>JAUDYJ010000003.1:61796824-62176824 GCA_030761175.1 Masticophis lateralis | reverse complement strand
TTCCTTAAGTGCAGTTTACCTACTGTGAACTCCATGGTGCAGTGGCATAGACCAAAAAGCTATCTAGAAGAAACTCATATACAAAATCTTCATTTAATGCATTAAAGGATAAAGATTGAATTGCGCCATCCCCCAACCAGAGGTTTCCTTAACATTGCAAGCATTCTCCAGAAGCTCCAGAATGTAACAGGAATTATTTCTGCAATCCTGTTAATCTGAAGATCTAAAAAGATTTGGAGTATTCTCAAAGAATAACTAGCAGGAAAAACGTGGGTGGGAACATTGCAGGCTCTATTTACATCATCATCATCATCATTTAATGGCCCCATAATCCCTTGCAGTTGAATGGAGCTAGCAGAGTGTTTTAATAGCCTGATGCCTTTCCTGTCGCCAATGCGGAGTTTTGTTCAGCAGATATATTCTCAGTGTGCCCAGAGAGAGAAATATCTGCCTCTAACTAGGATCAAACTCACAGCCTCCTGATCGTGAGGTGAGAGCTACACCTCTACACCACCACACAAGTCCCTGCAGGTTCTATTTACATAGCCCATTTTAATTATAGACCAAAACTGTTGTGGTGTTGAAAGGAAGAATAATACTTATTTCTAAAACTGAACATTCCCTTAGCAAAATACAGTATGTTCCATGCTTAGGGACAGATACATTTGAAAATCAGGCAGGAAAATCTTTCCTGGATGAGGACTAGCTGGGTCCCTGGTTTAATTCAACACCTTAACTATGGTCCTCTCTTTATTAGACAACTTCATTTCCCCTTTTCTAGCCTTGCATATTCCATTGCCAAATTTTCTTATGAGCCAGGCCTGACCAGGATAGTTCAGAGAGATGACCTTCTTCACCTCATTAAGGAACAATGAGGGTGTGATTCACATTATTTTGTTTCAGGAGCATCTCCAAGCATTCAGAGAAGCCTCTTCTAGCTACTGGCGGGGCTGGAGAAGACCCAGAAGCCATGCAAAACAAAGCATTATCCAAGAGAAGCACCTTTTCAAAGATTTGTGCTGTCATAATACAGTAATAAATAGGTCAGGTTTGAAATTTATTTCACGCAGCATTTAATATGCAAAAGAAACTCTAACCTCAGATGGACTTAGCAGGGTAATATATAACAAGCATATTTAGCTCAGCCTCACATAATATATTTACCATCCATAAAGATTTCTGGGCGCTGATTAAAGGTCAAAAGGTTAATGTTAAGTATTCTTTATTGTAATGCACACAGAAAATGTTCATCAATAAAGCATTGCTTTTTTAAAAAAAAATGTTTCTAGTGCGGTTAGGACAAATACAGTTTTGAGCACTGAAAATGTCTTCTCGTTTGCTGAGAAGTGGGTTATTAACAACTAACATATCATTTTCTTTCAGCTATTTGATTTCTCATTAATTGATTTAATGTAATAAATTAATTAGTATTGTCATTTTATTTGTTTTCACAGCTGCTTAGCTACAATGAATATTATTTTCTTAAATCGAGCCGTCATAAAGTGTTAATTATCAGTGTCTCTTTTAATAATAATTGTTCCTATGCTAGCAATAAAACCGTAAGAAAAAAAATCAGTGTAAGAATTAAAAGAATATTAGACTGTTTCCACGTAAAGAGAAAATAATTTGAAACAGTGATTTATTGTATATTCAGCTACAAATTTTAATGCATGTTAATGTATTAATATATGTAGCTGAATATATACAATAAATTACTGTTTCATGTAATGAAAAGATGTTTAGTTATCTTAGTCCACAAACTCTCTTCGAGTTTCAATGCACTGCAGGAGGCAACATCCTGCATATTATCATGGTAAAACAAGGGAATTTAGGGCATTTGAGGCATATACAGCCACATTTTTAAGAGCCAACTAATTGAATACCTTAATTTTTTAAATATATATTTTGGTACAAGTTGTTGTAATTTTATTGTGGCTAAGCCTCTGTTCAGTCCTTTTATGTGATGCCAGAATCATGTTAGGAATTATTAAAATACTTGTAACTAATTATGCAATTCATTTTTATGTCCCCAAGGCTCAGTTGCCCTTCTTCCTAATTGCTGCTTTCTCAGAGCATATTAGTTCTCTATTTTTAGGCTACAGCCTATTCCAGAATAGAAACTGTCTGCAATAGGGGTAGGTATTGTGTAGCCTTAAGGTCTGGTGTGACTCTACGTCTAATTTCAAGTCCTTCATAAGAGATGAATTCAAACTTCAGGAAAGAATATCCCCATTGAAACCTGTTGTTGAGAAGATGGAAGAAGTGGCCATCACTTCTTCCATCTTCCAACTAACATGAGTAGTTTAAAAGATGGGGATCTGATGAGTATTCAATTTCATTGTACACATATTGTGCATTAATAATAAAGGTTTGATTTGATTTATTGTTGTAGTGTTATAGTTAACTATTGAAGATCTCCCCCAAAAGAATGGGAAAGACAGTGGAAAAAGAAGGATTGAAAGAAATATATAGCACTAGCAATAGCATTTAGACTTATATACTGCTTCATAGTGCTTTACATCCCTCTCTAAGCGGTTTATGGAGTCAGCATCTTGCCCTCAACAATCTGGGTCCTCATTTTCCCCACCTTGGGAGGATGGAACCTTGAGCCTGGTGAGATTCCATCTGCCAAACTGCTGGCAGCCGGTGATCAGCAGAAGTAGCCTGCAGTACTGCACTCTAACCACTGCGCTACCATGACTCATATAACATGAAGTTATGCCTTGGTGCTTTATGGAAGAAGATAGACTGAAAGCACAGGAGTTTCAGGGAAAAAACTAGGTACATATTTTTTCTTATTATGATTTAATAGAATAAGGGACCTTGGAGGTCTTCTAGTCCAACCCCCTACTTAGACAAGAAATCCTATACCATTTCAGACAAATGGTTGTCCAATCTCTTTTTAAAACCTTCCAGGGTTGGGGTATTCACAACTTCTGGAAGCAAGTTGTTCCAGTTTAATTGTTTTGTCAAGTAATTTCTCCTTAGTTCCAGATTGCTTCTCTCCTTGATTAGTTTCCATCTATTGTTTTGAGTCCTACCTTCAGCTGCTTGGGAGAATAGGTTGACTACCCTCTTCTTTGTGGCAACTCCTTTGATATTGGAACACTGCTATCATCATCATCATCATCATCATCATCATCATCATTATCATCATCATCATCATTTAAGGGCAAGCATCTTTAATAGGTCCAAGTCAGTGGAATTGTAATTATGGGATACAACTGATGTTCAGTAGTAGCCTTTATATATATTTATATATATATAAATCTTCAGTAGTAGCCTTTGGAATGGATGTGATGCTAAGCTATAATAGCAATAACACTGAGACTTCCATATCCATATACATATAGCACTCTCTGAGTGGTTTACAAATGTCAGCATATGGTCCCCAACAATCTGGGTCCTCATATGACTGACCTCAGAAGGATGGAAGGATGAAGTCAACTTTGAATTGATCAAATTCCTGGCAGTGGACAGAATTAGTCTGCAATACTGCATCCCAACCACAGCGCCACCACAGCTCATGTCACTGGGGTGACTGGAGTGTTAAGAAACTTGTTTAAATATAACAAGCATAATTTGTAGCTGTTTTTCATTTCAGGCAGTGAAAAGGGCAATGGGAAGCTTTCTTATTTTAGAATCATTGTTTTCCCTACAAGTTACATTGCTCCTTCTTTCTTTTCCCCCTCCTCCCATTTCATTTAACAAAACAGCTTGAATGTTTTATTTTCCCAAACTCTCAACCTTGATTATATACTTACATAACTGACACAGCAGATTATTTTTATGGCAGGTGTTGTATGATTTGTAGTTTTGCAGAGAATTGGGGACAACAGAGATATTTCCACTTGTGTTGAAGATCTAAACCTGTGTTTACTGAAATCAGTAGGAGGTTTTCCATCAACCTAAGTAAAGGAGAGGTAAAAATAGAAATTGGCCCTTGTTTTTCTGAAAGTACTATGCCTGAATGCTCTGTTGGTTAACAGGGGACAATAAATAACTACTATCAACCTCTCCCCTTTTTATTATCCATAGCAAATAAAGATGCCCCACATTTATTATTGTAAAAAGTGTGAAAAAAGACATTTTGGTTTACAGTAATTTCCTCTCTATTTTTTTTTAATCTATCAATCGGTCATCTCTAGGTGATAACCAATACGCTTCTGAAATAAATTCATTTTTAAAAGTCGCCTGCCTCTTTGCTACAGCTCTTTTCCTACCCAGGCAGGCACCAGAGGATTTCAGTACCAAATTTTATCTCCCTCTCCTGCCTCCCAGTTCAGACACCACTGTACTTCCTCTGAAGCTTTGGGAACATATCTCTGAAGTGATCACAGCCGTAAATTGCTTGCGCTTGTCGGTTGATTGTGAAGAGAAGAGGGTGGTTAAAAGGTAGAAACTGAAGAACTCTATTTATCCAAAGCTAGCAAGATTAAGTGGTGCTGGAAGGGATGGGGCTGAGTCACCCTTTGACCAGCAACCTGCAATCTTGACCTTGAATTTGACCCTCGCCATGGTTCACTTCCACTTTGGTGAGAGGGAAATTGCCCTTAGGCAGTTTTATCTCTGCCTGGATTGGGAGAGACAATCAGTTGTAACACAGAGCTAGCTACAGCTCCCTGGTAAGTTTTATTAGGAATCTGGCATGCAGCTTCACAGTAGAAACAGTTGTTACCTGTTAGTGTAAAGCAACATTTTATAAAAGTGATTGTGGTTTCCTCCTGGAGTGGTGTGATGGCCTAGAGATGGAGCTCTCGCCTCACCATCAGGAGGTTGTGAGTTTGATCCTAGGCTGAGACAGATATTTCTCTCTCTGGGCACGATGAGAATGTATCTGCTGAATATAATTCCGCACTGGCAACAGGAAGGGCATCCAGCCAGTAAACACTCAGCTCCATTCAGTTGCCCAGACTCCACCCCACAAGGGATTATGAGGTTGGTAAAAGAATATGATGATGATTGTGGTTTCCTCCTCCCTTGCCACTTTAACCAAGTGCTACTCTACCCGATATAACTGATTTGCTTATAGGTATGGCCAGATTCTGGAACAACCAGGTGACCATGACCAAGTGAGGACAGTTTCACTAGTCATGACTTTGTGATTGTAGTGGGCTAATATGTAAGCTTTTCATACATTATGGGGACAGCACAAGATCAATCTCAGGAAAAACAAAAGTGAATTTGAGCTGAAACACACAAAGTGGACCTGTTACCTTGTGCATCAGCTGATTAATTTATGTATGCTCTTGTGCTACCTGTGTATGACTGGGTCTGAAGAAGCATATAGCTAGTTGAGAGAGAAATAAAATAACAGTTTTTGTATTCCTGTTTAATCAGCCAGTTATATATATGTGCAAGCAGCACTGCTATTGCATTTTAACTGAATAACCAACATACATAGACGGAGATGAAAATTTTGTAGAACTCCAGCTTCTAAGTCCCCAACAGCTCATCAGTTAGCTAATTAATTAATTAAAATATTAATTCATTAAACTGCTTACCTCCAGAGGTGGTGGTTGCTTCATCACTGGAGGTTTTGAAGAAGAGATTGGATATTATTTGTTTGGAATGGTATAGGGGCTCCTGTTTGGATCCTGTTGGACCCAGCCAGATTGGATTGGATTTGAAGACCTCCAAGATTCCTTCCAACTTTACTAATTATTCTCCATTCTATGTTTATTATTGTAGAAATTATAAACTGAGTTTCACTACTGACGGACTCTGGTGTCGTCCGTATTGAAGAGGAGGGAATCTGGAAAACACCAAATGGGGTTCGCTCGTGATTCTCAACAGCCAGCTTATTCAATAAAACTATGCGGGGGGCTCAGTTTCTATGTCATAAGTAATTGTATTTGGTGGAACGGATGTTTATTTTTGATGGGATTTTTTTATTGCCACAGAGAGCTGAAGTGAACATGGTATGCACTTAAAATAAATCCACGAAAGCCAGTGTAACATCTTTGCCTCATGCCTGCATCTATTCTGCTTCGTTCACAGGAAAAATAACATGTTAAACAATGTTCGGAAAATGATAGTTTTAATAAATAAAATTATTTTTGAACCTATATGTCTGGAATCCATTTTCCTGTTTTTATGACTTTTCCAGTAATGATATAGATGCTGACAGTTAATGATCTATTAGGACAATGCCACATAATGTTTTACCTTTTTATTTACCTAGCAATTTTGATCAGAAATTCAAATTTTGCTTTACTTGATATGCTAAAACCATGTGTGTAATAAAATGTATATTTGTGCATTACGTTTATCAATTGAATGTAGCAGCTATTACATAGGTGACATGAAGAAAGTCCATCTCAATGCAGCATTGTGCTGATTTTTTAGTCTGACAATTTTGGTATTATTTATAAAGCTCTGGTAGTTTACAAATCTTTCAGGCTTTTTACCTCAAAAGTCAATTATCCTGATTCTGCAGACACACCAGTTAATATTAAAATGAAATAAATTATCTGATAGAAAAATAGCTGCTATTTCTACTTGTTGTAACCCCAGAACTCAAGACTACGTTAATACATAACTTATGTGCGATGTGGGATACTTTAAGAAAGCATGATGAGAAAGGGCAGCACATACGATTGTATATTATTTATTTTTCTTTATCCCCCGAATGCTATAACCAAAGGTGTACAGCATTCTGCACATCATATAGAGAAGAAGGGACAAAATAATGTTTAAAACTGCTGGGGGGTATTGTGTTAGTCCATGACAATACTGAACTTCCTCTTTGATACACAAATGCTAAGATTAAATTAGATATTCAGTTTTCCAGCTGTCCCAGGTTTTCAGTTCTTTTTCAGTGGTAGCAGAATTCTGTATCTATGATGTGAGCATTATATGCAGTGGTGGGTTTCTACCAGTTCACCCCAGTTCAGACGACCCGGTAGTGATGGCAGCGGGGGGGGGGGCTCTGCCCACTCACCCGGTTATCATCACAAATGCTCTGCCCATGTGCAGAAGTGCCGCGTGAGCTCACAGTTCCGAACTGGTAGTGAAGGTAAGTGAACCCCACTATTGATTATATGCCTTTTTTTTCCATACAGGACTGGTTCTGAAATAAACAGGTAACAGAGCAAGTGGTAAGACCGCAACTTTATTCATGATTTAGTCTACTTCCATTTTTTAAAAAAAGAATTACCTGAAGCAATGGAACTACATTTTGGCCAAGCAAGCTACTTTTCATTTATTGTCAAGGAAAATGTGCTCAATTCTGACTCCTGTGCTGTTTGCCATTAGATAATAGACATACAAACTTCTGGCTATTTGGACTTTGCAGTCTTTCATTCCCCAGGGGGGAAAAGCATTGATCTTTTTCATCAGAACATACGTCAAAAAGTAGTTGCAAAATATCCATGATGTCCAGCATTCTATACCCTTAGGGGACTTTAGGTGAATAGGGAGATTGATTTTTTTAAAAAAAACTTTTTAGGGTGAATGTGATGTTCAATTATATATATTTCTTTTTTTTTCTCCTTTTGACAGCATTTGATTCTATCACTTGTAATAATGTGATAAAAACAGACCCTGAAATGGTAAGAATATAAAAGAATCAAATTTCAACCTTTCCCAATTGGGGAGTTAAAAATCCTGAGTTTTCATCACTGCATAAAAGAAACTTGTAAGTTGTTTGAGAGACTTAACCTCTGTTCCTGAAATTCTCCTGTTTCTCATAAAGAAAAGATATCAATTGTATAAACATCTAGAGGGAGGGCTACAGAACTATCAGGGATAGCCTATGGGTTAATTGAGGCTACAGGTTGAACATACATGTGCACATGGTATCTTTCCATTTGTTGCTGGGCTAGAATCCAAGAAAAACAATACCGTAGTTCAGGTCAAAGAAATCTATCTTCCATATGTTCAAGCAAATAGCAAGAAAATAATGGCATATCTTTGAGACGGTGCTGAATACATTTGGATGTTGCCATGCCTTATCTGACTATCTTGTTATCAACAAGCAGGCCAAGAGAAAGCTCCTTTACTAAACAAAATCATTGACATTTGGGGAATATTTTATAGAATTCAGTGTGTTGTTTTGGCTATCCCAAGATTTTAAATAGATCTGAAATGAATGAGACAATAGTTTCTGAACTATAGGTTTGTGAACACCTTTGACCAGGGTCCATTAGTCCATGTGCAGCCCTCAAGTTTTCTTTTGATAGCCTTTGAAAAAAGCTGTATTGTTACTGCCAAAATCTCTTCCCATAGCAGTTTAATTGCCATTTTGAATAGGGAAATACATGAACCATGTAAAATAAGCCCTAAATAAGTTATCTGCTGTTAGGAATCTCATCTCAAATAAATCTCCAGAATCATCAGCCACGTATATATGGCCTGCTTAATTTGGAGCTTTCCACCTGGAACAATGGTGAAATGCAGCAGGTTCTATCTGGCTTGGGCGAACAGGTAGCGCCGGTGGTGGGAGGCTCCGCCCACCTGCCCAGACATCATCATGTCCCATTTTTGATGCTCTGGGCATGCACAGAAGATCCTGCACATGCGCAGAAGTGTCATGCGTGAGCGAAGTGAGCGCGGACGTGCGCTCCCTTTTGCAAACCAGTAGCAAAGGTAAGTGGATTTCACCTCTGACCTGGAAGTATTTTATATTGTCTATTCACCAAAGTATTGGTCAATTATATCTTATACAATGGGAAAAAAATACTACTATTCTCTTTTGGGAGAATATTTGAGGAGCAGGAGTAAGCAGATAAATGGGTACATTCTGAAGTTTGTTTGTTTGTCTAGCCTGCTTAAAGTTGTACTTTCAAAAAGTCAACCTTGTTTATTTCTTTTATTCCCAATCAGAATTCTTAAAATGACCCTAGATGAGTGTATGTCTGTATATGTCACCCTTATTAACATGCAATAAAACCAGTGTGAAATCCAATATTTTTTTACTACTGGTTCTGTGGGCATGGCTTGGTGGGCGTGGCAGGGGAAGGATATTGCAAAATCTCCATTGCCACCCCACTCTGGGATCAGCCAGAGGTGGTATTTGCTGGTTCTCCGAACTGCTCAAAATTTCTGCTATCGGTTCTCCGAACTACCCAAAATTTCCACTACCAGTTCTCCAGAACCTCAGAACCTGCTGGATTTCACCCCTGCATAAAACCTATTTTCTTAGAACAACTAAGAAAACTAACCTATTTTCTAGAAAACTGTGAATGTCCAGTGACAAGCAGTCCTCCTTCCTAACTGAAATATTTGTTCCTTCCTCTGCATATTAACAACAACAAAGACAAATTGTTTGGATTTGATTCAGTTGAGTGCAGCCTTGGCTCTCTGTGCCATTGGTTCAATGTGGCTTAGTTATGCAAAGTTTTGCATAGGATGGGAATGTCAGAGAAACTGAGTTCTACAAATGGTGCAATATTTTTGGCTAAGTCTTTTTAATTCAAATTATTTTACCTAGAGATGGTTATCTACTAAATATTCAGCAATACAATTATCTGAAGAATAAATTCAACCTCCCCTAACATTGACACTGGTTTTGTTTTGCTTGATATCTTAAATATCAAGCTTTTGGCAATTTGACAATTATTCCAATTATTTGATTTCCCAGCTAGCCATAAAAATATAGCTTTTCTGTACTAGTATTAAAAAGCATTAAGGGAGTATAGAAGTATTTCATGATAATCCAAAACAAGTAGTCTATGTATTTCAGATATACCTTCTAACATTAATATAACACTAACATTGGACCCAAATCTATTCCATGTACTGATTTCACACTAGTATGGAAATCAGCCAGTCAGCTATGTTTTTAGAATATATCTATTGCTGTTGATGATAATGATGTTCTTATTATATTTGTAGTCATATGTAGCCAATTCACATCACAGTCAATAAAAAAAAAAATTACATGCTCCCCCAATCTGGAGTCCTTCACCAAGTTGTAGTCCAACCCACTATAACTCCATAATAACCACCCAACCTCTCCAGAAACGGTTCTGAAGAGCAGCAAGTTGAAAAAAAGCTCTAGCTGTATCAGACAGATCTTTGATAATCATCCATTCACCTTTTTAATGACCAACAGTTCTACTGAAGTACATTATCTCATTCAGATTAGGCAAAATGGATAGCCAGTAGAAGTTTTGCTCTTATACAAGTGCTGTCTGAACTTGATATATGGTAAGATTTCCTCTTTATAGCAAAAGTTCCCTTCAAACTATTGGTTAGAATATTGGTGTATTGTCAAAACAGGCTGTACTATTGTACGTAGTTAGGCAGTTATTTCAGATAGAAGAATAGAACATAAGAATATAAGCAGAGCCATGGTAGATGTGCTGATGTTCTCAATGAGTGCAGAAAAATACTATCACTATATATTCTGTCTGACATATAGGGACAGAATGCCAAAACAGAGCCTATAATGGAAATTTTGCTGCCAGTGGCCTAAAGGTAGAACTTAGCCTCACAATCAGGAGACTGTGAGTTTGATCATAGGTAGTGGCAGATATTTCTTTCTCTAGGTGCAATGAGTTATTCTCTGCTGTGAACATCACGTAGGCACCAGGAAGGGCATCTGGCCAGTAAATACCTGACCTCAGTGGTGGGTTTCAAATTTTTTTACTACTGGTTCTATGGGCGTGGCTTGGTGGGCATGGCTTGGTGGGCATGGCAGGGGAAGGATACTGTAAAATCTCCATCCCCACCTCACTCCAGGGGAAGGATACTGTAAAAGCTACATTCCCACCCCATTCCAGGGGAAGATTACTGGAGAATCCCTACTTCCTCCAGATCAGCTGGGACTTGGGAAGCAGAGAATAGATGGGGACAGAGCCAGTCAGAATTTTTACTACTGATTCTCCAAACTACTCAAAATTTCCACTACCAGTTCTCCAGAACTGGTCAGAACCTGCTGAAACCCACCTCTGCTTGACCTGTTTCTGTAATCTAGACATATGTTTATAATATTTTAGTTTTTATATTTAATATTTAATATTTTATCTCTTGTAGTATTTATCTAAATGTGATGTGTATGTGCCATAAATTAATAAACAGGGCCCTGTTGGATCAGGCCCCTGGCCTATCTAGTCCCGCAGTCTGTTTACACAATGGCCAACCAACTGTACTAGGTTCCCAGCAGACTGTGTTCAGACTCATATTGCTGTTATGGCTAATAGCCATTGATCCCTATGACTTCTATGATTTGGTTCAAACCTTTTTGGAAGCCAGCCAAAACATCAGTTAGCACCACATCTTGTGGTAGTGAATTCCAAAGCTGAATTACTTGTTGTAAGAAAAATAAGAGCAATGCTTCAGGGACTGCTTTTTAGGCTGCGTCCTTCCATCCCTTTGAAATCTTCAGATGAATTTGAGGATACTATCTTAGTGCCAGGGTGTAATAAATTCTGCAGATACTGGTCAGCAACTGTAGAAGGTACCTCCATTCCCAAGTTCCATCCTTGTCCTTTGCCATGGGCAACAAAATGATGATCACTGATAAGCCAATCAGAGCTGGTAATGATAATCCTTTGCTACATCTGCTAACCAAATCCAGATGTCCCCCACCCAGACTGGAGAGTAAAAACTGCACCATTATATTATAGTCGTTTGCAATCTAATTTACCAGACCAATGGACAGCTACAGTGATCTAATTCCCAATATACCACAGGACTCAGGTGAAGCACAAATCATCTTAGAGGATACAATAATTTCATTTCAATTGATCAGTTTGTCAGATAGTATCCTTAAGTGAGGAGGTGGTAAATAGGTAAGGAAAATTAGGTTCCAAAGATGACAGTATTCTCTTAAATTCGGGGGTTATTGGTCTGTTTTTGTTTTGGGGTTTGCCCTGCCTAGCAGCCCTCCTGAAGCCCTCTGCCTTGTCCTCAAGCTGCTTAGAACCTACCTAGTTGCTTTTACTGTACTCCATCAAAGCCTGGTCTTTGCAGACCAGAGAATAAAATACTGCAGTTTCTCCCATTGACTGACTGAAATAAAATAATCTATGATGCATGAACAAGTCTAAATGAAATAATAATATCCTTAGCAGTGAAAAACGGATTGGTAATACAGTAATTGAGCAGATTTATTGCCATCTCCTTGAGCTAGCCTGCTGAAACAGCCTGCTATTTTATTTAATCTCATATCAGAGGAATTACTGGCTGGTAATCCATTGTTAAACATCATTTAGAATGATGGATGAAAATGTCAGCTTTTCCAACATAATCAATTCATATCTCATTAGCACATATTATTTATGATTCTCATAATGGGACCTGCAGGGGCCTCCAGGGGGAAATGGAGACCTCAGCTGTTGTTGAAATGAGATGAGATATACTGTAGCTTATGAGTTAATAACTGCATATAAAAATACTTCCCCACCATATTGATTGTCCTTACCATTTTACAAATGAACTGAGGGCCTCGGCCTTCCCTCTGCTATGTAGATGGCAGGTCTTCCTACTTATTTGAAAAGCAATCACAATTATATATATATATATATATATATATATATATATATATATATATATATATATATATATATATATATATATATATATATATATTCACACACACCAAGCTGATTAGAAAGGCGGTTTTAAAGAATAACTTTTAGGCAGAAGGAATTTGAAAAAGGGGGAAAAATCTCATTGAATGTGAAACAATAAGAAACACTTTACTGCTCTGTTGCTGTTTGTTAAGGACTTAGGGCTTTTTTCTCCTCCAGTACCTATGAAGACAAATCGACATGTTTCTTTAGCTTCAGCCGAGTTGCATTTTCGGGATACTTTCCAATGCAAGCCACTCAAAGCCCAATGAAAAGTAAACCTTAATGTAGTTGATGGTGCAGCCGTAATCATGGTCACAATGTCAACTGCTGCCTCAATTAAACTACGTTTGAGAATCATTTTATGCTTCAGCTCATAAACATCAATAAAGGAAAATGAGTAATAAATGACTGTCTAGAGTACAAAGGACCAGCTCATATTTCAGATGAAAATGAAGACAAAATGTAGCTTTTATTTGCCTGTGGAATTCCCATTAACTGCATCACTGGCAGGAGGGGGCCAGGATCAATAGTTGGCCCGTCGCGGAAAACAGTTGCCGGCTGTTCAGCAGCCAACGCAAAAGGAAAAGTGTCATATTGTGATCTTTATCAGGTAATCTTCATTACACCAGACCAATGATATATGTACAGACTGGTCAGCTAGGGGCGCTTCTAATTCTTGAGTCTATTTGTGTCCTGAAGTGCAGAGAGCTCACAAATTATTTGTTTACACCATGAAAAAAGAATACCCTTTCAGTGTTCATCTCCTTTATTCTTTTACAGCTAATCCATAACTAGAAAGTTTCTCTCAAGACTACTTGATCCAACTGGATTTTTCCAGGCAGTGATATTTTAAAACTTATCTTAAAGGACAAGAAGGAGGAGGAGGAGGAGGAGGAGGAGGAGGAGGAGGAGGAGGAGGAGGAGGAGGAGGAGGAGGAGGAGGAGAAGAAGAAGAAGAAGAAGAAGAAGAAGAAGAAGAAGAAGAAGAAGAAGAAGAAGAAGAAGAAGAAGAAGAAGAAGAAGAAGAAGAAGAAGAAGAAGAAGAAGAACCCTTCTATTTCTCACCTCTCCCCACTGCTTTAGGTTGTGTCTGAATGAAAGATTTACAGTCTGATCTTCTGAAAGCATTTCTGTGTTTTTTTGTTCAACCTCTCCTTTTCAATTTATTTGGACAAAGAAAAACATTGAGCTTGTGATAAAAAGAGCAAATCTACTGATGGACAATTTTGACACTGGGCAGCTGTTCCAGCACATTTCTTGAACTCTGGGAAACTCAAGACAAATGAAACATTGAAATACATTTTATTTCATTTTATGTGAACGTCATCATCAGGATCTGGACCACCAAATGATAGGAAGGGATACACTACCATCAGTGGTGGGTTCTACTTACCTTTACTACCAGTTTGCAATGGGGTCACGCATGCATGCTTGCTTTGCTCGCGTGCACGCACTCTCTTCTGCACATGCACAGAAGCATTTTGATGACATCGGGGTTGGTGGGTGGAGCCTCCTGCCGGTTTTACTACCGGTTCTCTAGAACCAGTGCAAACCGGGGGCAACCCACCATTGACTACCACTATAAAGACGTTGAGAGGGTAGACAGAAAAAGAGTAAAGGGTAGGATTAAAGGAAAAGGGACACTGTGGCTCAGTGGCTAAGATGCTGAGCTTGTCGATCAAAAGGTTGGCAGTTCAGCAGTTTGAATCCCTAGTGCCGTGTAACGGGGTGAGCTCTCGTTACTTGTCCCAGATTCTCCCAACCTAGCAGTTTGAAAGCACGTAGAAAAATCGGGACCACCTTTGGTGGGAAGGTAACAGCACTCCATGCGCCTTTGGTGTTTAGTCATGCCGGCCACATAACCATGGAGACATCTTCAGACAGCGCTGGCTCTTCAGGTTTGAAACAGGGATGAGTATTGCCCCCTATAGTCGGAAACAACTAGCGCATGTGCGAGGGGAACCTTTACCTTTACTTTACCTTAAAGGAACAGAGGGGGGTGGAGGTACATTAAAGTATGTTATGGTACTTATATGAAATACAAGTCTACCTAACTGTATGCTTCATCATTTTCATCTGCTGCAACATTAAAATATAGCTATTATTTTCACTATAGTCATTATCAAGCTGGATTTGAATGTTATGAAGAGATTTTTTTCCCCTGCTTGTGATTTGCAACTTTTTTTGCTGGGTTTTGGCATTTACTTCTGGTTTATGGCAAAAAAAAAAAAAAAAAAACCACCCTGGGGAAAAGGGATTCATTTATCAACCATGGTCTTTGCTTAACTAACACAACATTCACTGAACAACTCTGGGGTTTGCTTGACAACCCTTGTAAAAAATATCCAAAAATCAGGTCGGGTCACAGGATGCCTCAATTTATGACTGCCTAAACTTACAACTATAATTCTGGATTCAATTATCGTCGTAAATTGAGAACTACCTATACCTGCCTTGTTAAAAATGAGAGATTAAATGTCGATCTTTTGAAATGCTTATGGAGAAAGGCCCAAGGCTCTAGGCATCTTTGTGTAGTCCTATAGGTTACGTATTTCCTCAAGAAAACAGCTCTGAGAAATATTTTGGAGATGTTTGTGGCTGGGCATAAGTGTTTAAAAGTGTTTACCACTATTGTTAACATGATGATGTATACTTCTGCACTTTAAATTAAGCTAAACCTAAATGAGAATTAATCCTTTGAATGGTGTTAAATAAGTGTGCTCTCAGTTTATAGTCACTCAACCACACACTCATAGGCCTAGAAAATTGCCACACTCAGTACCAAATCAACTAAACACAGAGGCTCAAGCAGTTCATTAAAATAAACAGAGACCCAGTTCATTTAAAATAACAGCAAACTTTTACTGATATATTTTTGCTCTTTTTGCTCACACACACACACACACTCACACACACACACACATCCACACTTACCCAGCGTCCACCATTAGACTGCCAGACACTAGGCAAAGGGACTGAAGCCACCAAGTCTGGGGTCCAAAAATGACTCAAAGGACTGGGTTGGCTTCAGGACCTCTTTTTATCCCCCAGAGTTGGTGTGGAGGAGCTTCTCATGCAGGCCCAACTCCTTTGTGGGTGAGACTTGGGGAAGAGCTTGCCAGGTGCTCAGGCCCAACTTTTGTCCTTTTGTTCCCTTAACAACATGGCTCCTTCCCCTGAGGGAGCTTTTCTTGGCTTTTGTCCACTCTGCTTACATGCCTTTGCCAATTTTAGATATGGCAACTTTGGTCTAGTCTCGAAATGAATACCACAGCATTCCTTAGGCTGCCTATCATACAGAGTGCATAGGGCTGACGCATCTGACAATAGCTGAAGGTTATCTAATGTTTCTGATCACAATATGGCTTTGCTTCTAAGCAGGCACATCCCAAGTAGTCATCAATCAATTAAGTTCACAGAGCTGTCAGAGCTTTGTACTTAAAAAAAAAATTCTCAATCATACCCAGGCAAGAATCAGGGCAGAGGCCTACATTTTCATTTATGTTGGAAACAAACATTTCTCCAATGAAAAATATTGAAATAAAGAATTTACTGCCATTTTTGGCACATATAAATTAAATGGGCATTAAGTTCTCCACCCCTTTTTGCACTTAGTGAATGTATAGTTTTTAATATTGGAATGAAAGTATGGGTAGCTATCCTTTTTTCATGGTAGCAGCTATCAATAACACGTACGTAATACATTTAGTGAAAGGTTTATTAATTTAAGGTTGTATGAGGGATCATACAATGCTTTTAGCAAATTTCCAACGACTCATAAAAACAATAAATCAACATATTTCTGATCAATGAAGTCCTACTGTCATGTTGTAGAGTCAGCTGATTAGTATTTCTTTCCTGATGTCTATACAGTAAAGATGACAGACAGGAGGTTAAATGAGAAAAAGCAGACATGAACACTTGCTGAAAGCTTCGTATCTGGGATCACCAGTTGAGGATAACGGATAGCAATCAAAAGGTAAGATCTCCTTCATGTTTGAAATGACTCCTGGTGACTTCATGGACATGTCCATCTATGTACTTTAGCTTGATAGCAATAGGGAAGTAGTTTGTCACTGTCTTGATTCTAAAATAGCCAGTTGCTATTTTGACTCCTCAGCCTAGACTATAGACTTATGTTGCCAATCCTTCTGGATTATATTTATAAAGCAAAGCAATTTTCACTAAAAATGGATTACGTTGTACTGAGAAATCAACTCTACTGGATTGCCTGTTTTGCTAAATGAATCCCATTTCAATGGTCAACTTTGGGACTTGTAAGTTTAAGAACTGATGGTTCTGTTTGATTAGACGAGACGAGACGAGACGAGACGAGACGAGACGAGAAGAGAAGAGAAGAGAAGAGAAGAGAAGAGAAGAGAAGAGAAGAGAAGAGAAGAGAAGAGTTGGAAGGGACCTTGGAGGTCTTCTAGTCCAACCCCCTGCTTAGGTAGGAAATCCTATACCATTTCAGACAAATGGTTATCCAATCTCTTCTTTAAAACTTCCAGTGTTGAAGCATTTACTAATTCTGGAGGCATTTGTTTTCCTTTTCTATCTCCTTCTTTTGAATCTGTGTGTATGTTCTGTAATTTAGAAGTTTATCGGAGAGTGAAGTTAGAGCATGATACCCATCATGGTATATGATCTTCTGTGTTATGTGACAATCAAATTATATGAACAAGCATGAGCTTTTGAAATTCCTGATTTGTAATTTAGATGGTAAGCTTTAAGGCAAGTTTAGTTATGTTTATTGTTAATTAATACAGGAGTAATTTTCACTCAAGATTAAAAGTGCTTCAGATAAATAAAACATAATATTCAGGTGCTTTTATGTCAAAGTGAGAGGAACATTTCAAAATAATTCCATCTCAGGATTTCTCTTCGTATCTTTAAACAAAACAGTGATAAATGTTTTCAAATGAAAAAAATGAATAAAAGATTTTGGGGCAATTTGTAAAAAATATTTGTGACATATTCTATGATAAGAATAAGTAATACGTTCCAAAGAGGGTTAGGGTTAGGGTTAGGGTTAGGGTTAGGGTTAGGGTTAGGGTTAGGGAGGTGATGAGATATATTGTCATTATAAATAGCATTTAAGTGATGTAATCTTGATAATTTTAATTACTTCCAACATTGTGATAAAGCTGGTATGACAGGTATCCTAACCTCTTAGAGATATTAATCTAATAATATCATGGGATATTAATAAATTGAGGCCTAGTGGACAAATTGGGAATTTTGATCATGAAATGGGCATGGCCTGCTATAAAAAGTCAATATACCTGAAGCATCACCCTTTCAACTTTCCACAATTACATCTACCATTCCATTCCATTTTATTTTATTTTATTATTTTATTTTATTTTATTTTATTTTATTTTATTTTATTATTTTATTTTATTTATTTTATTTTATTTTATTTTATTTTATTTTATTTTATTTTATTTTATTATTTTATTTTATTTTATTTTATTTTATTTTATTTTATTTTATTTTATTTTATTTTATTATTTTATTTTTCTGGGCAAATGCACGTCCCCTTTTAGGGAATTGTGATTTTTATTTAGTATTTGTTTGTTTTATTTATTAAATTTATATGTCACCTATCTCACTGTCAAGTAACTCTGGAGAAGCCTTGATCTATTTGGATCGAGGCTATAAATAAAATCCATAAATATGATTAATTTATTTTTGTCATAACTTTCAAATCATACCATTATACTGCAGTGTAAATCAGAAGTGTTTCTGCATTTTGTCACAGCCGAAGACAAAATAAAGGAGACAGGAATTATTTTGAGTCTATTGGAATTCTCTTATTAAGTTGCCCAGCTGTAGAGACATATGTGTACTGCAGCCATAAATCTGTGACACAGGAACAGCTGTTTCACCTATTTTGCATTTTGGAGACTACACAATTTAGGAACTTTGCAGAGTAATAAGAGAAAGAGTATTTAAACACAGTATCTTTGAGCATCTGGAAAATGTTCTCAGATTTCCTTAGAAATATATGGGTAACTGATAGATGATGGATGGATGGATGGATGCACGGATGGATGGATGGATGGATAGACGGATGGATGGATAGACAGACACAGACAGACAGACAGATACATGATAAATGGATGGATGGATGGGTGGGTGAGTGTAGGTATATGTATATGTATATGTATATGTATATGTATATGTATATGTATATGTATATGTATATGTATATGTAATGAGCCAGAAATAGCTATATAAGTCTCTCACTATGCAGCACAAAATTTGCTGGCTGCCAAAATGAAAAGAAGCGGGGGGGGGGGAAACCCCAGAAAGTAGTGAATGTGATTTCACTCAATTCAGGTTCCAAAAAAATCTTGGTTATGTAGGAAAAACCTGGCTTAAAGGAAAAACACACATAAAACCTACGAAAAGTAAGAAAAATAGACATTATACTTTTACAGGGAGGAACATGAGATGTGGGTGTGGCTTACTGAGGATGGCTAATGAGCCAGAAATAGCTATATAAGTCTCTCACTATGCAGCACAAAATTTGCTGGCTGCCAGAATGAAAAGAAGGAAGAAAAAAAAAACAACCCAGAAAGTAGTGAATGTGATTTCACTCAATTAGGGTTCCAGAAAAATCTTTGTTACGTAGGAAAAACCTGGCTTAAAGGAAAAACACACATAAAACCTACGAAAAGTAAGAATATATATATATATATATATATATGTTTGTGTGTGTGTGTGGATAGATAGATAGATGATAGATAGATAGATAGATAGATAGATAGATAGATAGATAGATGGATGGATGGATGGATGGATGGATGGATGGATGGATGGATGGATGGATAGATAATAGATGATAGAGATCACCAGAAAGGTAACAGGTCATTTTTGGAAAGAGCAGAAACCATCTTAAATGTAAGACTATTAAAACTTATAGCTGAAGAAATATAACAGAAGAGGCTAAATGAAAGCCTGCTAAGTATCTTTTCCTTGAAATCCTGCATTGGTTTCACCACCACAAATGTTTTTAAATGCCTTTTCTCTATCACACTGTAATTCCAGAACATTTGCAAATGTTTCACTGGGTGATCATAGTTTTTTTAAACACATTTTTAAATGTGTTTTTCACATTCAGTATTATGGGTTGCTGGTATATTTTTCAAATACTAAAGACAAGTGTCATCTCCTCTCTAAAATCACATTCACAAATGTGCCTTTGAGGAAAACCATATACCTAAATAATGTGAGTCTCATTGCCCAGCAACATCTATCCCTCCCTCCTTCCAACCCCCCCTCTCTCCCTCCCTCTCTCATTTTTAGCTCCAAGGATCTCCCCTAAAATGGCAGCTTTGCTCTCTGCAACAATATCCTTTGGTGCAGATTTAGCTAGCTAACTCAGACCCATAAGCTCTGTAGTTAAGAATTTGTAGCTAAATTGAAAAAGGAGGACCCCACTGAAGGCAAACTTCTATCCAAGTGCAAATATAAACAAGCCCTTTCAGTAAATATGAACCAACTGATTTTCCATAAGCACATTCACCTGTGTGTGCTTATCGCTTCCTCGCTGATCTATAGAACTAGCATACATGGCTCTGTTATACTGCCAGATATACACAGATGCCTCTCTGACAGGTTTTTCTCTCTTGGGACAGTACTGGAATAAGGATGTGTCAATATGCTCTTCAGTATGGTGTGCAAAAGTTAACCCTCTCCAACAATGATATCCCTTTGTTTTTGTTTGTTTTTTTAAAAAAAATTGCATTAAAGCAAACAACCAAAGGACCAGATTTCTCTTTATTCTGCTTTATTAAAACCCAAATAAGATTGTATTGAGTCTCTTTGCCCTCCTCCTCCCCGAAACTTGAAGAGGTTGATTAAAGATTGGGAATAAAGCAATTATTATTCCCATATTGTTATAGAAATAAGGCAAAAACGGTGGGTGGATGGATGGATGATAGACTGCTAATATGCAAATGTCCTTTATTGACAGTATGGCTGTACTGCAAGATTTCTGCTGAAATGAGATTTCAAGGAGGTGAGGGTTATTTGCCCTCTCTTATGCAATAATTCACAGTATCATCTCTACCATAGTATTTAAGCTGGTAATTTCATTGATTACTATCTATCCATCCTTTCTTCCAAGACATCCAATGTAATAGTACATGGTTGCTCCTATTTTGTAATGCTCCCAATAATCTTAAGAGGTAAATAAGAGTAAAATATGTTGAATAAAACCAAAGTAAACCAAAGAGATTCATAAATGAAAATAGACTGAAGACCAAAATTCAATAAAAATAAATAAAATTTTAAAAATGTCTGATTTAGGTGAGGTTTGGACATGACTTTTACATTAACATTATATTAAAATTTGTGAATTTCTTTAATAAACAGACTTTTGCATGCAATTTTTACAAATGTATGTTCTGAAGAGTAAGAGAATATAGGCAGTCCTCAATTTACAACAGTTCATTTAGTGACTGTTCAAAGTTACAACGGCACCGAAAAAAGTGACTTATGACCATTTTTTACACTTATGACTGTTGCAGCATCCCTATAGTCATGTGATTTACATTCGGATGCTTGACAACTGACTCATATTTATGACAATTGCAATGTCCTGGGGTCATGTGATCCCCATTGCAAAGTCAGTGGGGAAACCAGATTTACTTAACAACTGTGTTACAGATTTAAGAACTGCAGTGATTCACTGAACGAATGTGGCGTGAAAAGTCATAAAATGGAACAAGCTCGCGTAAAATAATTTCTCACTTAACAGCATAAATTTTGGGCTCAATTGTGGTCGGAAGTGGAGGAATACCTGTACAATAATTCCCCAGTATTTTCATTGTTGATTAGGCATTAGTCCAGCATATTTCATTATCTGCCGAAGAACTCAGAGATCAAGGAAGTGATGTTATGGGATCACCAAAGAGGAAAAGCTCAGAATTTCAGTGGAGATTATCTTTTGAGGGAACATTATTGGTTTGGGTGTACTAGATGTCAACTAAAAAATACATAATTATTTTCCAGTGAATTATGCCAAAAACTCAGCAGTTATCTTTGTGGAATAGTATATGGAACAAAAATCCAAGAAAAGTTCAGGGAACGTTGGTGAGCCATAGGCCATCAGGTGCCACCTGAGCTCTTATCATTTTTACAGCACTGCTCCTCAACCTTGAAGTCCATGAATATCCTCAATCTGCATCTCCCAGAATTCTCAGCTTCTGGGATTAAGAATTATGGGAGCTATCCTTACTTCCTCCCACCATGTCTGGAAAACATCATGTTGAAGAAAATGTTAGTTTGATAATGATATCCTCTCCCTCTATTGCTATCTATCTGCAATTGTGGCATGTATGTACTTTTTAAAATGCTGTCTAATAATGACTATTGGTATTGGGTGATCATAATGGTAGCTTCAAGAGATATAGGAGCTCTGTTCCTATGCAGTGATGGGATTCAGCCAGTTCGCACCACTTCAGGAGAACCAGTTGTTAACTTTCTGAGCAATTTGGCAAACTGGTTGTTGGAAGAAATCATTACAGCAGAGAACCGGTTGTTAAATTACTTGAATCCCACCACTGTTCCTATGTCATCACTACTGAGCTCCCTAGCTCCCACTAGGTAGCTATTATTCAAGGTGCTGGGTATCATCTTTAAAGCCTCATGTGGCATAGGGCCAGGTTCCTTGCAGGACTGCCTTCTCCCAAGCACATCTGCCTGCCTATCAGTCCCACTAGGTAGACCATATCAAGAAATTAACCCACAGGGAAGCTAAAGCTATATTTACTAAAACTGGATTGCAAGTCTGATTGTGCTGTATGTCCTCTCCCTTTTTATGATCCAGCAACTCAAGGAGGTATCTATTTGAGTTGCTTCTGAATATAACCTTGTTTCTTGGGGTTTAAACATGTTTCAGCCTCCTTTGTACCTCAGTGAATGATGCTTGTATACAATACAGTATTTCTTACAGATTTCTTACAGATTAACAGAGTTGGAAGGAACCTTGTAGGTCATCTAGTCCAACCCGCTACCCAAGCAGACCCTACACCATTTCTGACAGTCCAGTCTCTTCTTTAAAGCTTCCAGTGATGAAGCTCCCACAACTTCTGAAGGCAAGCGGTTCCATTGGTCGATTGCTCTCATTGTCAGAAAATTCCTCCTTATTTCTAGGTTGAATCTCTCCTTGTTCAGTTTCCATCCATTATGCCTTGTCTGGCCTTTAGGTACTTTGGAAAATAGCTTGACCCCCCTCCTCTCTGTGGCAGGCCCTCAAATATTGGAACATTGCTATCATGTTTCCCCTGGTCCTTCTCTTCACTAGACTAGCCATGCTCAGTTCCTGTAACCATTCATCAAATGTTTTAGCCTCCAGGCCCCTAATTATCTTTGTTGCTCTTCTCTGCACTCTTTCTAAAGTCTCAACATTTTTTTTTATAGTGTGGAGACCAATATTGGATACAGTATTTCCATCAATGTCATCTTCCTTATTTCCTATACCACCCAAATTGTCCTATATGAAAAGTTTCCTCTTAAATATTGCCATCTTCCGAGACCTAGAAAGCATCCCTTTTCACTGGCTGACCCTGTGATCTGGAACAATCTCTCTTCCACTCCTCACCCCGACCCATTTAATAGGTCTCAACTCTGCTTACTTTTGGCAAAGATGTAAACATCTGACTTTCCCCTGGCACTTGGCTCTACCTCAACCTTTTGGTTGCTTAATAATCATGTCTGGCAGCCATTTTACATTTTATATATTAGGTTGTTTTTTTTAACATTTATGATTATTTTTTCTGTTTATTATTTGTTTTTGCTGTCTGTAGTTCAGAGTCACATTGTTTAAGTTGGGCACCCCAATAAATTCATTAGATGATAGAGATAGAGAGATGATAGGTAGATGATAGATAGATAGATAGATAGATAGATAGATAGATAGATAGATAGATAGATAGATAGATAGTGTTGTGGTCTGCCAACAGCCTGCGGACCTGGCAATGGAGTCAGACAGTGAGGAGTACTGGGGAGGCCAGTATTGGAGTCCGGGGAAGGCCAGACAAGGGCTCTGCATCGTAGGCAGAGATGGGGCCAGGGCCATCTAGGAGCGATGCACGAACTCCATAGCCTCCAGAGGCGGACAGCAGAGAGGCAGAGGAACAGGAGGAGCCTGTTCCTAGTGCATCCATGCAAATAGCTGCCAGAAAGCAAGAGCAGCTGAAGAAAAAAGGACAACTTGGGAGTAAAGCCAGAAGATGATTGGCCACTCCCATAAGGCTTAAAAGAGCAGCAACGAGCGGTTGGGTTCTTTGTAAAAAAGCAATGTTGATTCCCGTGCTTCTTGTCAGCATCTCTTGAACTTTGTGGGGGGTTTGCCAAGAAAAGCCTTTGGCCGGTTGCCAAAGACATCAAAGGTTGATGATAAGGCAGACGGGCTGGTTATTAAGAATTTTGTTTTGGACTAAGCTGAGAATGAATTAATTCTCAGCTGTTTTAATAAAATAAGTTTGTTGAGGACTGAATTGTGTTTGGTAATCACTACTTGGGCCTTGGTCACAACAGATAGATAGATAGGCAGGAGGCAGGCAGGCATACAATAGATTGATATATGATAGATTGATAGACAAGGTAAATGATATAATAATATAATCAATACAATATGTAATATAGAAGAATTCTCCTGCTAGTATATGTAATAGAATAAAGTTGACACAAATTAACTTCTCTGAACTGCTTGTATTCTATTTATTTCTTTTTTCTTTTTTAATTGCCATTGATAGAAACACATATCAGATTTTGGCAGCATTCTAGTATTATTAAGCCAGGGGTAAACCATCTGGTCCTCCCAAAGCCTTGGGGCCCTCGAGCCCCTCAAAAAGCTGCTCCCAATTGTAATGTTTTTATGTGACAGAAGGGGAAACTTTATTTGCATGTAATTGTGTAATCTGTTTCTTAATTTATCTCATTTAATTAAATTCAACTTTCTGTCTTGGTGTGGCCTCTAGAATGAACGTCACCCAAAATGTTTATTTTGTGAGATCCAACTTCATCCATTCTGGCTTCGCTCTCTATGTTGTTTCAGTATATCAGCATTTGGCATCCTTGAAGTTGGAGAGGAAAATGTAGTATACAATTGAGAAGAAAAGAGCTTTCCCCTCTTCTTTTGCAGACAAATAGCGTTACATAAAATGATGACCATGAAAAGCAAGAAAAGCTACAGGTTCAGAATAAGATTTATTTTATTTTATTTTTAAAAGCCCTCTGAAAAGGTCAGATTTCAGCTCATCTTACCATTTTATTGCAGTTTCCAGCAAAGCATTCATAAAACTTTGTTGGTTCAGCTGACCCCCATAACTGTGTTGCCTTTTAATGTATTGTTCTTGAAACACTGGAAATTGCACAATACACCTTAGTTATAAAATAGAGGGGTAATATTCCAGCCTGCCAGCTTTGATTTGTCCAATGAAAAGATGATGTAAATCCTTCAAAATCATGAAGGGTTTTGAAAGAGGCCACTGTATATCAGTCAGTTGTTTGATTTATGCCCCATCATAGTTACATTCTCTTGGAGTGGAGGGCTTGAAGATTACAGTTCGTGCCACACACCTCTTCTTATTTGTATTGGATTGAATGACAAGTTTTTGTGAGCAGGTAACGAGCTTCATGGAGTCAGAAATCCTTAGCTTTCTTGTGAAGCAATATCTTAATAGACCCCATATTATTCTTATGTTCCTGCTTGTATTCTGATAAGAGACTAATGAACTGATGAACCGGCCAACTTTGATTGAATTCACTTTCTCATTTTCCCCAATTTAAGTGTGTTTTAACATCAGCTGTCAATCATTCAGAATTGTCTTCTTGAACCTTCATGAACCTGTCTGCTAGGATATAGTGTTAGTATCACTTTATAATGCTTGATAAGACCACACTTGGAATACTGCAATACCGTTTTTACAGTATAAAAAAGATGTTGAGACTCTAGAAAGAGTGCAAAGAAGAGCAACAAAGATGATTAGAGGACTGGAAGCTATAACATATGAAGAATGGTTGCAGGAATTGAGTGTGTCTCGTTTAATGAAAAGAAGTGCTGGGGTGACATGATAGCAGTGTTCCAACACTTAATGGGCTGTCACAAAGAAGAGGGAGTCAAGCTATTCTTCAAAGCACCTGAAAGCAAGACAAGAAGCAATGGATGGAAACTAATCAAGGAGAGAACCAACCAAGAAATAGGGAGAAATTCCCTATTTAGAACAATTATTTGTTAGAACAATTAATTGGTGGAATGACTTGCCTCCAGAAGTTGTGCGTACTCCAACATTGGAGATTTTTAAAAAGAGATTGGACAATTATTTGTTTGAAATGGTATAGGGTTTCCTGCTTGAGCAGGGGGGCTGGACTAGAAGATCTCCCTTCAAACTCTATTGTTCTGTTATATTTTGGATATTGCACACATTGAGTAAATTTCTCTTTTCATTATGCCTACGTATAAGTATTTTTACCAATAAATGTATTCTTTTGATCATTTTCCCTTTTTTGAAGTGTGTTTTCTAGTTTGCATCAAAATAATTTTCTCCAATGATGGTGCATTCCTTCACAAATACACAAATAGCAAATTGCCTTATCCTAAGACTGTGAGTCTTTCTACTGCAATATCATTCACCATGACTGCCAAAGTGTCTCCAAAGTTTCAGGGAAGAGTTTTTCTGGATTCTATTTGGGAATGTCAGGAGAGGATTTTCAAACTTCCTACACCCGTGATGGCGAACCTATGGCACACATGCCACAGGTGGCACACGGAGCCATATCTGTGGGCACACGAGTGTTGCCCTAGTTCAGCTCCAGCAAGTATGCGCGTGCCAGCCATCTGATTTTCAGGCCTTCTGGGCCCACAGGCTGTTTCCGTCCTCCAGAGGGCCTCCAGTGGGGTGGGGAAGACTGTTTTCACCCTCCCCGGGCTCCTAGAAAGGCTCTGGAGCCTGAGGAGGGCAAAAAACAGGCCTACCGGGTTCACCGTGCCAAAAGCGGGGGGAATGTGGGGGATCGTGACACATGGGGGCAGGGGGCATTGAATTATGGGTGTGGGCACACACATGCATGACCCCCCCCGTGCTCCCCCTGCTTTTGGCACACAATGGCAAAAAGGTTAGCCATCACTGTCCTACAGTTTCTGTAAGGTTTGATTTCTGTCCTTAAATTAATGGCCCTTCTTTAAACTTTATGCTGTCTACCTAGAGGTAAGTTTTTGAAGAACACAAATTTCTCACAACCAGCATAAACTGATGAAGGGGACTAATCTGCATTGTCCCCTTCATCAGTTTAAGCATAATATCAGAAACTAAAATGGAAACATATTTGTTTGAAATGTCTGTCTGTCTGTCTGTCTGTCTGTCTGTCTGGAATGTTCTCCTTCCAGAGTTCAGGTGACCTCTACCCTTCTGTCGGTCAGGAAATTATTGACAATCTGCTTGTTCCCCCAGGTCTTGGGAACAGGTTGATTAGCTTTGGTTTTGTTTTGTTATTTTGCTACTCTGATTGCATTTTTTAATGTGTTAGAACATAGAATATAAAAGAAAAATAATAAACTTATAAAAGCCACTAATAAAATGATTTCCAAAAACGACATTAAGAATCATAGAATGTAAGGATTAGCGTCTTCCCACTGCAAGAGATCACTACTACAACATCCTTGACAGGTGGGCATCCAACCACTATTTAAATACCTTCAGCAGAGAAATATCCACCACCCTCTGAAAAAGTCTGATACACTGTTGAATGACTCCTATAGTCAGGAAACAATTCCTTTGTTCATCTTGATACTATACTGCTGTTGATGGAGTCTAGAACGGCATTTGCTTTTTATGTAGCTGCACCAAACTGCTGCCTCACATTCACTTTGTGATTCACTAAGTCCTCCAGATTCTTTTCACACAGGGGGTGGTTTCTCTCTTCCCTCATTCTATACTCAAACCGTTGGTTTTTCTACCCATTCGTGAAATTTTGTATTGGTTTTTGTTGAAGTTTAATTCGCAGTTTCTCTCCATTCTTCCAACTTGTCAAGATTCTCATCAATCATAATAGGGTTCTTTAAAGTGCCTGTTATTCCCCTCTATCTTTGTGTATTCTCAGATTTAATAATAATGTTTTTTTTAATTTCTTATCTATATAATGTTGAATAGTCAGGGTGTAGGACAGAGCCCCAAGATATGCTTTCAGAATAACATGTATGGAGATGGTTGTCCCACCAGTTCTCTATTTGTTTAATGCTAGTAAAGCTCAATCCACGTTTCTCATCTTTTCTATTAGAATATCATGAAAGACTTTACCAAGCTCTTTGCTAAAATTAAGTTGCACTATGTCCAGTGGAATCCCACAGTCAACTAAATTGCTTACTCTCTTCAAACAGGAACAATAACAACAACCTTCATTTAGTTTTTTCCAACCATAATATTTTCTCATAAATTCAGGGGTAAAATTCAGCAGGTTCTGACAGGTTATGGAGAACCCGTAGTGGAAAATTTGAATAGTTCGGAGAACCGGTAAATACCACCTCTGACTGGCCCCAAACTGGGGCGGGAATGGAGATTTTGCAATATCTTTCCCTCAGGAGTGGGGAGGGAATGGGGATTCTGCAGTATCCTGCCATGCCCACCAAGCCATGCCCACAGAACCATTAGGGAAAATTTTTGAATTTCACTCCTGCATAAATTATGGAATCCTTGGTGCTCTCTGAACTCTCTTATTTTCTTGCAGACATTTTAATACCAAACTAGATAACCTCGTCAGTGCCAGGATGGCTACATATATTCTGAAATGCCAGAGCTCTAAGTTAGACTCCAAAAAACAACCAAGGAAGATAGTCCATGCTGACATTCTCACAAGTCAAGCTTAATTAAGTGAAGGTCTTAAAAAAAAAAAAAAGCAATGAGTTAAATAATATGAAAAGCTACTGCTTCTGGTATTTTGTTACATTTGCCACTATGTAATCAGTCTTCTTGCAGCAAGATAATTTTTGTCTACATTTTCCAAAATTATCACTTATCTTCTGTTCTGTAGGTAGGCTTAGTCTTGTAAAAGCCTTCATTTACTCAACTTTCTCTTGGGAAAACCAGCCCAAATAAATTTCTGTTCCATGAAATTGGTGCAATGCTGCCACCATATGGCACACTATAGACGAAACAAAACAAAAAAAAAAAAGGCCAAATTGTGTTTTCACTGTATGAATGCTGCTGTATGCTCAGGATTACAAAAGTGAAGACAAATCGTTATATTCACCTTCTTGGAGTAAACTGCATCTAACTTTTGGGACACGTGTTAGTAAATTGAATGGTTAGGAGAGATAAAAGAAATAGAATCAATTTTGTTTTCTCAACCTCCTAAAAATAGTCAGCACTTTTTTTTTATTATTGTGCAAGAAAAACCCGAGAGTGGTAAGGCAAGGAGTAGAAGCAGAGCAATAGGGAAAAGCCTTGTCAAAGTTTTTTTTTTTTCCCTAGTTCTGTGGCCTTGCACAGTTTTCAAATCTTTCCAAAGATGATAAGCATGACATTTTGGGAAGAGTACTTAGTTCTTTCATTTAATGTCTCTCACACTCTTACCAGCATCTATGATTCTGTGAAAATTCACTGAAGATGAACTACACTGAAAATATGCAGACATCAATCCACTATGTTGTTATTCAACCTCCCTTCTCTTCTGATCAGTGGAAGTTCAGAAGCTCTAGAATCTGTAACTGGCTTACCTGGATCAATCTGAAGGGAGATCCTTAATCATTATAACAGAATAATAACAGAATAATGAATTGGAAGGGACCTTGGATGTTTTCTAATTCAACCTCCTGCTCATGCAAGAGATCCTGCACCATTCCAGACAAATGGATGTCCAATTCTGCTATTCTATGTTCTCCAAAATCTAGAAAGGTGTAAATTAGAAAATTCCATTTCTATCCACTGTATATTTGGAACTATGAAATTCACTACCATCCAGATGTGTTGATCGCTATACTGGTAATCTAAGATGGATTGCAGGCTCTTTGGAGAAAGAAATCTAATTTAGGGCTGTATTTGGGCATGCTTTGTAAAATGATTAGGAAGAATTTGATCTGAACAGAGCATCTCTCTGTTTTCATTAAAGCAGTCCATCATATTTCAGGCTTCTGCAAGATCTTTTTTAAAAGATGTTGATCTGTCAGGTATCAGTTTAATAAAGATGAAATGACTTTAAACAACAACTATTTTTTCATACAGAAAAAGAAGTTAAAGTTGTAGTTATTCATAAAGAAAAAATCCTTATTTTTGGCCACACCGCTATTAGTTCTGTGAAAAAGTTTTCTCACTTCTTTTGAATTTTCAGAACTTTGTATATCTTGGTGACTGAATGTTACCAGAACTTCATGTCAATCCTACTGATATATAGATAGAGCATGAACAAACAAATATCACCAAATTTGGTAACTAATTAATTTCCTAAACAGTTATCTAACATGTCTTTACCAGTGTGAAAAGTAATTACACCCTTAGAGTAATTCAATTAAAACAATACTTACAGCCAGTTCTGTGAGTACTTTACTGTATACAACTATAGATAGGGCAGGGCTGGCCCTAAATAGATATTTTTGTATATAGTGCCAATTGGTGTAGTAGTTAACATACTGGACAAGGAGCACAGAGACCCAAGTTCTAGTCTTCTCTTAGGCATGAAAATTGGCTGGATGATTTTGGACAAATTGGTCACTCTCGTCTCTGCACTGGGAAGTTCAAAAATGTCTATCTACCAAACCAGATTGAACCAATATTGAATTTCAGTGGACTAATTTGAGCTAATAATAATACTGCAAAAACGTGGAGCTCACTCTATCCTATATATATGGTTCCATGCAAAGGTTTGGGCAAACTACATGTTTCAATTCAATAAGTGTCAACTTGCAAAGCATCCCTGGCCTGCTCTCGAGTTGCCATAGGCAAGGGGGATAGGAAACAGGCAAAGTAACATGGAAGCCAAAGACAGGAGCACATTCCAGACTGATCTTTCTCAAGTCTGTCTCCCAGGGTTATCCACAGCAGCCGGAGGGGAGTGATTTCTACAACCCTCAAAATTGTTCCATTGGCGAATGTGATTGGTGACAATAAGCTGAAAATTAAGCATAACGTATTTCTGCAAATTTAAATGTATATTTAGGTGCAGTATTTCACTGATTCAAAAATAATAATACAGTGACTATGACAAGTGCAAAAGTTTAGTATCATATCCTTGCACAGGACAGCTTCCAAAAATGTCTTGTAAACAGATAAAGTTGTGTGGGTTTTTTGTTGTTGTTGTTGTTGTTGTTGTTGTTGTTGTTGTTGTTGTTGTTTTACTATTCTGCCTTGCAGAACTGTTACATTCAGAAAGTCTATTGATTCTTTTTGCATGCAATGCATGTTTGGGATATCTTGACAATGTTTTTTAAAAATATTGAAATCTGGAGATTGTGAAGCCTATTCCAAACCTTTATTTTTCTTTGTTGTAAATACTTTATGGTTGACTGAAAAGATGTTTCATGTTGGTGCTGTTGAAATATCCAGCCCCTCTTTATTTTCACTCACTGTTGGATAGGATTGTGGGGTTTTTTTGGTTGAATCTATTATATTTTGCATCCATGTCCACTTCTCGTGGAACTGGCTGCCACACACCAGTAAAGCATAGTAAAGCCAATCTTTTGCTTAATGGCTGGTAAGCAGTTCTTTTCTTCAAAAGTTTCACTCTGCAAATATATATTTATCCTCTACAGCTAAAAAGTTTAATACAGGTAATATCTGTTATAGGCAGAACAGCAATCACAACCTGAAAAGTTAGAAGGATCAGAATATTTGTTCATTTCTGGAAGTCGTCACTTGGCTAATCATAGGCCTAAAAAGTCAATCACAAAAGTTTCACTAAAACTTTTCAGTTAAAAAAAATCAGTACAGAATTAACTGAATTGTCTCCAAACATCTCCATTTATCACATTGATCCAACCTTTTGGATCAAGATCAGTTCCATCTGATCTTGGGGTGGGTGGGTGTACATTTTTGACAACTAACCAGTGGCCCTTTGGAAGACTACTTCAGGGGAACCAAATATGAAAGAAAAGTGGTTCTTTAGCCACACTGTGTGTCTGTGTGTCTATCTTGTGTTTCTACCTGGTAAAGTACTAAATTCTTTCGACTTTGCTGGGCACAAGATCCCCTAAATTCTGGCAGAATGTCCAGTAAGTCTGTTGTAGAGACATTTGTCACAAGAACAAATCTTCTCAAGAAGAATATTCCAAAATCTATCCAAAAGCACACCATAAAATAATCCAGACTGTCATAAAGAACCTCAACAAAAAGTAGGAATCTGCAGATTTCTGGAAGAATATTCTATACACAGCTAAGTAAAAAAGGAAATATTGTGGAAATGTGAAAGTAAGGAACTTATAGAAACCAAACACAGAATTGTATAGTTTTAAAAAAAAGTTATCAGTAATGTCATAGTTTGGGAATGATTTGCTGTTTTAGAACCTAGATGGCTTGTCTTAATTGAACAATGCATCAACTCTTTAATGCATCTGAGAATTGTACAACAGAATATTAGACCAACTATCCATCAGCTGAAGCTGCAGTGAAAGTCACACAGTAAGAGAGTGATCTCAGACTCAAGTCTGCAAGAAAAGTGTTATAGAAGAAGAAATTTAATGTTTCAAAATAGCCAAGTCAGAGTCTAGACTTAAACCCTATAGGCATACTTTGACAGGACCTGAAATGAGCAATTAATACAGTGATAAACTGAAATCCTCATGTCTTCTACAAAACTGCAATAATAGGCTATCCAGAGGAAATTAAGCAGGATCCCCACTGAATTATTTGTACCTTCCACTTTTCCAATCATCACTGAGCTGAAATGATAGGCTTATTGTTACCTTGCCTCAATAATGACTGGAGACATGAGACAATGCTGTAAGTCACTGGTGGGAATTTTACCCCAATTAGATGTGGTTATCACTGAAATCAAGAACTGGACACAATAAAACACTATTGGTTACTACAAGAATTGTAATTCCAGATACTGGATGTACACAATCTGAGGTTCCAGAGTCATACATGTCTCCCAATAAAAACAAAGCAGGCTTAGAGGCACTCCTGATTATCATGACTTAGTTTTTGCTTCAGCCTTCTTGCCAACTTCTTTGTCGTGTTCATTTTGGGGAGCAATTTCTCCCCAGCTTCCTCTTCAAAAGCCAAGCCTAGTTCTGTTTCTGAGTAAGGATACACAGTTGTGCTACGTACAATTGTTTCAGAGCAAGCATTATTACTTGCTGCGATTTGCGTATGCGTATTCGAATATAAGACTACATTAATGATCTGGATCCAGCTAATATAATAATCAAAACAATCAACTATCTTCAGCCACTTCAGATAGGCCTCACTTGCATTTAGAGGAAGTTGGAATAAATGTCAGTGTCTCCAATATTCCTATTCTAAGTCATATGTTTCCATTTTTACTATCTTGTCCTCGAAATGTTCCTGCAGCCTTTTCCTCAAAGGAGTACTTTAACCCCGTTGTCTAAGCAAAATGCTATCAACTGTGCCTTTCCTGAAACAGCTTAAATGTATTTGGGTTTGCTTCAGTAGCTGCAGCAAAGTGACAGCATTGTTTAAAGTGCCCTTAGGAAAAATTGTGGGAGATTGTGGGTGGTGGCTGAGAACTTGGGACAGTTGTATCATATGGTCTGCTCCAGTCCACATCACACTTGCAGGCAAAATATTTCTTCTGTTTGATTTTCAGTCTATAAAAAGTCAAGGGAGCATAGCCCTTACATTTAACTGTAATCAAATATAGTGCCCCAGAATACAACATTACTGCATGGACTTCTTTACATTCTTTCCCAAGAAAAAAATACAAGAAAAATAATGTTTTCCCATTTTTCTGAAACATTTTAATATGAAAAATCTTACAAGTTATTTTTTAACAATATTATTCAGATCACATCCTCTCCAGTGGCTAACTGTAGCCTAATAAGAAGATGTACCAAAAAGTAGTAATTTGCACTGCTGTTGAACCTTATAGAACTACAAAGATGTGGATGAGCAGCAAGCAGCAGCAAAGAGTTAATATTTTGTGGTTTTTTTCCCCCTTTTTTTGTTGCCATCAAGAGAACATCTTGATGACTGCAGTTCCAATTCGATAGACTTACATTGGAAAAGTGACTTCAAGTTAGCTAGAATTTTCTGGGTTTTCAATTCTTGTTATGTTTGTTATCTGGCTGCCTTTGATCAACTAAAAATTCATAGATATGTTCACCAGGTGCCCATGATCCTGGTTAATTCACCAGCAAATGTGGCAATTTTTTAATTGATAATAATTAGCTTTTCAAGTCTTTATCAATTGATGGTGCTTTCAATTAACAGCAACATTCTTTTTATACTAGTGTTTCTCATTGAACAGAAAACCAACCATAACACCAGGCAGCTGTTGATAATCCAAACTTCTACCTTACTCCTATATTCCAGTAAGAAAATTCACTTCTCAGCTGTATCATTGAAGCCTCTCTGGCATACTTTCCACATAGATATGTAAGTAAGATGATCATTCTTATAAAAGAATCAGGATCAAGTATTTGGGACATATTAACCATGTAACTTATGAGCAGTGGTGAGATTCAAATAATTTAACAACCGGTTCTCTGCCCTAATGATTTCTTCCAACAACCAGTTCACCAAACTGCCCAGAAAGTTAACAACCAGTTCTTCCGAAGTGGTGCGAAGTGGCTGAATCCCACCACCGCTTATGAGGTAATTTTTTGTCCAAAAGAGGACAGTTACCTAAATTCTCCTTCATATTGTCCTATTTCTTCCCCAGACATTGGTAAGGTAAGTCCGTCAGGAGAAGGGTGGTATACAAATTTAATAAATGAAATGAAGTAATGGTCAAACTACAGGACAACCCTATTTGTCCTGCCTTATCAATTCACCTGCCCCATAGGACTATCAAAATTTCTCAAGAACCTTTTCAAAGCCTTTTTCTTACTCAACGCCAACTAGCTGCTTCATCTTTACCTTCTTTTTTTCATTTAATAGCATATGATGGAGTCTGGGTGAGGTTACCAGAAGTCACTTCTACCAGGTTTTGCCATCAAGACCTTAATTTCAACACCACTTTGCCCACCACTCTTGTACTTTATGTTTGAGTAGGTTGATCAGATTTCAAAGAATAAACACTGGGACATTACATTGCATAAATCTGATCCATAAATAAATGAACTATTCATTCATTCAGTGGGATAGGCCCAAAAGATTTGGGGTCCTGGGAACTGGGACAGTTTCCTGGTATTGGGGAGATGTATCAAAGAGAGTGACTTAATCTTCCAAGAGTCCATATATTTTGTGACTGGAGAAGGGTGTTTTCAATTAGTTCCCAACTGAAGAAAGACAAACAGTATTGTAAAATTGTACTGGGTGGCTTATAATGACATCACAATTAGCCATCTCCTATAAAATAGATAATAGACTATTTAAAAAATTAAATGAAAACATAAAATGAATCCTAAGATCAGTCCAAAGTTGTCCAGAACATTTTATGGAGTATTTAGCATTTTGAGTAGTTCACATTTCTAAACTGATATGCACAACTATACAATTATCTTTCAATTGTTGCAACCCCTCTGTATTTTGCTAGGCAAGTCACCAATGAAAACCAATGTATGCAAAATGTGCACTCTGGGGAGATGGGCATACAAGGGAAGAGATTATATTTGGTTATTATTTGGAGATTATATACTTGTGACATTAGATATATTTTGACATTGCTTCCCATTTGTTAATCTTGAAGAGACTCCAGAATTAAAATTAAATACTAATTTTAAACAATAACATATGCATCAAGTGATAAGTTTTTTTAAAAAGTAGGAAAGTATGCATAAGTCTAATTTTGTAGAATGATATACCAATTTAAAAAATGAAATGAAAATAAAGGGGAATACTGCCATTCTTGGAGAGGGTAAAAAGTTTTTTTTTTTGTTTTTCAGTAGATATCTGAACAAAAGGACAATAGACACCGCAAAGCTATATTCAATTTTAATTGTAAATTGATGCAGAAATTGAACACAGTGAACTTGTGTTTGGGGAGGGGACAGATGTGAGTATTGTAAGATGTGAACTGACAAATTAATCCATTGCTAATAGAGATATTTGTATTTTATGGGTCTTGGCTTCCTGGTCATTTTCTCCTTCAGGTCCTATATTAAAAGATTTCAGCCCTTTTGGTCATCACGTTCTCTTCTCTGTAATGAAATCTAAGTCCCAGCAACATTCTTGGAAAAAAGAATATCCACGCTCAAAAACACTCATTAACTTCAGGGAGAATGTTGCCTGAATAACGATCACTCTGAACAATTGCTGACAGAAGAGATCTTTGCCCACGATATACAGCAAATTCTACTCTGTTATGTTTTCTTAAATGGCCATAAGTAAGAATGATCTTTCAATAATGGAGACACAGGTATCTGACCAAACTTGCAGAGAAGCTGACATCCTGATGTATATTTTATGTTCAGCACTGGGGTATTGAATAGAACTAATTTACCCAGTTCTGGTGTGTGCTACAATAATAAATTGTTGTTTTAGCACACAATGTGGCACATGATGAAATGCAGTGAAAAGTATGCAAGTCCTCACGTTTATTTCAAGGAGAGCAAGTGGAACAGGCTAAATATTTACACCTGTGTGGTCCAATCATTTTAGGGACCATAGTTCAGGAGCATTCGGGTTGTGAGAAAGAAGCCTTCAAGGTCAATATTCTCTGCCTGAAGGTTTTTCTAAGAGACAATGATTGCATTGCAAAAAAACAGGGCAAGTGCAGGGAGAATTAATGCTGAAAAGGGAGCAGGAGAAGGAATAAAATCTATATACAAAGCCATAAAAAGCTGAGGAAGACTAAGGACACCCTTCACATAGAACCTGCCTGTAAATTTGTGCTCTAACTTCCTAACTTCCCTCTGCAAGAGAGGTGGGAAGTACCAAAATGTGATAAAATAATAGATAATAGATAGATAGATAGATAGATAGATAGATAGATAGATAGATAGATAGATGGATGGATGGATGGATGGATGGATGGATGGATGGATGGATAACTAACCACCATTTAGAGGACTGACCTAACCATTCAGTACCTTATCAATCAATCAATCAGTTCAAAGGATGCTACCTAGGCATCTCAAAATTCCCCAATGTGAAATCAGGACTGAGATTTGCATTTTTTAAAATTTCAGAAGCAGATGAGCTTGTCCTACATCATTCAGAAATATGACATAATTTCTTCCACCTTTTTAAAGCCTCCTTGCTCATTTTTAATGTATCTTAACTTTGTTTGTCTAATGGAAGAACCACCTTTCTGTTCAAATTTTACACTGTGTAATAAACTACCTATTCCTTCCATATTGTATGATGGCAATTCCACATTTTACATCCCTTCATATCTGCTTGAAGTATATATTTGCATGTATCTCTTTTTCTTTTCTGTATTCTTCATTTATTCTAAAAAAAAAAGACACATTGTATGGCATTTATACTGTATCACATTTATGAGAATGAAGCATCTCTCAAATCCCCAACTCTCATGTTTTGTAGCCCATTATCCAGTTAACCAGAGAGATTATTTATTCAAAGAAAGTGATAGCACATTTACTCATTATACTAAAGTGGCCCTATGTTCCACTTTATAGGAAGGCCTATTCATTCCAAGTCTCCTTTAAAGATAAAGACAGCAGAGGGCTCTTGAAGGAGACCACCAATGGTGTTTTGACTTTATCCTAAGCAGTCATAGAGATCCCCATCTTTAAAGTATTTCTAGTGAGTAATTTCTAGAAATGACAGCTTATTTTGCCCCAGTGTGTGTGAATGAGTGAGTACAGACTTCTGCAAATTTTATACAACTCAGTTTCTTCTTTTCTCCTCTCCTCTTTTCTCTTCCCCTATCCTGCCTTCTCGGGAACACACCCTAATTTGGGATTATTTCCCCAAATGCATTTTTCTCAGGAAGATCTGAATTGCTAAACAGACCTGGGCAGTGATGGGCTTCTACCAATTCACCCCGGTTCAGGCGAAATGGTAGCGGCGGCGGCATGCTCCGCCCGCCTGCCAGGACATCATCACGGACACTCTGCCCATGCGCAGAAAGTTTTGCACATGTGCAGAAGCGCTGCATATGAGCAAAGCGAGCACGTGCACACTCACAGTTCTAAACAGATAGCAAAGGTAAGTGAAACCCACTACTGGTCCTGGGAGAGTATAAATTGGCTGAAATAGGCGATTGATAAAAAGTTTCAATGCTGTTATCAGAAAAGGAAGCTCATTAGAAAAAGAACTAGGTTGAAAAATAGTCTGTCTTCTTAGCAAAGAAATAACTGATTTACAACTGTAGTAACCAAGACACAATCTTTAGAAAGGAAACCAAAATCTGAACATTAGTCTAGGCCCTTATACTTTTTGTACAGGTTTTCATTGGCCAAGAACTAAAAGAAATGTTTTCTAGCAGATTGGGATTTGGGAGGTCAATGATCCAAGAGGCTGGATTCAAAATAATGTCAATAACTAGATAAAGAGTTGCAGGTTCCAAAGAAAGAAATCAGATAAAATTAAAGTGTAATAGACACTTCAAACTGTGTGATCTGACCTAATAAGTTATTAATAGGGACCCATTACTCCTCATACATTTTTTATTAGCAAGGCATTGCCTTTTTGTCAAGATTAGTGGATTATAAAATATTTGTGCTACACAATATAAATGACCCTACCTATTAATAAGTCTCTGGAAAGATATGCTTAAATTGAATTACATTAAGGGGGAAAAGTGCCACCTGAAAATTAGGCATAATTAATGGGAACGCATAAATAAACCAGAGAGAGAGAGAAAAGGACATTCTCTCCATTGATCATTTGGGAAATTAATTGCCAATATGGTAATGACATCCCAACTATTACTGTTTTTATAAGAGCTGTTGCAAAGGATGAAATGCTCGTGGCTCCATGAATGTCAGAAATAGCACTTCATTACTGATCATGTGACTCTATATTTATCTCTAGGCATTTGGAAATGTGAAAAATACTAGCTTTGAACAGAGCCAGGAAGGAAACCTGATTAAATTCTCTATTCAGAGAGAGAAGACCAGCCATCTTTGCTAATATCCAAGGACGAACCACTTCTGATGAGTGTGTATTACAATGAAGCAGAACTATCCAAACTAAAAGACTCAGGGAGACCACACCACTTCATTATTTTCCATAGGCTAGTGCCAGAGAATTGCCCAGGAATGCAAAAAAAAAAGTGCCTTCAGAAGTTTTTGCATATAGGTATAAAGCTAAGTAGATTTGGGCAATAGGATTTTAATTGGTGCTTTGTTATGAATTCTGGAATCAAAATAAAAGTAGATGTTTTGTTAATGGTGTGGTCCATGTAACCATAAAGTTAAAATCAGTGGATAAGTAAATAGTATCATCTTAGACTTATATACTGCTTCATAACACTTTTCAGCACTCTCTGGGTGGTTTATAATGGAGAAGCATTGTTTGCATATCGCCTTCAACAATCTGGATCCTCATTTTACTGACCTTGGAAGGATGGAAGGCTGAGGTAACAATGAACCCCATCAGGATCGAACTCCAGGCTGCGGGTAGAATTTTGCCTGCAATACTGCCCTTTAATTACTGTGTCATCAGGCTCTTAAATAAGCAAAAATGTGAACTATTTATAATATGATACAAATATCAGCTCTTTGATAGGTATAGGATACTTCTATCCTATAGTATCTTATCATTTGAATAGTGGTCATATCCTTGATTGTTTTAAAAAAAAAGATGGAGGAGTGTTCCATCCAGTGATGTTACTGAATAACTGCTATGGCCTTATGGCTCTTGGAAGCTGAAAAAAATAAATGTGTTTCTGATCACAGTCCTGCCCTGCATTATGAGAATATCATTCTAGCCAGACACTTTGTTGTCTACCATCAAGCTCTTTCTTTTATCTAATATTTCTTATAAAGTTTAGATGAAATGGGCACTGTTTCATGGATATTCAAATGTTTTGACATGTTGGCTGCAACTATTCAAGCATGCAATGTTTAATTAGCTACAGGAGTTAAAGCACAGAACGTGGTCTGATCAACATTTATAATACAAGAACTACACCATTTACATTACTAGTTGATAAAGACATTTAAAGTGTTCTCTAAGTGTATTCAAAATGGGGGGGGGGGATAGATCCAGGAAACTACAGACCCATCAGCCTGACCTCAATACCAGGGAAGATTTTGGAAAAGATAATGAAACTACGAGTCAGCAAACTTTGAGAAGCAAACAAAATAATAACCAAAAGCCAACATGGGTTTGCCAGACTAATCTTATTGCATTCTTTGACAAAGTTCTCACAGTTTAAACACATGAATCTCTCTTAGTTAGACAGAGGAGAAGTCGAAAAAGATGGGGAGGGAGGGAAGGAGATCCTTTTGATCCTTACGGAGTCCTGAAAATGTTGGAGCTATTGCTAAAATTTATATATTACATTCAAGCAATGTTTCTTCCATCCTAAAATGGAATCTATGCACCAGAAGTGGTATTCAGCAGGTTCTGAACAGTTCTGGAGAACCGGTAGTGGAAGTTTTGAGTAGTTTGGAGAACTGGTAAATATCACCTTGAGTGGCCAGGCCCCCATCTATTCTCTGCCTCCCAAGGCCCAGCTGATTGGGAGGAAATGGGGATTTTGCAGTAACCTTCCCCTGGAGTGGGGTGGGAATGAAGATTTTACAGTATCCTTCCCCTGCCACGCCCACCAAACCACACCCACCAAGCCATACCCACAAAACCAATAGTAAAAAATTTTGAATCCCATCACTGCTGTGCACGTGTGGCTATTGACTGTTAATACTATATTACTTATTCTATGGCAGAATCTTTTGACTTTATCTGGGCTCTAGAAATTGAGCAGAACAGGCCCAGGTCACAGGCCTTTCCAGGGCCTTTGGAATTTGGGGTTATTAGCATGCAATCCAGGGGTGAAATCCAACAGGTTCTGACAGTTTCTGGAGAACCGGTAGTGGAAATTTTGAGCAATTCGGAGAATCAGTATGGAAATTTTGAATAGTTGGAGAACTGGCAAATACCACCTCTGGCTGGCCCCATAGTGGGGTTGGAATGGGGATTTTGCAGTATCCTTCCCCTGCCACGCCCACCAAGCCACACCATGCCCACCAAGCTACGCCCACTGAACCGGTAGTAAAAAAAAATTGGATTTCACCACTGATGCAATCACAAAGAAAATGGGATTTTGATAGGTCCAGATTTAATTCTTTTAACAGCAACAGAATAGTGGGCACCAGATAGGACCTCCACTATTCTGTACCAGGAAAGGAACAATTTGGTGGATGGGGATGATGTATCCAATAGATAAAATGGAGGGCAATGTTTTGCTAGCCAGGACTATAATTCACATTTTGTGGGATAGAGAAAATGTGCTGATGATGGAAAAATACCTGCTGGCATATCATGTTACTTGGGCACATTAGACCATCTGGGTCTGGGAGGAATTGGGTACATTTGGGAGGGTTGTTTCCTTCTTGCTTCTGAAGGATCAGAACCCAGCATGTCAATCATATGTGAAAAAAGAATTTGGGAGCCACATATTTTCTGAGGCTGCAGAGTGCCCACCTTTCTGCTATTATGGTTTCAACTACTGTATATTTTGCTGAACGAATATAACACCGAGTTCACAAAAAGAAATGCAGGCGCACTAAATCACACACTAGCAGGCTGCATTACAGTTTACACAATATGAGAATCCAGCCATTCCTACTGAATATAAAGTGATGGCAATTCTGTTTTTCAGACATTCAGGGGTAAACCTTAAACTATCCAGACACAGCCTTCCTATCAGAACTAGTTTGCAGGCCGAGGCTCTGCTTGAAGAGTCTGAAATCAGGCAGACAATACAAAAAGAGCTAAATTTCTTCAGAGAGTTATCATAAGCCTGTCTGATCTGAGCTTGAAAGCACAAGAGAAATGCAGGAAACAATGATAAGAGAGCTGATGCAATTTCTTCTTAGATAAATAGGCACACATGTCCAATGAAAGAAATTGGGAAGGCAAATGTAGTCTTCTGTCAAATAATTTCTTCCATCTGTCATTCCTTTCCCCCCCACCCCACCCTTTTTTCTTACAAACAAAACAACATTGGATGAGAATGATTTAATATGTTGTCTTTCAGATTGGAAGGGAGAAGGTTCTAGGTGTTTCGTACTATGGCGTTTCTTTATCGATGTGTATCTTCTTTCATGACTAATGTGGGTATAGATTTGGATGATCTGCAGGACTGAAGAAGTACCTTTGTTCATATCTTTGATGACAAGTATATCTTCCATAGTGATTAGTATTCCAAAATTGTAAGAATCTAAAGTGAAAGAGAATATTTTTTTTTCTAGACGCTCTAGCAGAGTTTTATTTACTGTTTTAATCTTAAAGAACAGTAAAGATGAAAGGGCACATTGTCTCCAAACAAGGAAAATGGTTATTGAGATTCACAGATCAGAATAGTCAGACCAGCAATGATATAGGTGGGCCACTTTCTCCTATCTTACAACATGCAACTGCTTAGCAGACTCGGAGGAGTAGCAACTACTCTTAATGCCCCATCTGGTTTGTAGCTCAGTTCTCACATTAATAACTTCACAACAGAGGTGGGTTTCAGGAGGTTCTCACCAGTTCTGGAGAACCGGTAGCGGAAATTTTGAGTAGTTCGGAGAACCGGTAGTAAAAATTGTGACTGGCCCCACCCCCATCTATTCTTTGCCTCCCAAGTCCCAGCTGATTGGGAGGAAATGGGCATTTTTGCAATAACCTTCCCCTGGATTGGGGCCGGAATGGAGATTTTATAGTATCCTTCCCCTGCCACGCCACCAAGTCACACCCACTGAGCCATGCCATGCCCAGCAAGCCATGCCACGCCCACCAAACCACACCCACAGAACTGATAGTAAAAAAATTTGAAACCCACCACTGCTTCACAATATTCATATGGTAGAAAAATATAATTTGCCTGGTCCTGTGATGCTTAATTTAAAGAAGGAAGGTCATGTACAGAAATTCCTTTAAATATTAATCAAATTCCTTTTCTTATTTCAAGAAGCTCGAGGATGGAATGTAATAGGATAGCAGTTTGATTCCCAGGTTCCTGCTTTCCAGACAGGAGAAATATAGGTAGTCCTCAACTTAAAGCCATTCATTTAGTGACTGTTTAAAGTTACAATGACACTGAAAAAAAGTGACTTAGGACCAGTTATTACATTTATGGCCATTGCAGCATGGTCACATGATCAAAATTTAGGCTCTTGTGTGATCACCATTTGTAACCTTCCCAGCCAGCTTCCAAGAAGAAGAGTCAATGGGGGAAAATCAGACTCACTTATTGACTGCATGATTCACTTAACAACTTCAATGATTTGCTTAACCACCGTGGCAAAAAAGATCGTAAAATAGGGCAAAACTCACAACAACTTAGCAATGCTTAGCAATGAAAACGTTGGGCTCAATTGTGATCGTAAGTTGAGGACAACCTGTAAGGGCCATCTATGGGCTTCTCTAGATAAAGCCATGAAAATCCTACCAGTCAATAAAGGCTAGATGAAACAATTCTTTGATCTGTGTATGGTTTTCTCCATTGTACTGTCATACCAATTTAATAAAGGAGGTTAGATTAAATACTTGAACCAATAACTGAATCAAAAGTAGCCAATTAAACTTCACGGATGAGCCTATATTTAAGACTCAAGTTTGGCCTTTATCTTTTCATGATCCTTAATTTGAAATTATGCAAAATAAATAAAAGTTGGAGGGTGGATCAGGTCTTGCTCCTTGTCCTCTAGATTATTCCAGTTATGGCTGCTACTTTATAGACACATCATCCCTCAGCAAAACTATGCACCTGTCATGTTTCTCAGTGTTCTAGACATTGTTATATGCATATGTTACTGTAAATTTCTAAATTGTCTTGAATTCCTTCTGGCTAGAAAAGTGGGATATCAATCTAGAAAATGAGAAGGACATTTTCTCCATTTGTTACATTTTTATATATATAAATTTGCTATAAATACTGTTTCAATTGCTTTCCTTTCAGCGTTGGCATTTGAGGAAGGATTCAGAGTGGCACAATTCCACAATGAAATAGGATAAAAATATAAGGAAGAAATGAGGCTAATGCATAAGTGCTGATTATTATTATTTTGTTTATAGATTTTTTGAGAGGAGAAGGAAATGGAGAATTAATTACTTACTTAGAATAATAATAATAAACAAATAAGAAGTCCCACCACTGAATGCCCAGAATTCTCGTTTGTAAACACAAATATCTTCTAGTTGATATTTCTTAATCTTAACTCCTCTTGCTCCTCGTCCTCCAGATTATTCCAGTTATGGCTGCTAGTTTGAATCTGAAAAAGAGGGTTATACTTTATGCGAAATCAGTTTCCTCTATTCCTTAATGTTTCTAAATATTGTACATTATTCTACAGTATACTACATTCTGAATATGTGCAGTCACATTAAAAGCTACGGAATAAGAGGGTATTCCATGAACTGAACTTCTGTATTCTATTAGAAAAGTCAACACTGCCATCCAATGAGCAATGAGGGAATCACAGAGACAATTTGTGAAAAAGTAAAATGCAGTAAAAACTCTTGCACATGAATTGATTTGATTTGATTTATTAGATTTATATACCGCCCTTCTCCTTGCGGACTCAGGGCGGAATGTTCTCCCAGGGACTTTCCTTCTTTAAAATAAGATGTGCAGATTATATTATTGCTGTAGACCTGATATTGTGAGATTTATTTGCATTCCTAAACCACATATGACAAGCTGAAGCAAGAGAAATGCTTTATTTAAGTAAGGGAGCATTTGGATCATGGACAAGTATGAATTTTTTTAAAAAGGAGAAAAATGGAAATGGCTCACAAAAACAGGGATAACTATAAATTAAGTAGAAATTCAGCATATCTAACTGTCCTGTGGAAAATTGCAGCCAAAAGAATTGTTGATGGAAAATTTCTTCCGCTTTTCCTACTTAAAGTCTTTGACTTGGAGTTGAACTAAATAACCTTTAAAGTAAGGAACTGATTCAAAGAGAGGAAAGGTCACTGAATGCTCTTAAAAGAGAAATTTTGTGTACTTTTTTAAAAAAAAATAGCACAAAGCCAAGTTAATATTAATCAGTTGATCTTTGTATCACTGCTGTGCAGGACATCACCTTTTAAAACAGAGTTTTTAAAAGGCCAGATTTGTGCTATTTACCATTTTGCTTCCCCGTTATGTATCTAAATTTTAAGAGTTTTTCGGTTTTGTTTTTTCCGACCTTCTTTAGTTTTGTAATAGGACAAGAATATTCCTATAAGGAACCTAGGATTCCACATGTCCATCCAGTTTCAAATGGATTCATGGTCATACTTTTTTCAAAACAATTGTCCAATTAGTTCTTTATCCCTTGAATGATTGCATAGTCTACCCACATTTTACTATCTTTTCCATTGGAATCTAAAGGGAGATTTTGCAGAATTACTTCCTGCAGTCAACTTTACTATATTGTCCTGGAGGGGGGGAGAAAGAGAGGAAGGGAGGGAGTGTGCTTGTGTGTGCACATCTCTCTCTCTCTGTGTAGGGGAGAAAATCTGGAAGGCTTCTAAATCTTATTAAATACATATATACTTATGTTAAATATATTTGTGTTTTAGTTACATTGATAAGACATTGGTAAAATGAAATTCTTTACATTTAAATCTAAGAGAGAAGGAAACTATCAAGAATTTCTGGCAATCTCATGGATGAACTTGAGTTGGCAAAGGTGTTCAGTCTCTCTGGTTCTCAACTAAAAAAGATACAGTAGCATATGGAAAATCCTGTTGTGGGCATGAAGCCATGGATGCCACAGAATGAATGAGAAGTATATAATTCAAAAACAAAACAAAGAAAACAAAACAGCACCTTTTCTATGTCCCCCTGAACATAAAACTAGCTCAAAAGTACCGCCAAAACTAAGGGTGAAAACATTCTAAAGTATCTTGTAAATGATGTAGATCACAGGCAGGTAACTATGACGATTATGGCTCAGGAATTCTGAGAGTTGAAACAGGTTGTAAACTTGCCATTGTTGCCCACCCCTGATGTAGATGAACAAAAATCCTGAGGAAGAAAACTCTGAACAAATGGAAAAACTAATTCCTCAATGTGTCTAAAGTCTAGAGGGCTAAGAGACAACCGATGTTCAATCATCAAGATAATTCCTTTTTTGTTTTTAACGCATGCACAGGGAGAGATTCTGAACTGAAAGAAATGTGTAGAAAGATAGAAACCACCTGGAATGATCCTCTGATTTATTGCTAAACAAAAGAACGGTTGCCTGTCATATTTTCAAGCCATAGACACAATGTGTGAATGCTATCCCTAAGGATACCCACAGCACTTTTCTTCCCAAAATAAATAATGTGGAAGAGAAATGAGTGTCTTTAGACCAGAGAACTGGTGGTATGTCACCGGCTAGGGCTACTCTGTCAAGATAACAAACCCCCCAAAAATGAAATGCAAGCTGCATTTAAAGTTGCTAGCCATGAATACTTGATGTTTTGCTTTTCAGAGGTTTGGTCATCGTGGCTGTTCATTTTTTTATCCCTTTCAAAGCCACTGTGCATCATGCTACCCTTTCTGTCTCTCTTTTATGCTCTCCTGCCCATCAGACTCTCTACTTACTGTTTTCTGGTGCTGAAAGCACTGTAACCTGAGACACTGAAATAAAGCTGCCAAGCTTTAACTGCCGCCTTCCAGAACAAATAACACGAAGAAGGATGACTGCTCTAGAATGTGTTGTCCTTTGAAACCACATGATGCATTCAGAGAATTAAATTTTCAACAAGTCATTTACTGATAGCCTCTCTGTAAGCACAACCCCTCCATCTTAAGTTTCTGTGGTTCCAGAGACATTTATAGGACAGGGTGATGTTATGGAATAATGTCACACCAGAGAAACTCTGTCTTTCTTCTGCCAATGTTTATTCCCAGCAAACAAGGTCATGTTTAGATTAAATAAATAACATTTCTCTTTCCTCATCCTTATGTTCTATTCCTCCCAGATTATACTTCCCCCTCCTCAAAAGATTAATCTGATGATCCAAAACTCATTGCTTTGCCATTCATTCAGCAGTACCTTCTAAATGAAGATGCTACACAGGTCAACTTTTAGATGTGGACAAGTTTCTGTTTTATTTTTATTTTTTTAAAAGAAAAGGCAGATCTTTATCATTACAAATAAAACATCCTTTTCAAGGGGGATGTGTTTACTAAGCTATTTTAACAAGGTTGCGTGGATTCCACACTGAGATAACATCAGCTGTATCTTATTTTGCAGTTGCAGGCATACTCTTCATTTACAGCTTGTCCTTGTCATTATTACTTTATTCACAATTTGAAGTTAGTATCTCTTTGAGAAGACTTTACAATAAGACCACTTTCAGGCTATAGGTGGCTTGAGAGAATCTTTATCATGCTAATCCTGCTGCAGTTGGCAGCATTCATGTTGTGAGATTCTTCTTCCTTCTTTAGCACTGAAATGTTCATTAAAACTAAAACCACAATGACAACAGAATCCTTTGATTGCTTGCATCATAATATCAAGGAGAGAAGCAACTTGAAATTAAGGAGAAATTTCCTAACAGTGAGGACAATTAACCACTGGAATAGCTTGCCTTCAGAAGTTATGGGTGCTTCATAATTGGAGGTTTTTAAGAAGAGACTGAAATGGCATAGGGTCTCCTCTACAGGATGCTGTGGTTCATGGGGTCAAGAAGAGTCAGACACAACTTAGTGACTGAACAACAACATCAATTTGAAGGATGAAACATTCATGTTTCATACTTCTCTCTGTTTACCTTTATGTAGTAAGCTGACAGAGAGGTGGGACATCTAAGCAGGACTGGCAGACATTGCTAGACTTGCCATATATGGAAAGCTCTGACTTTTGTTGCCATCTTGGGGTCTACTTCTTTGTAGCTTGTATATAAAAGGTCCAGACACAGGGGTCAAGGCTCACAGGTTAGTTCTCACATGTTCATTAGAACATCAAGGCAAGGATAAAATATAGACACAATGAAGGTATTAAAAAGTATAGAGATTTCAATTCCCAGGTGAATGAATTTTTTCCATGATGCTGTCTTCTAGACCAACTCCAAAGCCAGTTAGATGCCTTTCAGTGGCCCATTCAAAAGGTTCTTCCTCATAGTAGTCTAAACTTGCTTATCTCCAAGGCTGACACCAACCAGAAATGAAATCAGCTTATAAAATTCCTATCCAGATTTCAAGTCATTTTTCAAATTTGGCAATGTTGCTAGCTAGATGTCTTGAATAGATAGAGGTTACTACCAACTATTGAATCCTCTTACTTCATTATCTCTTCCCACCTGTGTTGGCCAAGCAAGCTTCACCCATTTTCATCTCTATGGGTGAGATTTGGAAGTCACTGGACCCATTGATAGATCTTTGTACGAACCCCCCTTCCCCCAAAACTGACTTTTTTTCCTACTTAACACCTTCTTATCTGACACATCTACAGAAGGAAGGAAAGAAGAAACAGATTATAGCTTTATCATTATTTTTGTTAGTTGGGCTAAAAGGTGACATTGTTGGAAAGGAGAGGAGGGGAGGGGAGGGGAGGGGCGTGAAGGGAAGGGAAGGGAAGGGAAGGGAAGGGAAGGGAAGGGAAGGGAAGAGAAGAGAAGAGAAGAGAAGAGAAGAGAAGAGAAGAGAAGAGAAGAGAAGAGAAGAGAAGAGAAGAGAAGAGAAGAGAAGAGAAGAGAAGAGAAGAGAAGAGAAGAGCTGGAAGGTACCTTGGAGGTCTTCTAGTTCAACAGGCAAAAACCATATATCATTTCAGACAAATGGTTGTCCAGTCTTAAAAACTTCCAGTATTGGAGCATTCACAACTTCTGGAGGCAAGTTATTCCATTGTTTAATTGTTCTAACAGTCAGGAAATTTCTTCTTCGTTCTAGGTTGCTTCTTTCCTTGATTGTTTCCATCCATTGCTTCTTGTCCTACTCTCAGGTGCTTTAGCGATAAAAGCGGTAAGAAAATAAACCTGGATTGCCCTGATAGACAGGTCTTTATCCAGGTTGCCCTCTATCCACGTTGCCCTCTATCCAGGTTGCCCTCTATCCAGGTTGCCCTGATAGATCGGTCTCACCAGAAAAAACATTTAAATCTCTCCCTCAGAATAGCCAACAAATCGAGTAGAGCCCATGGCTTACATCTACCTAATATGTAAGTAGCCTGGGTTCAAATCCCAGAAGGGTATGGCTAGCTGATGAGAGCTGAATAGCTTGAAATAGATCTATACTAGTATTCCTTTATTTCTTTGTCGGGTAAATATAAATTCAACACATTGATTGAAGTTGCCTTCACCATGAATTAGGGTTGGATTGAGGATGTGTTTCTGTCTTTAAGAATGATTAATGGGTTGTTATTATGCCAAAGTGAGCACAGTGTAAAAGTAATGGATCAAATTGGGTATTTGTGAGGCAATCTGGAACGCATAGTTTGGCAACTTCTAATGGGTATACTTTTCCTAAAAACTGGGTTCTTCTGGGACCCTGTTTAAGCTATGAAGTTTTTGGTTGTTTTTTTTTTTTATTTTTTTTATCATGGTAGCCATCCTTTTATTCTGTGCAATGCTTGAAATGGCTACTCCAGTTCAAGCATATGTCTTTGGTTATTCGGGTCTTCTCCCGCGTAAAATTGGAAGTGTCTTGGTGACATTTCGACGAAGTCTCATTCGTCATCTTCAGGCTGGTGTTCTCGGCTTCATGCTTCCAGGAGCAAGAAAGCATGAAGCCGAGAACACCAGCCTGAAGATGACGAATGAGACTTCATCGAAACGTCACCAAGACACTTCCAATTTTATGCGGGAGAAGACCCGAATAACCAAAGACCTACATACAAACACCCACAAAAACCTCAGAAAACAGATATATATATACATACATACATACATACATACATACATACATACATACATACATACATATATATATATATATATATATATATATATATATATATATATATATATATTTATTTATTATTTTGTTTTCGTAGGTCTTTATGTGTATCTTTCTTTATGCCAGGGATTTTCCTACGTATATTAAGATGTTTCATGGCCTAATTTTCAGTGAAATCTCAATTCACCAGCTTTTAGGCCTTCTTAAACATTACAGCAGCCATATATGCTATCTGTTTGAGTTTATGTGGGAGACTAGAATGGAACCATTTCTACCTCGTTAGGTTTTATCAACTAGCCACACCCACTTTTCTTAATTCTGCCCTGTAACAGTCAAATATTTATTATTTTGTTTTCGTAGGTCTTTATGTGTATCTTTCTTTATGCCAGGGATTTTCCTACGTATATTAAGATGTTTCATGGCCTAATTTTTAGTGAAATCTCAATTCACCAGCTTTTAGGCCTTCTTAAACATTACAGCAGCCATATATGCTATCTGTTTGAGTTTATGTGGGAGACTAGAATGGAACCATTTCTACCTCGTTAGGTTTTATCAACTAGCCACACCCACTTTTCTTAATTCTGCCCTGTAACAGTCAAATATTTATTATTTTGTTTTTGATTTATATGTCGCCCTTCTCCAGAGACTCAGGGTGGCTTACAATGCGTTAAGCAATAGCCTTCATACTTTTGTATATTTTATATAAAGTCAGCTTATTGCCCCCACAAACTGGGTCCTCAATTTACCTATCTTAGAAAGGATGAAAGGCTGAGTCAGCCTTGAGCCTGGTGAGATTCGAACTTACAGTAGTTGCAGACAGCTGGAGTTAATCACAATGCATTAGTCTGCTGAGCCACCAGGCCCCTATTGAAAGACCCCTATATTGAAAACACAGATTGCTTTTTCCATATTTAGTTATGGAAGCCATGCTGAGAAAAGGACAATATGATGGAGTTAGCCTAGCCTGGCATGACACAGTGATAGATCCACTTCAGTCATCAGTCCTATCTCATAAGTGGTCCCTACTAGATTAGTATATCATTCACGAGTGTCATGTTCTCTAAGGAGAGCTTCATACAAATGTCCTCTGTTTTCATCTCATATATGTGTTTGTGTATTTATGTGAAAAGAACCAGAGTACATTGCAACCTGTTACTACTGAAATTTGAAGGCACACAGAAGCTATAATTCTAATTTACTTTTTCTTAATTTTATTAAACATGACATCTAGAATACCTTGTAACTGCTCCTTGCATTTACCTTCTTTGTCAGACAATAGGTCCTCCTTGTCTGACCTTGACCTTTAACTAGACCTTGGCATTTAGTCATACTGTGGTTTGTGGTGGCAATAACCGCAAAACAAAATCTTCCCAGTGGCTTCCAGCCAGAGTATTACTCACTAGCTAATGGTTGGAATGGACTGATAAAAGATATGGGTGGGGGAAAGCCACACATCTTATATTTGTTGTGAAATAAGTAAGAATAAACTAATAAAACTACACACTGGAACCATTATTGGCATAAATTGCTAAAATGCATTTACGTTTTCACTTTACATACATGTACATTCATATATTTTATGCCTTTTAGCTATCCACATTTTTTTTAGATTTTTGTTTTTATTCTTGATGTATCCTTTATGCTTTTTTTAAGGACTCTATCTTCTTTATGCTGGTCTGTGACTGCAATAAACACCTGATTTGATTCACACTTACATACACTAATGATATTATGAAATACTTAATACTAAGATGAAAATCACATTCCTATGGTAGATTATTAAACAAGGCACAGCATTTGCTATATTACAACAGCTTCAATTACTACTCCTTAAACAAGAGGCCATATTCTTTTTTTAAAAAAAGATTTTTTTTCCTTGCGTATATTTTACACTGAATACATTTGCATGCATTTATAGCTATGTGGAGCTTTCTGATTAGAATTTCAGTGTATAGACATTTATCATTAAAGTCTAACCATATGTAAAATAATGGAAAGAGGAAAAAGAGAAACTTTTGCCGAACCAGTACATCTAATAATTCTAATTTAGGTGAAGTTGCAATCTTGTAATATGAAGAAAATGACCAATATTATTTTGAAAGGCATGGTAGTTATAGAAATATGTTTCTCTGAACATACAGGAGCCTGAAAAGGGCTGAATCATATCTACTTTCATGCTTTTGCATATTTAGCAAATCCTTGAAACCTGTGGGATTTTCCTGAGGCAGTCAAAAGCTATGCTTGAACAGAATAAACCATATTCTGAACGGAAAGTTCATATACAGGTTTAAACAGTGTTGTTTGTAGGATGGAACTGAGTTTTAATTGGTGGGTTTTATTATGTGACATGCTGTCTTAAAAACTACCGCTTATAGAATTCATTGGTCACAGCTAGAAAGACAGGCTGGAAAAGGAAAATAATAAAAAAGTAATAATTTTATTTTTAGATGATGATGATGATGATGATGATGATGATGATGATGATGATGATGATAATAATAATAATAATAATAATAGATAATAATAATAATAGATAATAATCAAAACTACTTAAGAACTTTGCTAGATGATAGGCCCAGAACTATGAAGCCCAAGTTGCTTTTTGATTTCCTGGAGGGTCCTGAGACATCACTGACATTCTATTGGAGAACAACCATCTCGGCTGGGAGGGGAAGCTCATGTGCAGATTTAGCACAGACTCTCTAAATAAACACAAAGGGTTAGTTGGGTCTGACCCTCCCTGAATGCTTTAGACTAGAGCCTTCTCTAGTAGTTCCCATGTGAAAGCCGCCAGTCTGAGGTGATTCCTGTATAACAAGCAGAGAACAATGAAATAGTCAGTTTGAACTTTACATTATGCAAGTTTTAGTTGTTCATGCCTGTCACATTCAGTGTCATACCACTAAATACAGATGATAAACATTTTCCTCTGGATTCATTTTTTGGGGCTTTGAAAAACAATAGGCTTCTAAAACCTACTAAAATAGAGAATATTTTCAAAGTTTGTGATAGAGGTTAAACTTTCTCTCTCTCTCTTTTTTACACTCTAAATTTGGGAGTATGTCCTCTGTTTTCAAAATTCCAAAGTGTTGGATAAACAGTTTCATTTGGCTTACCATCACAAAGATTAATATTTTCCCATTGATTAATGACAATGCTAATTTTAAATATATTTTAGATGTATCTTTGTAGTATCGGCAGAATGCTTAAAAGACAGATTATCTGAGAACATTAAAAAGACATTGATTAAACATATATGAAAGTTCTTCATATGATACAAAAGTTGTCGTTGGGCATTTTCTTTACCCATTATGCAAATATGTTAAGTCATTAATAATTTAAAAATGGTAATACATTAATAATTAGGATCCCCATTAGAAATCTGACCTTTAATTGAATTCTATAGAAAGGAGACCGTGAAAAATGAGCCTCATGATTTATGTTAAGAATAAAGGTTAAAAGGCATTTTCTTAGTAGATCTGATTTCACTGTTGCTACTATTACTGTCCATCTAGATTTGATTTTTTTTTTTAGATTTGATTTTCTCTCCCAAAATCAAAAATTTTACTAGTGTTATTTATATGAAATGTGAAGCAATAATGCTTTAAGAGCCTAGGTGATTTTCCTCTTCATTTATTTCATGCTACATATTTCTTATTAAATAAGCATCTTAAGTTTTTGCATAAAGCTATAATCTTATATACATTTACCTTATTTTTAAGTAGAAATGCATAGTATTTCACTGTAATTTCATTCAGTGGTTATTATGGAGGCATTTTTTATTTTCCTTTTACTAATTGCAATTACATTTAAATAAAAAAATATTGATTTATTTAACTTATGGCAATTTTTAAAAAAATGATTTTGACTTTTGGATCTGTTTTTATATTTTGTAACCTGCTTTGAACAATTCAGTTTAAGAAAAGAGAAGGGAAAATACATTTAATGTATATATAATTAGACACCAAGATTTTTAGTGGAAGGTTTTCAGAAGATCATCCTATTTATTCCAAAGCTTTTCAAATTAAGTTGTAGAAATTCCTAATACTTTACACAAATTCTTGGGCATTTTTGGTCTTACTCAAACATATTTTCCCCAGAATTAGCATTTGCAAGCAATGTAGAATTATTATTATTATCTATTATCATCAATAGACTGTTCTTCCAAAACCTTGTGCCACCTTTGCAGTAATGGTCCAGTAAGATCCAAACATATATCCTTCTCATCAGTATATGGTAGCAATCTGGAAAATATAAGTTTGTGTCCAGAAGAAGCAATTAGGAGGGCTTACAATGAAAAAAGAGAGGACATATTTGCCTTTTTTATTTCTCTCTGCAGCCGTCTGTGCTTCCCAATGGCACCAGGCTACCTGTTTCTTCTCATTTTATTTTTTTTTAAATATACTGTAAAATAACAAGAACAAAAATGGGTTTTCGTGGTTCAGAGTAACACTCTAACCTCAAGCAAATTTAAATGATGCTGTTGGGCTCCCTAACAAAATGAATGGTGGTTACCTAATGCTGAATATTTTAAGAGCATTCTCAGACATGATAGAGATGGTACATCTGGGAAGCGTGGAGAGCAATTCCTCAAGTTGCTTTCTGGTTAACTACTTCCTACTTAATGAGTATTTTGTGGAAGAGTATCTATAACATTCTCCCATTGGCCAGTGGTGGGATTCAATTTTTTTTACTACTGGTTCTGTGGGCGTGGCTTGGTGAGTGTGGCTTGATAGGGTTATGTGACTGAGTGGGTGTGGCCAATTCAACATCACCCACATCCGAACCAGCAGAAAAGGCAGTTCCTGCAGCAGGTGGAGTGGGCAGGCGGGCTCAGCGGTAACCAGGCAACCAGGCATGTAAGGGTGGGGCCAGCCAGAGGTGGTATTTGCCGGTTTGGTGAACCAGTTTAAATTTCCGCTATCTGCCCAAACCAGTCCAAACTGGCTGAATACCACCTCTGTCATTGGCCCCAAAAGATCAGAGGCCCTTGTTCTGTAGAAAGTCAATGAATGATACAGCAGGAAGATGGAGTTGATTCAGAATCACCCTGTTCTCTTCCTCCAATGTGAAGGAAATTAAATGGCCAATCAAGGGTTGAAATGAAGGGTCCTTGGTGCTTTCTGAGCTTGGTTGTTTTCTTGCAGAGGTTTAATTATCCAAACTGGATAACATCATCAGTACTAGTGACTAGCATTGTTGATATTACCTAGTTTGGATAATGAAAAGTCTGTAAGAAAACAACCAAGATGAGAGAGCACCAAAAACTTAAATGAATAATGTCTCTCTTCTAGTTCTTAAACAAAAGGAGCTTTCCTGCTCATGAAAAACCAGTCTTAATCCACCATTTTCTATCATTTTTGAGTTTATAGGATGGGCACAAACATTCTGCAGAAAACTGTAGAAATATGGCTCTGCCTTTTATATAAATTTATATTAATTGTATGATAGCAGTCAATTGCAATAAAGTTTTATGCTTGAATATTAAAAACAATATAACTTCAAACCATGGCTGTTATAAAGATGCAAATTATTTTGAAATGTTGAATTGTACAGCATTCATGATAATATATGAAATATACTGTAATCCTGTGTATATTTACCCAGAATTAAATCCCACTGAATTTAATACATTAATTTATTCCCATGTAAGTAAATTTATAAATAAATCTCTCTGTGGGATTTCGAAGTAAAAATTCAAACACTTGTATGGTTTTTTTCAGGTGGATTAATATTTTCTTCTTGTAATCCACAAAGTTAGTTACTGCTGTACAGTGTTTCAGTAATAGCTATTAGACTGAACATTATCACTCCATTATATCGTGTTCTTCACCCATTCCAATATTTCAGTATAATCATTCTTTTTAGCTACTTGTAGTTTACAAATCTCAATCCAATTTTATCATTCTCTAAAATTTGTTTAGTCGTTTAGCAATGCCACCTGTGGTGTAGCTGTTAATTCATTTCCCGTAATTCCTTTAAGCCTGTTCATTCAATAATGTTGTATCCTTTCAACATTACACCAAATGCATTAAAAAGGATAGTTTTACAGTATGGAACATCTTCTTTTTCCTATCTCAGGATGCAGGCACATGAATGTGTGTTCCTCCATATGTACACAGACACATATCAGATGGCTGTCTAGCCATTTCCATTTGAATTAATATACTGGCTTCATGCCTATAGCAAACACTTTCTCTTGTATAAACAGGGGTCTCCAATTTTCTCTTAACCAATTGCTATTTAAATAAAACAGCCAAGAGTATTTGTACACCCACAAGGAGCAAGTTGGAGATTGGCCTTGTTTTATTTGAATATACTGACTGCTATACAAAAAACACTTTTGTTTGCTCTCTAATCCATGTGCAGGTATTTCTATCCTGTTTTAGAGAAGACACTAGATTACAGAACAAATGAAAGTATACAATATCATCAAGGGACTAAAAGAATGGAAATGGCCTGGACCAATAGCAAGAAGTAGTGATGGCGGGTGGACCAAGGAAGTCATAGAATAGATCCCACTTGACAAAAAACATCCACAAAGGAGGCCTAAAACAAGATGGATCAATGACATCAGCAAATATTGTGGGCCCAATTGGCAATAGAAAGCTCAGGACCTTGTTGGTTGGAAACATACAGAAGAGACCTTTATCCTGATAGGCAATGGCTAGGATGATGAGGATGATGGTCATGATATAAAAGACAGAGAGAGAGAGAGACTTTGCTGTTTGCCTAGATTTGACTATATTAGTTAAGAGATACCACCGTATTTATCTTTTCATCATGAGAAAGGGCTGTCATAATGCACCAATCGCTGCAAGTCATAAAACCAGTTTCATTACTCTTTATTCTATCCAAGTTAGTTTTAATCTCAGTTCACCAAAAATGGGATTCCTGTAGATTAAGATGTCTTCCACTAGATTCAAATAGTGTGTGTTTTAATAAATTATTAGTAGATAAATTTTAAACCCAATCCCAAATATGAATTGAAGTAGACAATTCTTCATATTATTCAAAAGCATTTCTGGCACACCAAGTCTTTTTTATTTTATTTTTTTAGATTGTTATTTTTATTAGTTTATAGTATAAAATACAAAAATACAAAAGTGAGTAATAGGAAACAGTAGAGAGGAAGGGGAAAAAAGAAAGGAAGAAAAAAGAAGCTGACTTCTGACTCCTTGTGTTGCAGTAGAATAAGGCATTAAACCTCAACTTTTTTACTTTTCCATAATATTATAAACTAGCCATTTCTATAACAAGAAATCAATCTAATCAGCAAAACCCAAAATCAAAGTTTCATTTTTTTCAAGCATTAAGTTCAGAAGCGGTTTCCAGTAGAAACAAAAGTACTTATATTCTTTTCTTTGATCAAAATGGTCAATTTAGCCATCTCTGCTAACTCCATCAACTTTTGCAGCCATTCATCTATGGTGGGAATTGAAATGTCCTTCCATTTTTGTGCGTAAAGTAATCTTGCTGCCATCAACATATATAAGGTCAGAGCTCCAAAAATAATTTCCCAAGTCTTTTTCCATTAAGCCCTTCTTTTTTTGAGAGAGAGAGTGACAAAGAGCCAAGGAGGACCAAAGACTGTAGAGGAAAACCTACTGTGAGTGCCAGTACCCAGGAGAGTGGGAGAGTAAGATGAAGCAAAGAAAACATTCAGCAAATGGGATGCTACCAACAACTTCATTATCAGACACAAAGGATGAAGTTACTTTGTGGTACCAAAGGATGGTGCCTAACTTTTACACTTCACTACAGCACAAGTCAGATAGCTATAACTAGAGAACTTATTTTGTTGTAGGATATATACCAGCCAAGTTTTGGTTTTATCTACCTTGTATAACTTTACCCAATTGTCAAATGTGGCTGTGAAGCTGGATTAAGAAAACTTGATACAAAAGTGATACCTTGAATGTCTAAGAATATATTTTAGTGGAACAAGGAGGAAAAAATCATTCAATACTAGAGGAAGTAAAAGCAGATTGTTAGAAGCACTAATAATGAAGCTGATGTTTAAATATGTTGGACACATGAGAAAAGACAAGAATCATTGCCTTGATAGTTGGAAAAATCAAAGACTATTGAAAAAGAGGTCAACAAGGTAAGGTAAAAATAGGGAAGTGTGAACTCCATCCTCGTTGACCCCTTAACTTTTTGATTGAAAAAAAATATATGTTTATAAGAAAATTTTCAGCCTATGTTTTACACCACATACACCACCATCTCATAATTGTAGGCTACAATTTATCACACAGAGAGGGCCTCCTCCGGGTGCCGTCAGCCAGACAGTGTCGGCTGGCGACCCCCAGGGGGAGAGCCTTCTCTGTGGTGGCGCCCGCCCTCTGGAATGACCTACCCCCGGAGATAAGCAGGATATCAGACCTCCGGACCTTTCGTCGGGCCCTTAAAACCCATTTGTTCCAACTAGCTGGGCTGGCTTGATCCCATCCTCTGTTTTAAATTGAAATTGATTTTAAATTGGATTGTTTTAATTGTCGGCTAAAAATATTTAATTATTTTTAACTGGTTTTAATTTTTGTATATCATGTTTTAATCTGGCTGTTCACCGCCCTGAGTCCGCAAGGAGAAGGGCGGTTTATAAATTGGAATAAATAAATAAATAAATAAATAAATAAATAAATAAATTGTTGTTGCTAGACTGAAGGCAATATTTCCACACCATAGTATTCCAAATGAGATAATTGTCAATCATGTACCATTTGTTTTCCAGTCAAACAATGATGTAATTTGCTTTTGATTGGGAGAATTAATGAGAGGCGCTCAACCCTGGGTTATTTCCAGTCTAAATGGGCATGCTAAAAACATGTGCTAAAAACATGAGACATGTGCTTCAGAAAGCTTTGCAAGGTGGTATAGACAATATCTGTCACTTCTGAATCTGTGGAAAGCACGTGTTATGGGGATGAATTTTGATGAATTTTGTTGGCCAACTGTCAACCCTAAGACTGAAAGAAAGAGCATAATCCAGAGCACAAAATCAACAAGCGCATCAGAAAGTATACCTTGATTAAAAACAAAATACTATTTCTTATCTTGCAAAACAGAGGCATGATAAAATGAAACCAGTGGTGCCCTGGATGCCCCATTAGTTGCACCGCCAAGAAAAACTCCCAATTTATAGGAACTCCCACACTCATAGAAGAAACAACAAAATTAAGTTCATTCTGAACCTGAAAGTGGTCAGTGGGAATTGGAAGAAATGGGGTGAGCAGAGCATTATGATGAATTGGACCCCTAAAAATGGATCACCTTTTGCTCTCCTTATCAAACATTGTCTTTTGTTTCCCCACAAAGTATATAGGCTTGAGGTTCTAATTTTAGTGAAAACTTTGGAACCTGGAGTTGTTTCATATCCACTTTTAAGCAGGCTTCATAAAAATTGGGCATGGGGCTTATAACTGGCACTTTGATGGCTTAGATGGAGAGCAGCAGGTGAAGATCAGCCCACAGGAGGACAATTGCCTGTGAATTTGTGTGGATGGCAACATTTCAAAAAGAAAATGTTTCTTTCTAGCAATATAGTCTCTTCTATTCCACCTGTGGTCCTTTTAAATAAGAAATGCAAATTGCTCCTCCACTGGTCATCTGTGGTAAGAAGTAATTGCCAAGCTGAAGGGTGGTAAATAGCACAAGGCTATTCCAGATGCCTGCATAAATGTAGTAGTGATGAAATACTTCATGTGCATGATAGCATATAAAAAAAAAACCCTTCCTTTGGGAAGAAAGTACTACAGTTAAGTCAGATATATTTCCAAAAACGATTTAAGACTATGAGCATGTGTTGCTTTGTAAAGACAGAAATGAAAAAGCACTGGAGCCATTTGTTTTATGAAATACTTTGATATTATGCAAACGCAGATTGGAGTTCATTTGAATGGAGCCAAGTTTTTTTTTATCAACTATATTTCTATTTTGCTAAGAAAACAGACTTGAACAAAAGCTGGAAGAGAAGGACATCTAGTGCTTGAAAATATGTTTGCTTTTAAATGATCACAAAGCACTTTGACTTGGAAAAAGTAGCATTCTTATATGCATTTTATTTCCCCCTCATACCCATTACTTGCATCCGGTGAAAAGGGAAGTGTGGGAGGTTCATTGAAAGAAAGGAATCGCATTCCCTCCTTCCCCGTGGAGAAGATCTGCATTGAATATGAATTTCTTCTGATATGTTGGTTGCAACAGAAGTGATTCAGAGTCTCTACGGATGTCTATGGGGATTCTCAATCATCCAGGTCATGGTTGTCCCAAAGATTCTTTCTTGGTATTTTTTTGCCCTTGGAAATGTTTCATTTCTTATATAAGAAGCTTCTTCAGAACTGACCTTCAGAACTGAAGAAGTTTCTTGGATGAGAAGCAAAATGTTTTCAAAAGAAAAAAAATGAAGAAAGTCCAGTTGCCTTTTGGAAAAACCACCTTTGTGACATTCACTACATATCTTTTCCATGGGGTGTGAGGAGGTCCTGGAGAGGGAAGGACTTGCCCAGATGAGCTTTAGATCTTCTTCCTACATTTCCAGGACCAGCCCCATCATGATCTTTTGAATATTTCAGGACAACAGGTAAAATATAAAGTACACATTATATTTTTTCCCCAATGAATTTTATTAACATATCTTAATAAAACATAGCTTAAGTTTAGAGCAATGCCAAGCTTATGTTTTTTTTCTTTATGTCTGTTAAAAATTTCCTAAAATATATTTGGAAAAGTTGTAGAAATAGAAGGAATATTAAGAATTGCTCATTTAAATATATCACATATTGAAGGGAATGCGATGACTCTGGATGTTTTTTAGTAGGGGGAGGATGGTTAGTCATATATCTTCCTTGTATTTCAGAAAATATAAACAACATCCATATAATAGCATTTGTCTTTCTCCAGTGTGTATAGTTTTATTTTTTAATAAATCACTGAGTAACTCGCCAACATTAAATTGTATATAAATAAACACCAGTGTTCCTGAAAACAAAATCCTTATTTCCCATATATGTTTCTACTATATGTTTCTACTTATTCTGCTTTGCTATCTTGCCTTAATAAATAGTTTTAATAAAGCTGTGGGAGAATAGGAGATAAAATGAGACTCGGCAAGATCTGTTGGGTGCTACTACAGAATTACAGCATTGTGTAAAGATCTAGTGGATGTAATAAAGGGACGGGATAGGAAGTAATCTATCCTAAGGCCCCAGAAGTACAAGGTAATTAGAAGGGCATATGATGATTGGTGTGCAGTTGTCATGACGGTATAAGCTACTGCCATGCAGAAAAATGATACTGTATTTTTTCTATCAATCTTATTCAGTTTGATGAAAGAGAATTTGATTTTGCAGTATCTTTCAAAGGGGAAAATGTTTGCTAAACTGTAGCCATAAGGTTTTCTTATTCTTATTAAGTTAGGAGATGAATATTGGGAACATCCACTCTTTCATCGTACAATCATCTCTTTAACACTTTCTCATGCTTCCCAAGGGAAGGCGAGCAGGTTGAACCTTGTCAGACTAAGCAATCAAGGAAGCCTGGAAAGCTTTAGAAAAATGAAAGGAAGCAAAACAGGAGAGAAACACTCGTAGCATCAACAAACTTAAAAATGCAATTAAGAGAAATTCAAAAGAGCTATATAAGTTTCTGAAAGTACGACATAAAAAAATAGTTGCCAATGTTTGCAATTATTTCTGTTTTGTTCTGTTCATTCTTTTTGCTGCTAAATCTATCAGCAAGCCCTCATACAATTGTTCGTAGGGGGAAAACAATTAGTAATTATAATCCTCTCCTCTCTTTCATGCCAAGTTAAAAAAAAACAAATTAACAAAAAAACATATTGTGGTTTAGCAATATGTGGGAACAGTGCCATATTAAAACTGCCTGAAAAACCTTTTAGAAACACACTTTAAATAGCAAAGCAGTTGACATTTAAAAAGAAGATGTTCAAATGTTCCATACGACCTATTTAGATACGTTAGTCATCTGAATGATATCAGACAGAAATGTAGAATTTGGGCTGAAATACCACCATTGATAAATTACTGCTACAGGATTGTGATAAATTACTATTTATTGTAATTGGCAAAACATTCTTACAGCTTTTCTGCTGAAATGTTCCATGATGTCAGAAACAGGCTGCATATTAAGTTAGGCCTTAAAGAAATTATTCTTGCTGTTGGGCCACATTACAAAAGAATTGACCTCAACCATACATATTATTGAAATAAAATTCCAATTTCTCTCACATTGACAATTGTCTAATGTGCAGTGGAAAGTTCTATAGAAAAGCTATAGCTTTCCCCTGTGGCTATTGCTGAACAAAATTGATCATGACACTCTCTGATTATTAGTCAAGCTTCTTAATTTTAATATTTTCCCCTCCTGACAGATTTATTTCTTCCTGGACCAAATAAAAAAAAATCTTCATGTTAGAAGAAAAGATAGTTTCCTTCTTTCCTTGGTCTGCAAATTACCAGGTGCCAAGTTTTGAACATGAAGCAATTGAAGACCCTTGCGGGTGACCTTAAGAACTATAAAGGTGGGGAATTGTGATCTAGTGGTTTAGGCAATTTCGTTGTAGCAGCTAGGCTCTTGGGGGGTGGGGGAAATGAGAAATGGCTTTTCTATTACTAAATATAATGAATTTCCTTTCTCTCCTGTCACAAATTGTCAAACTTCATTAAAGAAATGAAAGGTGTGATGCGTGCATATAGAAATTCTTAGCTTGACTATATGTATTTAAAGTGGGCAATGAATAAAAGTATTGATTGGGCTATTCAAAAGTATATGGTTTAAAATGTATTTTTTCCCCTCTATGGCAATTCCAACCTTACAGCATTGCTTTGAAAACATTACTGAATTGTATAATTGTATAGTTAGTTAGCTAAATTGTTCTTTAGGTTTTCTGTTATTTATGAGTATAAGTGTTATGTTCTTTTAATATTTATCCAATGTTCAAAGCAGCTGAAAACATAGAATTAATAAAAAAAATGTTTTTTTAAAGATACAATTATAAAAATATTTGATATACATTGTAAAGAAGGAAGGAACAAGAGAAAGCAACTTATCTATGGCAAGACAATAGCTTGCTAAACATGGGAGGACATCAGCTATTGGTAATATACAGCATCAGCAGAGAAAATATTAATCTGGCCTCCCCAGATATGGAGTATAGAGTTGAACTGCAGCCACTTATCCCAAGTAAATGTGTCTTGATCACAACTGAAATAAGAAAATTGTCTCTCCATCAGATCCTGAGAAAATTGAAAAGCTAGTATGGAAGAAGATGGTTCCAGAAATATCCTATAATTAAGTCTTTTAAGGCTTTAAAGATGCTTTGATTTATGCCCAGAAAGACAGAGCCTTGTGAATATCCATCAACAGTATCATAATTGCATTCTGGATCAGTAGCAGATTCCAGAGACTCTTCAAAAATAGCTCCAAGAAGATAATCCATTCTAGATGCAAAGGTCCAATCTGGAAAGTCCTGTCTGACCTGGCTAGGAACAGATTTGCTTAGTATTCTGCTTAAGTTTTTACAAAGCTTTGGAGTGTTGTTTCCCTTTGATGAAGTTTTGAAGGAACTTTTCCCTTGTTGCTGCTTTACAAAAGAAAAAGTCCCTGTCATTTCTAAAGGCAAAGTTAAGTGACCAGGTTGTTTTGCTTCAATCTGCTTTGATAGTCCTCTTGGCCTTCTCCTGTGCTGCTGTTGATCTGATAAAAGGATAAGAGAAACCAACCTGAATCACTCCACTGCAAATTGTGAGCAATGCCTATGTATCAGAGGCAGCTGACTTGGCATCCACAATGGGTTCTGAGAAGTAGTGATTTCTTGAGTGGAAATAGATTTTCATAAAATGCCATTTCACATTGAAGGAGTAGTAGTATATTCCAAAAATGGCACGATTAACTCAAGACTTCCTATGAAATTCATAACCCTCACCATACCTAAAGCATACATGTTCCTTTTTTTTTTCTTGGATCCAATATTTATTGGAATTGCTTTTTTGGAATTTTGGAACTTCAAAACTACTTGGTAATTTTGGCATTGTTTGCACAGCTGTTTTAACTCACCAATCTTACAATGTAACCTTATAGGTCAGTGCCCCCTCCCCCCAAACTTTTGGTCACGTGGGACTGCTTCCATGGAGGGTGGTTCTTCTGTGGACTGGGATGGCATGCCTAGATTCCATGCATGCGTGAATGGGGCTTTGCTCACTTGCATGGACCAGTGCTGGTCTGTGGCCAAGGGGTTGGGGCCCACTGCTATAGGTATTTACTCAGGAATGAGATCCAATTATTTCAATGAAACTTACCTCCAAGTAAATTCTAGCCTTAAGTTGCAGGGAGGAAATTTTTTATTGAGTATTTATTTAAAAAATACTGTCTGTGTGTTCATTTCTGTCCTAATTCAAAATGATGACATTTTTAGGGATGTACATGGGGGGGGGGGGGGAGTTGTCAAATATTTTAGGAACATAAGATCAAATCTACCTGCTTGTGTTTGTCAGATCATTCTTTTTTATCTGAGACATTACATTCAAAAAGAAAGGAAGTCCTTTTTGTCAATTGGTGTGTACAGAAAATTATCCCTTGAGAGTCTCAATTAGAGCTAATATTGAAATGTTTTGGTTTTATTTACCCAGGTAGTTTATCACTTTTACAATTACCTTGATTGTTGATTTGGTTGATTGAACAAATGAATGATTCACTAATATTTCTAAAATCATAGTAACATTATGTAAATAAAGTTCATATTATATTTGCATCTAACAAACAGGAAGGAACAGTCCAGCAATTAGTCATCTGAATTTCTATGAACATAAATTTCCATAAGCCACTAACTATACCTAATTGCCATAAACAATCCTACATGTATTAGCCTATTGACAAGTCTACTTCGAGAGGGTTGTGTAATTCTCAACTGGGAAAAACTATGTATCATATTGCATAGTTTAGAGGATACCAATAAAGGATGTAACAATCAGGCCATTGAGCATGGTCCTGTTTTCCTGATCATGACACAGTAAACATGCAAAAGAAAACATCTAAATCAGATGTTTGTCATGCTTGTAACTATTGCCAATCAATTGCCTGCATATTGTGGGAGATGGAATAAAATATTCTTTCTTTTCCCTCCTTGTATGCATAATAACACTATAGTAATAGCACTTTGAATTATATACCTTTCCATACCTTTACAGCACTCTCTGAGCGATTTACAAATGTTAGCATATTGCCCCCCCCCCCAAAAAAATCTGGGTCCTTATTTTACCGACCTCAGGTGGATGGAAGGCTGAGTCAACCTTGATCCGGTCAGGATCAAACTCTAGACTGTGGGCAGAATTAGCTTGCAATACTGCATTCTAACCACTGCTCCACCACAGCTCTTCTTGTTGACAAACATTTATACTTTTAGAAATAATTTTATAAATGCCTATCTTCTGCAGCTTTAATTACATTTTTACTAAATTAGAAAGCCTGTCATTCTTTCTGGAACATTTAACAGTTAGCTCGCTAAACTTTTTTTAGTTATTATCCTATAATAAGGCATCCTCAGAATCAACCAACTCTGTCAGACCCCTTGTAATGTAATCTAATGTAACCCACAGGTAGCAGTGAACAGCAATTGGAAATTAGGACCTCTTGTTGGTGTGTGCAAGCATACATACCCTTCATTACAAATCAATTACTCATTCCCTCACCAGACCTCTGGGGGAATCAGGAATGGATTGAAGAGGAAAGTCTCACCCCACCCCAGCTAAAACCCAACAGAAAAACTCAACAACACTTTTGGGAGTCTAAATAATTGAGGAACTTGTTCAAAAAACATTACTTCTGCGAAACATTGCTGAAAACTTTTCTTGATCAATTTACCCTATCTCAGATTCAATGATAGCAGCACCTCAGAATATTTAAAATATATAAATTTGATTAAAATCCAATCAACTACATAGGATGGCCCTAAAGACTACCTGAAAACTACATGTGTTTTAAAATGCAAGGGTTTACTTGCTAAAGGATGATAGCTATCTTACACTTTTATTGTAAGAGCTGTACTGGCAGCCAGTTTATTTTGGGGAATATTACTTTATACTCAGGACAGCTCTAAAATGCTGCTGTTCCACTAACTTACTCTGGAATGAAAGCTGTTGTCATATCCAAGATCTAGATACGCTCTAAGATGAGTTTTTATAAGAAGGTTTGTGTTAAATTGTAATATTTTCCTGATGTACTTGATAATTGATCTACCGGTTTGATAATAATTGGTTGTTATTCTACTAATATTGTTTTACTGAAAATCACTTAGAGTCTGTGACAGAAGAGTTTGTAAATATAAATGCAGCCTAAAATGCATATCTACAATAATCTGAATAATAGGATTTAAACTCTCTGCTCCAAAAAACAGACCATAGCCATTTTATTGAAAATATGGTAAATGTACATGTACACTGGAATGAATAATATTTCATTAGGAAATGCGTAATAAATAGTGAGAGGTCACAATCACAATCTTACACATAATTTTTAGCTCAATCATTTTAAATAGATGACAACTAAAGCATACGAACATAAATTCAATATCCATAACCTCTGGGAAAATAGTAAAAAATTGTTTTCACAGAGGAAAGTGGTTCCTTGATTTCTTTCCATAAAGCAAAGTCTATTTTATAAAATTATCTTTGCCAGTTTCACCCTTGCTTGTATGGACACTTAGTCACCCCTGTCTCCCATTAAGCCATAATAGAAACATATTTTTGAGTTTTGCACTGCTCACTTCTCTCTACACTTTGAAATTTGACCACTTTACTGCCCACAAGACATTAACAACAAACTCACTGAAACACCAAACTGGGATTGATTAAAGATTAATGTCCATTGCTTTGTTTTTTCCATAGTCTGATTTCTTTCTCATTCTAACTGTGACTAACCTCAGTCAATTATGTCCCAAAATCACACATCTCCAACAGCTTTCTGATTGAATGCCATGAAAATCTCGTAACACCTGTACACCTACTATTTTTCAGTCAGAAATAAAATGTCTTTATGTTAGGTTTATGGAATTGAAGAGTTGGAAGAGGCAGTTTCTGTTTAGTGCAGAAGTCTCAATTACAGCATCTCAGAAATTCTAAATACTGCTAAAATTCTTCTTCTCGTGAACTTTAACTGGGCAATAATTTTTGAAGCAAGGTAGTTCAAATGGGATAACTTACAGAATGTGTCCAAAATCCAGGATCCCAAGATTCACCCAAGAAATGAAATTTGGGGACATTGTGGCTTGTTCTGCTTATTGGCTGCTGCTCTACTGCTGGACTGATGCTCCAGTCAGATGATCTTCATTTTCAATGTTCCATGACAGTTTCCAAGCCAGTCTTGCAATACCTTATTCCCTCCTCCACCCAGTAGCAGCCACTTACCTCCCTGCTCGGAAAGGAAAGGGAGCGGGAGAGGAAGGGAGGAGAAGGGAAGGGAGGAGAGGAGAGGAGATTAGATTTCTGATGCTCTCTGCCACCTTCCCACATAGAAATTCAATGGGGAAGCCAGTAGGAAGCCATAAGTCAGTTCTGCTCTCACTGCTTTTTTGCCTATCCATCGTTTTTCCATTTCCCTGTTTGGGTACGGAAATATCTCTGAAATAATGACTGAATTGTCTAAAAGCCATCTAATGCTTAAATACATTACATACGTTGAATCTATCTCATGAGTGGGTGGCCAGCACTTCTAAATGTTCCACTGCTTTTATCATTAGGAAATTCTTCTGCCATTTAGACAGAATCTTCTTTCCTGTAATTTATGTCCTGCACAAGAGTTGACCCTTTCAGTATTTTTAATGCTAGCACATTTCCAAACTGCTAGGAGTTAAATTCTCCAATCTCTCAAAAATGATTTTGCAAGGGAACGGCAATTGTTTTCACTTCGGACAAATTGGAAAACAATGAGAATAAGTACAGAAAATGACTGTTCCTTCCTACCGTCATAGATTTTGCATCACTCAACAACAAAGTGCATAGTTTGTATTTTTAATTGCCTGTTCACCGCCCTGAGTCCCTTCGGGGAGTAGGGCGGTATATAAATCTGAATAAACTTAAACTTAAAGGGAAATAAAAAATGAAACATGTACACAGATTGATCCATGATGAACAAAGGAGTTAAATCTACAAAATATTGCCAATTTCACTCCATCTTGCTTTTCCAGAAGAGTTAGGGATCTGGTTCAAAGGCAAGGCTATATGATCCCTCCAGTGAGTGTGTCCTCAATCCTACAGAATTTTGGCATTCCTAACTGAAAATCATATTCAGAACAGTCTGTAGAGATTCTCAGTCATCCAGATCATGGTTGTCCCAAAGTTGCGTTTTCCGGAGGCAACTGGACTTTCTTGTTTTTTCTTCGAAGGTGTTTTGCTTCTCATCCAAGAAGCTTCTTCAGCTCTGATGGGATAGTGGGGAACGGAAGGATTTAAATTCCTTGCAGACAGCTGGTCTTCAAAGAAAAAACAAAAAAGTCCAGTTGCCTCATGAAAAACCACCTTTGGAACAACTATGACCTAGATGACTGAGAATCTCTACAGACTTTTAGCTGTACAATTTGGGATGAACGCCCTTTGAATGATGTGGGAGTAGGAATGGATTTCCAAAGAAAAAACTGGAGACTACAGGAACCAGGAGGACTACTCAGGTGACCCTGAGGACACAGATAAACCTCCAAGTGCTTCAAGAAGACCCTCTAAAAGGATGCAAAAAACCAACTGTCGGCAAGGAATATAAATCCTTCCTTTCCTCACCATCCTGTCAGAGCTGAAGAAGCTTCTTGGATGACAAGTGAAAGATCTTCAAAGAAAAAACAAGAAAGTCCAGTTGCCTCCTGAAAAAGCACCTTTGGGACATATTCAGAATATTTTTTAAATTACATCTGAGTTGGAAATAAACTGGTGCAGTGGGTAAAAGCAGGGCAATAGTGTGAACAAGATTATAGAGCTGATACAGAACGACACAAACACCTCTTGTGGAAACAATTTTAAATCTTTTTCAAGAGATTGATCTTATCCAGCAGACTTCAATGCCTACAACATCCCAATCCTATCTGAAGTCTAGAAATTGATCTAATTAATCCAAACCAATCTGGATCAAGGCCTGGTGTGAAGGTCTACAGAGCAAAGGGGTAAATGTGTGTTTATTTCAAAAGGAAGAGTAATTGCAAAGGTAAGAAAACTGGAAAATGATTTCCTCCAAGTTCCTTCAGTCTTTGCAACACTACTGATTAGGCCACTTCTGGCATATGGATCTACAACTTTTACTGAACTGTGTGTCACATCACATATTTGAAAAAAAAAAAAAACCTGAGGGCTGACCACTACCACCACCACAGTAAAGAGATCTGGAAGAAAAAAGTAAAATTGATTTGATTTGATTTAAATTACCGTATTTTCCGGCATATAAGATGACTGGGCGTATAAGACAACCCTCCTCAGAGCCATTTAAGGCTCGTCAGAGCCTTATGGGCTGGTCTGCCTGGTTACAGGAGAATGAGACCCGGCGTATAAGACGACCCCCGACTTTTGAGAAGATTTTTGTGTGTTAGAAAGTAGTCTTATACGCAGGAAAATACAGTAAATTTAAAAGCTCCCATCCACTCTATGCAGTATTGTTTTGATTATGATTATGAAGCTGCAGATTCACTTGGGTGGCCATAACTGTTTGCCCCAGCAGATGGCAGCATTAATATAGTATATTTCAGCCTAAAAAATTCCCTCCTAAGAAATGGCTTTTCCTTTTACACTGACTGTGTTCTTTGCTACTATGATGTTATGCACTTGTAATTTTAGATCGTTAGTGTGATATACAACCACTCCTATATTAGACCATAGGTATGCATATCTGCAAGGATATAAATAAGGATTGAGTGCAGTAAGAATATGAAAATAATCTGAGTTCTTTTTTACTTGGGTGAAACCTCATAGAAGGACAAAAAAATGACCTCTAGAAAAAAGGGCTAATAGTCAAAGTCTTCCAATCACATTTGCATTCTCCCAGGTCTCTTTCTCATTTTTATATTAATTTATATACCTTAATTTTATACAGGTAACTCCTCGACCTATGACCGCAATTGAGCCCCAAACTTCTGTTGCAAAGTGGGATGTTTGTTACGTGAGTTTTGCCCTTTTATGACCTTTCTTGCCAGATTTGTTAAGTCAATTGCTACACTTGTTCACTTAGTAACATGGTTATTAAGTGATTCCTCACTGACTTTGCTTGTCAGAAGATCACAAAAGGAGATCATGTGATCCTGGGACACTGCAGCTGTCATAAATATAAATTAGTTGCCAAGCCTCTGAATTTTGATCATGTGACAATAGAGATGCTACAATGGTCATAAAATGATGAAAAAGACACTATTTTCAATGCCATTGCAACTTTGAACAGTCACTAAAAAAACTTTAAATGAATGTTAAGTCGAAGACTATCGGTACAGTAATGTCTGTTTTAGCTTATGTGTTTTCTTCCAAATGGAATGAAATCCCTTTCGAAAGGCCTGCTGGCATTCCAATTTATCTGGTAAGTTATTTATGAGAATGAAAAAAACCCAGTATATTTGAAAGAATTGCTCCTAGATGCTGCCAAAGATTGGACTGTGTATGATACATGATTAAGTTACTTCACTCCTCACATGTGAAATATCACACAGGAAACTAAAGCTAGCGTCTTTACTGTTTCAGCTTTTGATTAAAGATAATAATGATATGCAGAATTCACTTGTTTTAACCTCCCATAAACTGGAAAAGCAGCAAAAGGGATCACATTTGAAAGTGGGAGGTGACACAAAAAGCAAATTATAGTATAATCCACTCAGGAGTAATCACGAGCTAATCTACTGAAGTTTGGTTATGTTCGCTTTATATAATCTTCAGTCTCCCCTACTCATGCTAAAGCAAGTCCCAGCACGTAGCAAACGTAGCAGCAAAACTGAACCCAAGGCTGAACCCGTATGGTCTCAAGCTCCTTTCCAGCTCCTCCATACTTTTGAGCCTCCTGCCTTGAAGGAACAATTTGGTATTGCTGCTGCCATTGCTACATTCCCAGGGAGATGCCTTTAGTGTGATGGTTAAGAGCTAGAAACAGGAAATGTTGAGTTCTAATGTTACCATGAGCATAAAGCCAACTAGGTGACCTTGGGCCAGTCAGTTTCTCTCAGCCCTAGGAAGGAGACAATGACAAACCACGTCTGAAATCTTGCCAAGAAACTACAAGGACTAGTCCAGGTAGGACTAGTCAACATTAACTCTAAGACATAAATAAGCAAACAAATAAAACCTCTTCACTCACAGAAAATACCTAAAAGTAATCTCTTGAGAAAACTAGAAAGGATGGTATAAGATTCAGGGAAGATTATTTAAAAAAATGGTAGGCCTACTACAAACATGGGGAAAAATCTCCTGCAAAGGGTTTACTAAATTGCATAAAAACACAGAATCTGCCGAGTATGAGTATCAGAGACAATACCCATTAAGTAACAGGAAAGGAACTATATTCAGTGCAGTTCTTAGTAAGTTGCCCTATTTTTTATTTTAGAGTTTTGGAATGGATCTTACCTCTGTGCCCATTTATTGCCTTGAAAATCCCACCTGCTGCAAATTCTGAATAGGAATGGAGCTATGAAATCACACTCTTGCCAGCCTCAAATCCAATAACTTGGGTTTTAAAAAGAGAACATTTTTTATATTAACTAGCAAAAGGGAAGGGTTTAAGGACATCTGCTTGTTGCATCTGTGCCAACTCCCATGTGCTTCTACTTGAGATGGAGAATTTTGTGTATGTCTTGTCTGGGAAATAGCTGCCAATCTTGTGAATGCCAGGTGGCGTCACAGCAACAAACAACTCAAAACATACAACCCAATCACCATTTACACTTCATTTCAAATAAGATATCAAAGCAGACGATCATTATGTTCGGATACCAACATGTTGACTGGCGTAAAACTGCTTTGTTTGTTCTGCCTTAGTTGCAAAACGTGGCAGCCAGCACTTGCAATATATACACCAACAACAAAAACCATCAAAATGGTGTAAACAGACCTGTATCTTCTGTGAATTGCCATTGCCATTTTCTGAAGGATGAATATGCATGTAAATATATGAGACTGATATGAAGTTAAGGGAGCATTTGGGTTTGGGTTTTGGGAGGGTAGCAGAGGTGGTATACAGCAGGTTCTGTCCAGTTCTGGAGGACAGGTAGCGGAAATTTTGAGTAGTTCAGAGAACCAGTAAATAACACCTCTGACTGGCCCCGCCACCATCTATTCTCTGCCTCCCGAGTCCTAGCTGATTGGGAGGGAATGGAAATTTTACAGTATCCTTCCCCTGCCACGCCCACCAAGCCACGTCCACAGAACCAGTAATAAGAATTTTTGAATCTCACCACTGGAGGGTAGAGGAGAGGGTTAACTGGCTAAGGAATTTTGGGATTGGGAATTGAAGTCCACACATCTTAAAGTTGCCAAGGTTGGGAAACTCTATATGCGTTATATTTCATGATTCAGGGTAGAAGGTTTATATGTTTCCTAGTTCAAAATATGTGATGCTGTACTCACCTATAAAGCCCTACATGGCATGGGCCCGAGGTACCTGCAGGACCACTTCTTACCAGTCTCCCACCATCCTATGCGTTCTAATAGAGCTGCCCTCCTCCAGGTGCTGGCGGCTAGACAATGTCGGCTGGCGGCCCCCAGGACGAGGGCGTTCTCTATGGCCACACTGACCCTCTGGAATGGGTTATCCACCAAGCTCCGGATGGCTCCCAATCTCCGCACATTCCGCACTGGCCTTAAGACATGGCTTTTTCATCAAATTCCCTGACCGATCATGGGGTTTTAACTGGGGGTTTTAATTTCTGGATTAGATTTTAATACTGCATCATCATTGTTCTTGTTTTTATTGTGTGAGCCACCCTGAGTCCTACGGGAGAAGGGCGGGAGAAGGACGGCATATAAATTTTAATAATAAAATAAAATAAATAAAATAATAAATATTTATTTGGTAATTGTGTTGGAGGATGGTCAAGCATACTGTGGCTCTGGGACCTCCAGTTTTTCACTTTTGTAACAATTTGTGGATTCAATCTGAAATCATGTAATGCATGTGAGGGACAAGGAGATAGAAAAATGGATCATTTAAGAAATAATTATGGATTCTGAGTTTTGAGGTAGAACTCAAAACAGGAACCCTAAATCTCTGTAGTCACATGTTTGTAAGATGCTTGTAATTCTTTTCACAAGAAGTATGATTTTATAAAAAAAATAATAATAATAAATTAAGTGTGATCATAAACAGATAATATTTCAAGTTAGGATGAACAATAGTGAAAAGGATAAGAAAAAATGCTATATCTTCCTTTTTAATTATATTTTTTTACTTGTTCCTTAATGTACAGCACAAGCCCTCAGTTTAGCAAAGGACCAGCAACTCCTCACTGGTTGACAATTGGCGCCATTGACTCCATCACTAAGTGAAACATGTGACTACAGCCATCTTAAGGCCTCATTTCTGCTTCAGTTATTCAGCAAGTGATTGCAGGTCATTAAGTGAGACATTATGTCACCATGACTCGTGATTTTATTGCCTGTTTCGCCGTTGACTCTGCTGGTTCAAAACTGGTTCTGAAACATGCAAATCAAAATCATGTGAATGTAGGCCGCTGTGGTAATTGTAAATTCCTGCTGGTTATGAAGCATCTGAATGTCATTCACATGACTGTGGGGAAGCTGCAACAGTCGTAAGTACGAGGACTGGGCATAGTCTGGCCACTGGACTGTCTCGAAGAGCCACGTTGGTCTAGTGGTTAGGATGCTGATCTAGGAACCATGAGACCATTAATTTAAGTTAGTCCTGCCTAACTGGCTCAAAATCACCAGATGGGTGATTTTGGCCAGCCACTGCTTTCAAGCCAATCCACCTCACAGGGTTGTTACTGTGGGGAAAATAGAATCAGAAAGGAGTATTAGGCATGTTCTCTGCCTTGAGGGGCATTATAAACAATAATAAAGGTAGGATAAAAATCAGATAAATAAATAAATAAACCTTTTTTTTTCAGTGTCTGCTTAACTTTGACCAGTCACTAGACAGGGCAGTTATGAAGTAAAATCAATCTGCATTACATAGTTGAAAACTTCCCTAACTAAGCCATAATGTAAGTGTAGAAACTTTTCAAGACTGTTTTCTTCTTTCCCAATTAATATTTTAAAACTCCCAATCTATCGTGGATAATGTGTAATCCAGAATTATAGCATTGATTAAAAGATTTCACTACTGTTGAGTGGCTGATGCTTTTGTTCTCACTTCTTTCATCAGCTTAAATACTTGCCAAGCACCGGGTGTTTTGAAATGAATATTTTATACTTGGCTCATTTACATAATGTTAGAGGGGCTCGAGATAACATTGCCTTTCATTTGTAATCCTCCTGTGTTTTCTTCCTGCTTTTTTTTTTCTCCTCCTTAGCAGAAAATATATAGGCACAATTAAGGAGATAAAAAACCAGAAACTGGTGTTAGGAAGTATCATAATTCCATCAGACATAAAAAATAGGATGTCAGGAACACATCATACTCCAGCAACTTTTCAAAGCATTAGAGAACATGTCATAATATCGGATGATATATATGTGTGGACATTTTTTCCCAAAAACTGACTTAAGAGAAATGGAAAAGGTATTGTTGTCATGGCAACTGACCAAACATTCTTGATTTTAGTTCACTGAAGCAGTTTGAGGCTCATTTTTCAGGCAGCAGTCATAGTCTTTTACAAAATCCTCTTGTCGGTGATACGTTCCTCTGATCCAGGAGTGAAATCCAGCAGGTTCTGATAGGTTCTGGAGAACCGGTAATGGAAATTTTGAGTAGTTTGGAGAACTGGCAAATACCACCTCTGGCTGGCCCCATAGTGAGGTGGGAATGGAGAAAAAAACACGAAAGTCCAGTTGCCTCCTGAAAAAGCACCTTTTGGGACAACCATGACCTGGATGACTGAGAATCTCTACAGACTCACAGTGGTGTTGTGGGGAAAACAGGAGGATGAAGATCCTTTGGATATGTTATCCATCTTAAATTGTTAGTAAAAATAATAAATAAAATAAAATAAAATAAAATAAAATAAAATAAAATAAAATAAAATAAAATAAAATAAAATAAAATAAAATAATAAAATAAAATAAAATAAAATAAAATAAAATAAAATAAAATAAAATAAAATAAAATAAAATAATAAAATAAAATAAAATAAAATAAAATAAAATAAAATAAAATAAAATAAAATAAAATAATAAAATAAAATAAAATAAAATAAAATCCTTCTGTGTTTGAGTCAGTTCCAAGATGGAGGGAGGGAAGGATTTCTCCAGGAGGGAGAAGTCTCACTTTGGTTGTTGTAGAATGGCTGACTTGAACTGCAATGTTCATACATACTTCAGTCTCTCCTTGATAAACCTGATAAAGTCTGCTTCACTCTTCTACCTGAACTGCTATGCTGTGTGTTCCTATGTAACTCTGCTCCCTGTCTCCCCATGGAAATCAGTAGACTGGATTACCTTGTGGAGCTGGTTAACTCACAGAGTATCAAGTGCTCTTTCTGTTTTGTTTTGTTTTGTTTTGTTTTTCATTTTTGCAACACGTTATTACTACCTGCAGTGGCCAAATGAAATCTTAAAGCTTTAAGACATGAATTCCACCTATTTTAAAAGGGCTGAATTTAACATGTTATAAACTAGTTCTTTCCAGCTACGCTATTAGCAATGAGTGAATATGCGGTTGCACAGGCAGACCAATCTGCGTATATTTCTGTGTTTTTCTTTAATTTTAAAGGTGCAACACTCACACTCCAGTGAGGAGAAATAAATCAAGCATTCAGCCAGGATAGACGGTTCATGTTCAATGGCAGTGTGAATGATGTATTCAATATTTGTTTTTTTGTACACATGGTTTTTCATTTTTATTATAAGTGTTGAGGATTAATGTTAGATTGTTTCCTCCCTTTTTTCTTGATTCTGTATTTTAATTTTGGAAATAAATAATTAAAGTATAATTAAAAAGTTGCTTTCTCCAATCATGTCTACCGCTGTTCATCTCTTCTACTATAAAGTAGAAACATGCTATTTTTTTTTTAAAATTCTCTGGGCGTTCGTGCCCCATATATTGTATCTTGAATTACTAGACTCCAAGGGAGAAACCTTCTCAAAATAAAGAATGAATTCCCTCTTGCCCGCTGGAGAGAGAAAGGCTAAAGGACCTAAACTTCTATTGCTGGCATCAGGGATGTCCACAGGATAGAGTTTAAAAAAACAAGGCAGTGGTGATGCCCATAAAACAATTGACTCCTTTGAACTATGCTTTGTGGACATCCCTGATATTCAAAAGGCTCTTGACTATAGCTGTCATGTCTGCCATCTTTGATTTGGTGCTTTGCTGGCATCCTGCAATCAAAGATTGGGGGAGCGGGAATGAATGAATGGGTAATAAACCTGTGTTAATATGTGGTGGGAAACGGGAGGGGGAAATGACAGTTGAGGAAGACCAGGATGCTTTGAAGCAGTTCATACCATTCTTCAAGGACATTGAGACACTGAAGAAGCTGGGAAAGGAATGGTGATTGCTCCAAACATTGGATGTTCCCCAAACTCCTAGAAGCCAGTCATTGGATGGCATGGGTCTGGATAAGAGGGGTGGGATGGATCAATGAGAAAAGTCAGTATGCTTCCACATGGCAAGTTCAGTTCTATTGTAGCAGCCAAAATCTTTTAGCAAAAGAATCTATCATTTCTACTAAATGGAGTCGAGGATCTTTCTTTCCTAAAGAATCAGACTGGGTTTATCCCACAGCTGTTTTTGTTAGGTATTATACAAAACTGTACGGTAATAGAAACTAAGTTGATGTTGAATTTAATAACTGCAGCGAGACTTCTGGTGGCGCAGTATTGGAAGAAGGAAGAACTACCATCTATTGAAGAATGGACATTAAAAGTAATGAACTTAGCAGAAATGGCAAAAATTTCGGCATATTTAAAAGACCATTCAAATGAGAAATTTAGGTTAGAATGGAAAAGATGGATAGAATATATTCAAGGTAAATATAAGACTAGGAAATTACAATTAGTTTTTTGAATGGGGAATGGGTTATAGAGTGTTATAAAGTATATTTGGTTAGATTAGTTAAGGGGAGTTAAAAGTTTAAGAGGGTGATGAGAAACTACAGATTATTATCTTAAATTAGTTTATGATTGTCTAATGCAATACTCTGTATTTTGCTTTGGGAAGAGAGAGTTGGAATGGGGTGGGGTTAGGGAGGGCTTGGGGGAAGGGGTGGGGGGAAGGGGTTATATATGTAAAATGTTTGTTAAAAAATTTCAATAAAAAAAAAGAATCAGACTGGGCAGGTTTGACACTAACCAAATAAAACAATAGAATCTTGGAAGCCTATCCAAGTTTCTCATGGTCCCACTTTATGGTAAACCAAATTAATATGGGATTGTTTCAAGTCTCTTTCTCAGCCTTTCCGCTTTCTCAGAGCTGATCTCTTTTTTCTGAAATTCCCCCGTGTAGTAGTTCTCTTACTTCCCTAGAACCACAGTCAGTTCTACATTCCTTTATACCTTGCAAGATGGCTTAGCTTTTTGAGAGCTTGAAGGAGCTGATGTCAATGCCCATCTTCCTTTGGTATGTCTGATATTTAGCTTCTGATCCTGGCAACTGCAACTGTTTCCCATCTTTCTCCCTAAAGGTCTCCCCAACATATCAAGCATCACTTAAAATGGAACCATTGCAGTAAATCTGACTGAACGTGGAAACCATTTTTGAATTATAATTCTACATAAGGTCTTGTACTACATCCAAAATGTGTTTTTCTCTTAATAGAAAATCTTTATTGTTCAGGCATATGACTGTAATTCTTAACCTCATTTTAATGATTTATGTTTTGTTGACAACTATTGTAGATGGATATATATATTGCTTGTATCTTAACAAAGATTAATATTTTTTAAAATTATATAGTTATTTACTGAAGCAAATCAATGAAACATTGAACATTTTAACCTAATTCTATGCTGTGTATAGATTACATATTTATCTACTTTGTGCTTTATTTTTCCTTCTCCTCCACTTTCCTCTCCTTTTTCAAAACATTTAAAAACAAAATTTAATAATTAGAACAAAGGCACAGGAAGGACTTTATCCATTCAGCGCAGTGGTCAGCACAGCAGCAAAGAAAACAGTGGTCTATGTTAGCAAATAAATGCAGGTACCCAAGGCCCATCTAACATTATCTGTTCAGCCTTCATCAAATGCTTATTTTGGAGGATGCCCTAAAGTACAGAGATGGTCATCATTTATTTATTTAAAATACTTATACACTACTTCCTTAAAAAATTATAAAGTGCTTTATAAAAAATATTCAACCAATGAAAATAAAATAAAATAATAAAATGCAACAAGGAAAGTTGTAGAACAGGCCCCTGCTCAATGAAAATATTTCCTAGACTATGGTATTCCATGTGGGTCTTTTTCCTGCAAAATCATTCAGAATAACAGAATGACAAAGTTGGAAGGGACCTTGGAGGTCTTCAAGTCCAGCACCCTGCTCAGGCAGAAAACCCTATGCCATTTCAGACAAATGGTTGTCCAATCTCTTCTTAAAAACCTCCAATGTTGGAGCACCCACAACTTCTGGAGGCAAATTGTTCTAACTGTCAGGAAATTTCTCAGGTGTACATATTCTGAATGTGTTTCTTGGTCATATGTAGTTTCCTAGGAAAGTGCAATCCATCTACTCTTTGTTATTCTTTAACCAAGATTAAATTTGCTTTTTTCTACCTTAAGAGTGTGAATTTGGTAGCATAATGTTCTGTTTGAAGAACACTATTGTCCAACTGAATTTGTCACTTCTTCAGTGTAGTCCAGCTATTCATAAAACATCAAATAATCAAACAGTGTTAAGATGACCTTCTGTACCCAATGTTTCAATAATGAACATATTATTAAGAAGATAACCAGTTTTCCTGCTATCCTACAAAATTATGTTGATTTCTCATATAACTGCAATTTTCCATTTTAAATAAATAAACATCTTTTTAAAATTTAGGTCTATTCTTATTTTTCTTGAATGAACAAACTAAATGTTGAAAAACAAGTTTTTAAAGACAATCAACAGATTCATTTTCATTGCTAACCCTTAAATAGTTTGAAGAGCATTGGAAGGAATAATTTACTCACTTTTAAATTGTATATCTGCAACACTGAACATGTATAGTATTTATTCCTAAATGCATATTTGTGTACATGCACCTACAACATCCACACATATATGCACACCTTTCAAAATTCCAGTATGAGTTCATTATTTCCTTATATAATTATTATGTAACATATTAATTCAATAATCTTTTAAAAAGATTTTGGACCCAAATGCTTGGTAAAGAAGAGTATTAAAATGATTAATAATCTCTCCATATGGATGCAAAGTATAGCTGTATTTTTTCTTTTTCTGTCTAAGACCAAAAATAACTCTGTATTTATTGCCAGGAATTAAGCATTAGTCCATTGTTCCATAGTTAATCTTGCATGGAATCTTTAATCATAGTCTTATCATTCTGCTGCATAGTTAAATTGCCAGCAATAAATTACACAAATATTAATGAAGAAGTTATTTAAAAAAACAGAGCTAGACATTCACTGTGTGTGTGGTTGAAAATTCATGAAAACTTACAACCTCAACTTACAACCTCAATTGCGCCCAAAATTTCTGTTGCTAGACAAGACAGTTGCTAAGTTAATTTTGCCCCGTTTTAATACCTTTCTTGCCACCATTGTTAAGTGAATCACTGCAATAGTTAAGTTAGTAACACGGTTGTTAATTGAATCTGGCTTTGATTTAGTTTGTTAGAAGGTGACAAAAAGTGATCACATAACCCTGGGACACTGCAACCGTCATAAATAAGAGTCAGTTGCCAAGCACCTGAATTTTGAACACATGTCCATGGGGATGCTGTGAAAAACCATCATAAGTCACTTTTTCCAGTGCCATTGTAACTTTGAATGGTCACTAAATGAACAGTTGTATGTCGAGGACTATCTGTATAATGGTCATCTAGCTTCTAGATATGAATAAAGCTTTGGGGGTTAAATTATCTTCCTCATTAATGTTTCCACTGTTTAGGTAGATGATACACTAAAGCAATGAGAGAATTCTAACATTTTAGCGAATGAAGAACAAAGAATAACCCAGGAGAAAAAGACATAAGATGTGGATGTGAATGTGAATGTGAATGTGCTGCTGAATTATACTGCAAAAGTATAGAAAAAGTAATATTGTGTTAATAAAATTCTGACTCTGTCAAGCTGAGGGTTCAGTTAAGACAGGGGTCTGCAACCTGCGGCTCTGGAGCCTCATGTGGCTCTTACATCCCTCTGCTGTGGCTCCCTGTCACTCAAAAGATGTGTCACAACCGCCAATGTCCGACAGCTGCCAGCACGCAATTTATTGAGCTTTTTGACCCATCTTTTTTTTGGAATTCAAAATGTTTTTGTTGCGTGCAGAAATAAAAATTTGTTTTCTCTGTAGCAGTTCATTGATTACATAAATGCAACACGCTATAGTTTTTTTTAATACATAGCATAAAGGTTAAAAAAACAATCTATGCAGTGTTATCTTCATTTTACATGTCAAAAGATTTTTGTGGCTCCCAGTGTTTTCTTTTCTGTGGGAAACAGGTCCAAATGGATTTTGAGGATTTAAGGTTGCCAACCTCTGAGTTAAGAGAATGACTTTATGTAGGTGAAAATAAAACACCAGATTGCAAAAAGTAATTTAAGGGATGTCTTCTGTGTCGACGTTGAAGTAAGAAGGTGAAAAAAGTGTGTTTCTGCATAGATTCAGTACTACAGTATGTTAAAGGACCAAGCCAGTTGTATATTTAGTCCATATTACATGAATATTTCCTTCTTCATTCTTTTTTAATTAATACATGATATTCCAAAGATGCTTCTTTCAAAAGGCAACTGGACTTTCTTGGATTTTTCCTTTGATAACATTTTGCTTCTCATCCAAGAAGCTTCTTCAGTTCTGACCGAATGGTGGAGAACGGAAGCAGTTATATTCCTTGCAGTCATCTGATAATTAGCACTCTTTCCATGAGTTGTTGAGGCCACTTTATCTATGCCCTCAGGGTCCCTTGAATAGTGCAAATGGCTGTGAAACTTTCTTGGAACTACTGAACTCCTTTCATGAACTGGATGACCTGGATGATTAAGAATCTTCATAGACATTATATGTTTTTATTGTATTACCAATGTGTATTTTTTTCTTGTTATGTTTCACTATAATCTGAGAGGGGGAGGGTGAATGGGAGAGGGAGGGAGGGAGAGAGAGAGAGAGAGAAACTATGGATCCAGTCTCTGGGGCGGATGAGAGATTTTGCGAGCAGAGTGAGTTATACCATCTTAGAATTCTGTTCAAGGATTACAAGCCCTTCAGCAGGAAGCAAGCTAGGGATCATCTTCAAGGTCTGCTTCTTCTGTGAGCTAAAAGACAGGCAATGTAATTAAAATTAATATTAAAATGAGAAATGTATCTCATACTCAGAAAGTATCGGCCTGAACTGAGACTGAACTGAGAGTCTGCAAGAAGTTCTGTAATTGTTCCAAATTCATATGACCTGTTCAGACTTTGAGAGAATAAGACATTCCTTTGAGAGTACCGGTATTGAAACCACTTCTGATAGCTAGTAACTCCTTTAAAACATCAAAACTCATTTCAACCAGCAGGAGATGTCTTTTTTTAAAAAAGGCATAGAACAATAGGTTGAACTCTTAACTGTCTATCATACATGCCAACCTAACATCAAAATAGGGTTGCTGCTATTTCTATGGCTCTGAGGTCTTGTCGTGCTCATTTATATATTCAGCCAGTCTACTCGTTGCCTATTTAAGTGGTACATCTGGTCCGCTACCTAATTATAATGTGCATTTCTGAAGTAACATAGTGACTTGATTCAAGTCAAGATGGTCACACAAATGCAGGAAGTCAAGGTCACCTTGCCTCCCATACAAGTGTGAACAGGACAACAAGTAAAACAAGTAGCCCAGCCTTATTAAGAGCTACAGCACGTTGTAAAGCAAAGGATGAGCAAGAAATAGTGGTTGTGATGACATGGCCTCTGACCACAATGAAGGAGAAGGTAGTCAGCCTCTGGTCCAAAATGCTTCTTTGTGGTGGGACATGCAGTTGACGTCTTATTAAAATGGACAAGATGGGTCTCTGCTTCCAACTGTGCCCAATCAAGCCCTCACAACATGCAACAATACATTTCATTAAATTAGCAATAGAATAGAATAGAATAGAATAGAATAGAATAGAATAGAATAGAATAGAATAGAATAGAATAGAATAGAATAGAATAGAATAGAATAGGACTTTTTTATTGGCCAAGTATGATTGGATACACAAGGAATTTGTCTTTGGTGCATAAGTTCTCAGTGTACATAAAAGATATAATTGATAAATCACGATCATAGTCATCATAAATGCATTCATCATGAATCATAAGATTCAACACTTAGTAATAGTCATAGGATACTAAATAAGCAATGAAAATCATAATAGGAAACTAAATAAAACAATATAAATTGTAAGATTCAAGCAACAAGGTTATAGTCATAAGTAGAAAAGGAGATAGGTAATAGGAAGGATGAGAAGGATAATAGTAATACAGTCTTAATAAATAGTTTGAGAGTGTTGTGGGAATCAATTGTTTAGCAGAGTTATGGCATTCGGGAAAAATATAAGTAATCCTTATTTACTGACTACTCAGACAGCGACTGTTTAAAGTTACAACAATACTGAAAAGTGGGTTTAAGACTGGTCCTCAAACTTGCCACAGTTTCAATATCTCTGTATTCAATATCTCTGCAATCACAGGATTGTGATTTGGACACTTCACAACTTCTGGAGGCAAGTTGTTCCACTGATTAATTGTTCTGTCAGGAAATTTCTCCTTAGTTCTAGATTGGTTCTCTCCTTGATTACTTTCAATCCATTGCTTCTTCTCCTACCTTCAGATGCTTTGGAGAATCACTTGAGTCCCTCTTATTTCTGGCAACCCCTGAGATATTGGAATCTATCACCCCCTACTTCTTATTTTCATTAAACTAGACATACCCAATTCCAGCAACTGTTCTTTATATGGTTAAGGAAGGAAGGAAGGAAGGAAGGAAGGAAGGAAGGAAGGAAGGAAGGAAGGAAGGAAGGAAGGAAGGAAGGAAGGAAGGAAGGAAGGAAGGAAGGAAGGAAGGAAAAATTGAATCAGGAATTTCGGAAATAAAGATGTCTAGACAGAGGTACCCTAAGGGTTCCTTCAACAATACTTGCATATTAATCAGTCTTACCTTAATTGAAAAAGCTTATTTAATGGGCCTATGTTTAATTATGTTTCCTGACAAATATTTTGTGTCTTTTCAAATATTATTCAAACATGGCAAATAAATCCTATCAATCCAGATTGCAATGAATATCTAAAGGACTGAAATACAAAAAAACATTTGCAGAGCAACTCTATTGCTCGGCCAAAGCAGCCCAAATTGGAGTGCTCCAGCAAAGACTAAAGCTATCCTAGCTGTTTAATTGTTGTAAGTTATATGACGTGCATCTGTTTTCCAAAGATTCAAAAATCTAAATTATTTACTTTTCTTCTTGCTTATTCCTTCTGTTCTGTTGGAATGAGATTGTATAAAGATGCCTTGGGCAATGATCATTTTCCCAGCTCCATTTCATTGGCTGTCTGGCTGCCACTTCTGATTTTGTTTAGTCCAGACTTTTTCATGCACTTGCTCTTCTCTTAAATTATGGTCTCCCTCTTCCTCCTCCTCCTCTTCCTCCTGTAAGGCTTTACTCTATACTCATATGAAGTAGAAAGTCATGAGTGGAAAAAGATTGCTATAATAAATATTGATTCATTCCTAACTACATTTATTTCTCCATTGTTTTGTGACAGTGGCAAACAGTATGAATTCTCATTCAGATATCCTATTATTGATACAGTGTGAAAAAATTCCAACAAGCCTCAGGAAAAAGCAGCGGATGATTCCAAATAATCCAAACTTACTTGCTTATTTATCATTATAACATTTGTATACTATTTGTATTCTATCTGCGTACTCAAAATCTTCCACATTTGAATTCTAGGAAATACAATGAATCTGCTGAAGCACATTCAACTGTCATAAGCTTTCTGCTTTCAAGGAATTGAACAATACACTTAGCATTGAGATAAAGATTAACTAGCTGTCACTCCATTATTAAACCTCATTATTGTTATTTTAAGGGTTTTTAATGCTGTTTTTGGCATTTGATTCTAAGAGGCTTAAATATAATATTGTATAAATACATACTGTAACAATGTATTCAAACAAATTTCTTTGCTAGCGTCCTGAGAACTGTCCAATATGGAATGGCTAGTTTATTGGCAATCCTGAATTAATCCATTACTGATTTCTTTAATCATCTAAGACAGTCTTGGCAACTTTCATACTGGCTAGGGAATTCTGGGAGTTAAAGTCCAAATCTAAAAGGGTTTTGGATGGAGTTGTCTCCAGGGGCTTTGTAGAGAATGTAACATGACAGAAGAGAAAAACATTAGTTTGAATTTGTGCTTTCCTGAGTTTAATTTCAAATCAACCAACAACTGAACTGCAGAAACACAGAATTGGATTTTCTTCTCTTTTTTTCTCCTTTTGAGACTTAAAAGAAATTGTGCTAGAATCTTAGCTGAGGTGAATTCAGGAATTTCACATACAGATGACTTCACTTAGGACAAACATTAGCTAGAATTCATTTGGAGAGTGTTTACTGTATGTGGGGTGGAGAAAATCTATAATATCAACTATCAGATTTGCATTTCCTATTGAAGCTTTCTACAGACAGTGACTTTAGAGGCATTTATTGTTCAAGCTTTTATTGGATTTTAATGTTTGTAAGCCACTCAGAATTGCCTGAAGGAAAATAGGGAGCAAACAAATTTAATCAGCAAATATATTCTTTTTAAAAATGTTTAAGATCTGCTTGTCATAAAACTTTAAATACAGATAGGTAGAGCTAGTTGGTGTAGTGCCGTGATGGCGAACCTATGGCACGCATATCACAGGTGGCATGTCAGTAGGCACGCCAGATGACTGGCCAGCTGATTTTCAGGCTTTCTGGGCCCACCAGAAGTAGGGAAACAGGCTGTTTCCTGCCTCCGAAGGGCCTGGTGGGGAGAAGACCTGTTTTTCTTTCTCACCTGGCTCCAGATCCTCTCTATGCATCTGGAGAGGGCGAAAACAGCCTTCCCCACTCCCTCAGAGGCCCTCCGGAGGCCTGAAACGGCTCATTTCCCAACTCCTGGTGGGATTGGAAGTGACATTTTTTGCTATCCCCTGCCTCCAGAGACTCACAGAGAGGCTCTGGAGACTGGGGACAACAAAAAATGTCACTTTCTGTCCCACCAGGAGTTGGGAAATGGGCCATTTCAGGCCTCCGGAGGGCCTCTGAGGGAGTGGGGAAGGCTGTTTTCACCCTCCCCAGATGCATAGAAAGGATCTGGAGCCAGGTGAGAAAGAAAAACGGGTCTACTGGGCCATCATGTGCCAGGAGCGGGGGGAGTGGGTTGTGCACACATGCACAGGGCAGGGTACATAGAATTATTGGTGTGGGCACATGTGCATGCGAATCTCCCCCCCTCCTCCTGGCATGCAATGGCAAAAAGGTTAGCCATCACTGGTGTAGTACTAAGGTTCTGGCCTAGAAACAAGGAAACTGTGAGTTCTAAACCCACCTTAGACATGAAAGCTGACAGGGTGATTTTGGACCAGTCGGTCTCTGTCTCAGCCCTACCCACCTCACAGGATTGTTGTTGTGGGGGGAAAAAGGAGGAGGAAGTAATATTTGGTATGATCTCTATCATGAGTTACTTATAAAGTAATGAAGGTGGGATTAAAAATCTAATTGATAAAAGATTAGATTAGACTAGACTAGACTAGACTAGACTAGACTAGACTAGACTAGACTAGACTGCTAGACTAGACTAGACTAGACTGCTAGACAGATGGACAAATAGTCAATCTCAGGTCTGAGTTTAGACTCTGCTTCTGATTATTACAGCACAAAGACTGGAACAATGGGCCCAGAGAAAATCTCACACACACATGCATACACCTGTTATAAGGCCTTGTTAGAAGGCTCAATCCCAAGGATTTTCTTAATTGTCCTCTAGCATCAAGAGACCCACACCAAACATAATTGGAAAAACCTTGTTGCTTAGAAAACCTGAATTGAAGTCATCTGAGAAAAGAGACTGACAGAAGACACGGTGACCAGTTGCCACCTGGTGATTCAGGCATGAGTTTACAGGAAGCAGCAGCTATTCTGAACAACAATTCTGGCTAAATGACGTCCGTGGGCTCTTTGAAGAGTTGGAAGTGACTGAATGACTGAACAGCAACCACAATAGGCATGATCCAATGAGACTTCTCCTAATTCTCTTTCATGGTTAAATGCTCTGCCATGTATCTGCCCTTATCGAGTTTATGTGAAGCAGCAGATACCAGCTGCTGTATCTGCTGTTTGTTCATTAATTATGTCAACAGAATTAAAGAACTGGAATTTAAGACAGCCCAGTGCTATGCCAAAAGAGTAACAAAAGAAGACTAATAGTTCTCACATTGCAGTTAATAGCTAATTTAAAATGTTGCCTACATTCTAAGAGACTGTGCTGAATCACAGAGATACAATCTGTTTGGGAAGAGGTTATTTTGTTCAGGTTTCATTTGAATCAATGGAAGCAATAGGTCATACATAACTGCCAAAATATCCAGATGCTGATCAGAACTCTACAAATGTAGACATGAAGGCAGCATCTGAGCATTTAGGGACTTGAGAGCGAGAGACATGGCCTTCTGGTTTGATTAAGCCCTTGGCTAATTAAAGTGAGAAACAGATTTCCCACAGTTGTTCCTTATTTAAAGCTTTTAGCTGTAATGCAAATGCGATTCGAATGCACATTTACAAGCAGGCATCCTGCTTGTAAATGTGCATTCGTGAGACAAGCATCTTAACTTGAGTTTTGACATGTTCATATTGATGCTGCAAATAAAAACTAAATAGCAAAACTAATATTAATATAAAACTAATAGCAACAGCATTTAGGCTTATATACTGGCATAGTGCTTTACAGCACTCTCTGAATAGTTTACAACGTAGAGCACAGGTGTCAAACTCGCTGTGTCACGTTGCTGTCACATGATGTTTTGTGATGTTTTTCACATTCACGGAGCTGGGGTGGGCATGGCCTATGTGTGATGCATCTGGCCCTTGGGCCACCAGATACCCCTAATAGAGCATTATTTGCACATTGCCCCCAACAATCTGGATCCTCATTTTGCCAACCTTGGAAGGCTGGGAGGCTAAGTCAACCTTGAGCGAGTCAGGATTGAACTCCAGGCTGTGGTCGGAGTTTGCTTACATTTTAACTCCTGCACCGCTACCACGGATGAAATGCTACCGGTTCGCACCAGTTCGGCAACGGTACATGGTTTGGAGAACCAGTAGCGGCGGCAGAATGAAGCTCCGTCCACCCACCTGGATGTTGTTACTTCCTGGTTTTAACCAGGAAGTAACCTGTTTTTGACCCTCTGCGCATGCGCAGAAGGCTTTGTGCATGAGCAGAGGGTCCAAAAAATTGCATGTGATGCGCACGCACACATTTCCGAACTGGTAGGGAAGGTAAGTAGATTTCACCTCGACACTACTACCCTATATGTAAAGTACTGTGCATAAAAGACCTTAATCAGTCTTGTATGGCATTCCAAAGACGGTACTGAAAAATAAAAGGAATGAAAAGGAAACCAAAAGATCACATTTGTCAAAGAATTTCAGAGAATGAGGAAGGAGAACATACTTTGCAGTGATAAAATTATTACTGCAGGACACTGTTCTTGAAGAAACTTGGTACTTTACTTCCACTCATTATTACCTCTATGCAGGTAGTCTTTTTAGTGAAAAGATTCTTTTTTAGAATATAATATGAAGCAATTTTAATTGACTTCCACTTGTTTGAAAATCAGGAGGAGTCTGGTAGCACCTCTCACAGGTAATACACTTTATTCATTAGATGTATAAATGGCCTAGACTGATGTAGGATTTAATTGGGATGAGGGAGGGGGGAGAAAGGAGAGGGAAAGCAGGTGAGTTTTGCAGATGTAGGTGATGTGAGGCAGTTTACAAGTAACAATTTATTTATTTATTTATTTATTTATTAGTTTAATTTATATGCTGCCCTTCTTCAGAGACTCAGGGTGGCTTACAATGCGCTAAGCAATAGCCTTCATAATTTTTTGTATATACCTGCTTAGTAGGGCTTTCGGGACCCCCCCAAGCAGTGCTCTTTTTTTTATACAAAGTCAGCTTATTGCCCCTACAATCCGGATCCTCATTTTACCTACCTCAAAAAGATGGAAGGCTGAGTCAACCTTGAGCCTGGTGAGATTCGAATTTGCAATAATTTCAGGCAGCTGGTGCTACTTAACAGCACTTTAGTCTGCTGCGCCACCAAGGCTCTTGTTGGATTGTACTAGAAATTCACTGTGTTTGTTGAGATGTTGTGATGTTTTAAGATTTTCTAAAACCTTTTGATCATGTGAATACAGCAATGTGCATTTTTCCAAATATCTCACTTTGAGGTCTACAACAGAGTAGTTGGAATATTTTGATATTATTTTATGCTTCATTTGAATCCTGAGGCCAAATTTGAGTCAATTAGTTGTTTTGCACAAAGTTTGCTCCATTTGTCCTACAATCAAGGAGATATTTGATATCCTTAGCAGTTGCCATGTACTGCTGTCATTATATCCCATTATATTCCAATATAACACAAACTGTAGATCAGAGAGAAAGAAATAATCTTATACTTAATATTTTGAAAGGTCTCTTTCTTTAAAAGACAAAATCCCTTGAATAAAGACACTGGAAAAATCTGTGAATTTTGTATAAGAGATTTTATATTATTGTAATATAATACACCAGCTGGACACACGTACTCCACTCTGAAACTATGTGATCGGGCTTGATAAATCAACACTTACAACTTGAAAAATAATGATAGTTATGATCGGCCTCTCTTCTCCCCTTCTCTCCCTCAGGCTTGTCCCACAGAACTCTCCTCTCCTCTCCCCTTGTCTCCCTCAGGCTTTCCCCACAGAAGCCTCTCCTCTCCTATCCCCCTTCTCTCCCTGAGGCTGGTCCCAGTGGTCCTCTCCTATCCCCTTCACTCCCTCAGGGTTGCCCCATAGAAGCCTCTTCTATCTTAACCCCTTCTCTCCCTTTCAGGTGGGTTCAGAATGTCTAAATTCCCAGCCCACAGGCCAGATGAGTCACATGCTGGCCATGCCCATGCCCATGCCCAAGTGGCAGTTGGAACAGAGTTCTTTTCAGGTGGGTAAGGGGAGTAGAACATCTAACTCTCTAGCATCAAAGCATGTTAATAATAATATAAGAAATATAAGAAATACTAATGAGCTGATGGTCATTTTGAAAAATCCTTTCTTAGAGAGCACCTAGAAGCTAAGAGGAACATATGTGCCAAATTTCAAATTTGTAGGCTTTTACGGTTCTGGAGATTTCGTGATAATGCACGAGTGGTATTTCCCCTTTATATAGAGAGATTCAAGAGGGCAAGAGGGGTAAAATTAAGCATTAGTGTTGACTATAGATTGCATTTACATAAAACTTAAACCAAATGTATAAGGGATTCATTTTAGAAAACGAGTTGGTTAGTTGCTTACTGTAAAAAAAAAAAAGTAATATTGGAATAATGACAACTCAACATTCTTATGTGCCTCTAATTTGCCCTTCAAATTACTCTCCAGTTATCTGAATATGATTAGAAAATATTACTATCGGTAAGCTAAATCTATGGCTGGATGAATGGAATGTTTCAATAAAAAATCCTGTGTTTTCAAACAACATCTGTAGTTAAAAAAAAACAACTATGAGACCAAAGATTTAATTATACATAACAATATGCAAATGATTTCTCACCTGATGGCTTTGAGCTGAATTTAATAAACTCAAGAGCCCTTTGAGTTTTCAAAGTCATTAACATGGGCAGCATTAAACACATGATGGCAAAGAAGAGACCAGTAGAAAAAATCTCACAGAATAACAGTGGGAGAAAAGATAGGTCAAATTGGCATGGAAAACACAGGCTGTACTCTGACTGGCAAAATGGATAAATAGTATGCGAATATTAACAATTATGAAATCAAGATGCTCTGACCCATTAATATTTTTTCAGGATAACTACTTTCACATTTCTGTGAAATTTCACATAGCTGTGAATATTACGCAAGAAAATCTTTTTGCATTCATGCAGTGGGCTCATATTGTCTTTTGTTTCTCTAATCATCACATGAACACACTTGATGTGATGAGATGAGATGATAATGATCTTTTTGGCAGAGACGAACAAAAATAATTGAACTTAATTAAGTATGGCTATTGGAGAGAATTGCAGCTAGAGTACAAGATCTTAAAAGCCTGACAGAGTTTTCAGCTGTTGATGTAGGTTATTCTCTAATCATAAAGGTGGGGAGGCAGGAGACAAAAAAGCATGTAAAATTACTCTGCATTTTATTCTTTGCAGAGATATAAATTAGAGGGCTTAAAAGTATTTTCTCCCATCTATCCTGTACGTCTTGGAAAATATAATTTTAGAGTGTTTCATGGCATCTGTGATTTGAATCAATACTTTCAGTAATGTTTGGAAGCCATTACATGAGGTTACTTTAAGAGCTACAGAAAAGCGAGGCAACTAACCTTCAGTTTGTTCAATATTGCAGAAACAGAATTATTATATGAAGTTTTAGATTAATGTCCATTGTGATTTGGGTCCTAATTTATGGAAAAACTACCTGTCTTATCACATCAGAATACGGATTTTTTTTCCACAACCAAACCTGTTGTCAGCATTCTGAGTAACGCATCCAAAGAAATCAGAACTCCAAGGCAGGAATGTTCCACAGAGAAGATGTTTATTGGACACATCATATCAACACAGCTAGCGAAAACCAATTCTAAAAGTTTCCTATAGTTACCATGTAACAAAGTTACAAACTTTTACAAGAGCAAAAGTTTCCTTCCCCAGGTGTCACAGGTCACATTGTCCAATCAAAGCAGGTGGTGGGTTCCCTCGATCACTTCTGCTCTTCCTCCAACTGCCACCTGTTGGGATGACCTTGGTTCCCACACAAGAGCTCTTTATTTTGTCTATTGGACGTTCTAGCTGTTTCCCCCTCATCCTCCCCCAATAGTGCGTGGCAACTGTGAAGAAGTACAAGATGGCTTCAGCCAGGTTTGATTCTTTGAGTTTTGATTCTTTGATTTTTTGAGTTGACACCTGTGTTTTGAGTTGTAAGCCATGAGATTCCTTCCAAAAAAGAGGAGAAAGCAAAATCTAAAATCGATCTGATTTAATTTTAATTTAATTAACATTAATCTTGTTAGTATGATTTTGTTTTCAATTGTGAGTTCAATTCTGCCCCATTCAAATTATAATTTAGAAGCACTTTATAAAAAATCTGGAGCCATACCAAGAGTTTCCAGACTCTTCCAAGAACCATTTGAGTTCATTGATACTGCGGATTAAAATTGGATGGAGATTCCTAAAAAGTAATTGAGATCTAGTGTGTCTCTTTGTACGTCTATAATCACAAGAGCACAAGGTTGAGGATGCAAATATTTTCTCATTGCCTTGCAATAATAGGACCAATGATTGCTTTGCTGAAATGATTGTGGATAGATTTTATACCATTTGAAAATTTAATTTTCACCAGGTTCTGCAAATGAAAAGGAAATCATTTGCATGAGATGGGGGGAAAAAACAGGAAGGACAAGGGGAAATTGTTTCTAAACAGAAACATTTTTGGGGTGGGGGTGGGGAATCCTTCACTAATTAATGTCATTTAAAACATGCTGTAATTGAAGACTCTGCTTTTTTTGATGATTAAATCAAGCAAGGTTTTAAATTTGGGTTACAGCCATATTTCTCCAAAAAGTAAAGCCTAATATTGCAAAAGAGATTGATTTATTGAGCCAGATTCTGATTTGAATCTGAGCCAAAGAAGTCCCACAAGGATTTGTGTTTCATAGACCACAGGGGAAAAAAATAATAGATGAGCATTTATCACAATTGTGCCATAGCACATCTGATCTGTCAAAATATGAGAAATAAGTGGGAAACTAAGATGGATCCAAATTATGTCAGTGAAGAGCACTAATGTCATGTTTCCCCCTTTAAATAAAATTAAATACAGATTTTTATCCAAACCAAATCCACACAAGGAAATATCCTCAGTGCCATGATGGATGTACCAATGGCATATGCCAGTTGTGTAGCTAAAAGGTGGTACAATCTGGGATGGATTTGAGGCTGCAGAGGGCGGAATATATGCTGTATATAATGTTGTATCTCTCCAAACAATGACCATGCAACTAAATAAGTGATGAAATTGGCAGCAAAAGAGCCTCCTCTGAATTTAAGTGGTGTGGACATAAAAATCCAATTATATCATCCATGCTTTGACAATTGCCTTGCTGATATCCCCAGAACAGAATGGGAATCTGCTCAATATATAACTGCAAAAAGTCTACACATTGGAGATTCATAATTCAATGATAGTTCCCAGCATGAGGCTACAGTATGTGACTCCTGTCTTGTATTGTGGACACTTGGAAGCTCATTAGGGAGAACTTTACAGAGAAGAAAGAAGAAAAAGGGGAACTTTCAGCTCTTAGCAGACATAAGTGCATGTAGAAAACAAAAACATTTGTTTTTGGTAATATAACTTTGCTAAGGAAATCCTCTTGAGCCCAATGTTGACATTAGAAAAGTTAAATTTCCTACAGGAGCTGACATAATTCAGATAGGCAGTAAATACAGGTACTCCTCGACTCACCACCATTTGTTTAGTGACTGTTTGAAGTTACAACGCCACTGAAAAAGTGACTTATAACTGTTTTTCACACTTACGACTGTTGTAGTATCCCCGTGGTCACATGATCAAAATTCGGACACTTGGAAACTGGTTCATATTTATGATGGTTGCAGTGTCCTGGGGTCACATGATCAAAGTTTGTGACCGTCTGACGAGCAAGGTCAAGGAAGCCAGATTCACTTAATAACTGCATTACTAATTTAACAACTGCCCTGATTTACTTAACAGCTGTGGCAAGAAAGGTCATAGAAAGGGGCAAAACTCATTTAACAACTGTGTCATCTAGGAACAGAAATTTTGAACTCTGTGGGGTCATTAGTCAATTGTAACACAATGACAGGATTACTTAAGTCTGTCTGCACCACTTAAGCCTGACTACATTAGACTTAATATTTTATATATTACATTAATATACAACTTGTAGTGTGCAATAGCACTTAGACCAGGGGTCGGCAACAGTGGTGGGATTCAACATTTTTTACTACCAGTTCTGTGGGCATGGTGGGCGTGGTATGGCTTGGTAGATGTGGCTTGGTGGGCGTGGCAGGGAAAGAATACTGTAAAATCTTCATTTCCACCCCACTCCAGGGGAAGGTTACTGCAAAATCCCCATTTCCTCCTGATCAGCTGGGACTCAGGAGACAGAGAATAGATGGGGTGCGGCCAGTCAGAGGTGGTATTTAATGGTTTTCTGAAATACTCAAAATTTCCACTACCGGTTCTCCAGAACTGGTCAGAACCTGCTGAATACCACCTCTGGTTGGCAACTTTAAACTCTCAGAGAGCCACAAAGGTCCTAACCGGAAACCCCCTATTCAATTCTGGAGCCAACCAGAAGTCTGGTTCTCCCACCATAGAGTCTCCTCCTAGCATGGCATCCTTTTTTCTCTGCTGACCAGAAGTCTGGTCCCCCCACCATAGAGTCCCCTCCTAGCACGATGTCCTTTTTCCTCTACCTGTCCTAACCAAAAGTCCTATCAGTTGTGGAGCCGACCGGCAACAGGGAGCTGCAGCAGAGGGATGAAACAGCCACATGTGGCTCCAGAGCTGAGGGTTGCTGACCCCCGACTTAGACTCATATACCACTTCATAGTGCTTTTCAGCCCTGTCTAAGCAGTTTGCAGAGTTAGCGTACTGTCCCAACAATCTGAGTCTTTATTTTACCAACCTCGGAAGGATGGAAGGCTGAGTCAACCTTGAGCCTGGTGAGGATCGAACTGCGAAACTGCTGGCAGCCAATGGTCAAGAAGTAGCCTGCAGTACTGCATTCTAACCACTGAGCCATCATCAGCTCTTGGTGAAAATGACATGGGAATTTCTGATATTGGGTGGGTTTCATCAATGACAATTATTATGTTCAGTATATGTGGATTACTCACAGCACAGATTCACCTAACATAGATTTTGGAAAATGGATCTTTGTATCTATTGAGTTCCATGGGGATAAATTCTAGGCAAATGGCAAAGACATGTTGCCTAATTTTGACTTTAAAAATTGAACAGTTAAATGTGTGAAACAATCTGTGGCTAAAATGAACAGCTTTAAATGATGGAAATATATAGAGGATATAACTATAGATTTTCTTTTATATATGGGAAGGAATAATATTATGCACTGCACAATCTTTCAATTGTATTTAAAAACAACTGAAGAGCTACATTTGGAGGAAATATTCTGGGTATAATTGAGGATCCTTTCTTCTGCATAATTATTTTGGGCTCAGAATTAGTGTGCCTATGGCGGGGCAAATTAAAAATTAGAGAGCCTTTGTGTATAATTACACTTTGTAGCAATAACCATTCATTTTTGAAATAGAACATTCTGCAATTAGAGGAATCACAATGAAAATAGCGTACATGTCTGAATTGGGTACTCATTGCAGGAAGAATACTCAGCCTGCACTACATTAGTACATCCCTAATTTTTTGATGTGGAGAGTGTATAAAGAGCAATACTTATTTGAGAATAAATTCCACTGTCTAGTGAACCCTAATTCTTCTTCAAAGAGTTTTATAATCGTATAGGTCAGGAGTGTCAAACTCGCATTGTCATGCCTGCATCACATGACGTATCGGGACTTTTTCCCCCTTTGCTAAACCAGGCATGGGCGTGGCCAGCATGTGACACATCTGGCCCGCGGGCCATGATTTTGACATCCCTGGTATAGGTAAATGGATTTTAATTGCCTTCAGTACAGGTAGTCCTCAACTTATGACCACAATTGAGCCAAAAATTGCTGTTGTTGAGTCATTTATTAAGGGAGTTTTGCCCCATTTTACAACCTTTCTTGCCCTACTTGTTAAGTGAATCATTGCAGTTGATAAATTAGTAACCCGATTTTTAAGTGAATCTGGATTTCCCCATTGACATTGCTTGTCAAAGGATTGAAAAGGGTGATCACATGAGACACACACAGCCCGGGACACTACAACAGTCAAAAGAATGAACCAGTGACCAAGCATCTGAATTTTGATCACACGATCCTTGGGATACTAGAAACGTCGTAACTGAAAAATGGTCATAAATCAATTTTTTCACTAAATTAGTGAAAAAATGGTCACTAAATGAACTGTTGTAAGCAAGGACTACCTGCAGATTTTTTCCCCTATCCTTTTTCCCTATTCTAGAGATCAAATAGACATAAAATGCTCACTAAATAGCTGAGGCAAGTTCAAAGTGCTCTCTGGAAATGTTATGGATCTATTAGGTGCCTAAGCTGAACCATTTTCAAAGGATCTGCTACAGTGATGGGATTCAAGTAATTTAACAACCAATTCTCTGCCCTAATGATTTCTTCCAACAACCAGTTTGCCAAACTGCTCAGAAAGTTAACAACCGGTTCTCCCGAAGTGGTGAGAACTGGCTGAATCCTACCACTGATCACCCTTGCAGACGTCTAAGACTGCCATGATCTGCAGTTTGACAAGGAAGTAATCTGGCCACCACCAAGACTTGGGAACTCCTGAGATGAGATTCAGGAGCTCACTGGACAATGAATATACCAGAAAAAGCCCTAGACCGGGGTGTTAAACTGGCAGCCCATTGGCCGGATGTGTCACACACAGGCCATGCCAACCCCAGCACCGTGAATGGAAAAAACACCGCAAAATATTACATGATGGCAACATGAGGCTGCAAGTTTAACACCCGTGCCCTAGGCAAACAATGCAGCCCACCTGCATTATCAGGTGCTATTAACTAACCATAGTCCTTTATCATTATGAGTCTCATCAACAGTCAGAACTAACTCACCTCCCTAACCTGGGCATCTTAGCTGCTGAAGGTTATGAAAGCCAGCTGGATAATTTTTCATTTGGGCTACATCTCCCTTGTTGCCTCAGTAATATACATCACAATTGTGTGTTCATCCACTACTGTCATAAAGGAAGTAGTCCTATTTATAGCAATACCAATAGCACTTAAACTTATATACTGCTCCATAGTGCTTTACAGCCATCTTTTTTTTAAAAAAAAAGTAGATTTATATGCCGCCTTTCTCCGGAGACTCAGGGAGGCTTACAATGCATTAAGCAATAGCCTTCATACTTTTGTATATTTTTATACAAAGTCAGCTTACTGCCCCCACAAACTGGGTCCTCAATTTACCTACCTTAGAAAGGATGGAAGGCTGAGTCAACCTTGAGCCTCGAACTTGCAATAATTGCAGACAGCTGAATGTTAATAACAGGCTAACTAGCCTGTTGAGCTATTTGGGGCTCTAAGCAGTTTACAGAGTCAGCATATTTATCTCCAACAATCTGGGTCCTCATTTTACTCACCTCGGAAGAATGGAAGCTGAATCAACCTTGAGCCTTTTGAGATTTGAACTGTTAAATTGCAGGCAGCCAGCAGGCAGCAGAAGTAGTCTGCAGTACTGCACTCTAACTACTTCACCACCATGGCTCTTTGACACAGATATGGCATTTACCCACAGCAATTGGAGGCCAAGATGCCCAACAATCTAATAATTTAATCCCACATATGGTGTAGTAGACAGGACTTATACCAATTTATCAGGCTTCTTCTCCTGAATAAGGTACCTTATCCAGCACTTGTTGTGGCCCGTCAGTGGCCTGTACAGATTGTAGCTGATTCCGACAACGAGGAGGCTGCTGTGGTGCTGTGCCAGCAGCCAGTGCAGCTGGCGCTCGAGTCGGACAGTGAGGAGGCTGGAGAAGATGTGGTGCCAGAGGCAGGGATTCAGCCAGGGCCTTCAGAACCTCCAGAAGCTCCTTTAAGTGAAGAGGACGAAGAGGAAGAACCTCTTCTCAATGCACGTGCACGCAGAATTGCCAAAAGGCAGGAATGGCTCCTCAGGGGGAGGTCTCCTCAAGAGTAAGGCTTGGGACTAATTGGCCACTCCCTTGGCCTATTTAAGGAGGAATGTCGCTTGCAGTAAGCTGTAGGGAACAACTTTAGTTCAATCTCCTTCACGTCTGGATTCTCTGCAAAATTGTTTCTGTGCTTTCTGCCAACTCTAGTAAGACTGTGATTACCTTATCTTAGAATTCTGGTAGGCTGTTAAGACAGTTTATTAACAGCCTTTGGTTGATAAAGACTAAATTCTTTGAGTAAAATAAGCTTTGTATAGAGTTTGTGTGTGCTGCATTCTTTGGGGTCCGTAGCTGAGGCAGAACAGCACCTTCCCATGACTTTCACTGTGAAGCTGATATCATTTTGGAAATTTGGGTTGTTGAATATTATAAATTTAAGCTATTAAATATTATATGCAATAATTAGCTAATTCCAAGGATGGGCATCTACTTATTAATGCTGTTGATTAATTCTTTGAGTTCGTGGAAAATACAGATACTAAAGAGAACTATTCTCTTTCATCATGCTTTTCTTTTTTTTCTTTTTTTTTTTCCTGTGCTGTTTTCTTTTCTTTGTTTTCTTTTTGCTAACTTTGGGACCAATAATAATAGCTCAAGAAATAATGAGAATATTAAAGAAACAGAGAAAAGTATATTTGTTGAATGTATTTGCCAGTTATATAACTTCTATATCTAGCTTACCTCAAGGAAATTTGAACATAAAGAGATTCTAAACTTTGCAGAAATGGCAGGATTAACAGTTTTTTTAAAAAAAGAAATGACATTATATTATTCTATACACCTCAAGATATTCAAATATTATTTTTTTAAAAAATCAATAGCATTTCTCATGCATAAAATGTTTTGACATTTAGGTATAAATTAGAATTAATATTTATAAACTCTGTCAAGCTAATTATGATTCCATTTTAAAAGCAATGAAACAGAATATGATTAGATGGTGTAATGCAATTTATATATTCTGGAGAAAATCACAACTACTAAAATGATAAACAATTAAAAAATCAGCAATGTAAGCTGGTTATTTTGGGCAAAACAGCCTTGGATAAAAATAGGTTGCCTAAAGTTACACTGTAATTAAGCAACTTGGAAGATTTCAGATCTGAAATGACCTATTGCTTTTCTGTAATGCATTTTTTTTCCTGATCTGGGAACAGTAATGATATTTTGCAAAATAATATAGGTTAGAAACATCTATGCATTCCTTGAGGCAAATGATAAGCAACGTTCCCTGCACCAAGATGTGGATCGATGGATAGTGGATGGATACCTACTTACAACATTCATTTCACAATGGTTCATATTTGCAATAGCCTGGGAAAAAGTTACTTATACATATTAATTTCCACAATCAAAGAATGAATAGGAAAACTGATGGAGCTTGCAGAGATGAAAAATTAACTGTGTTAATCAATAAAAAGAAAACATCTAGTTTTGTTACTATTGGAAAACTGCTTCTAGACTTTGTGGTCCAGTCAAAAGAAAATGAAAATTTGATTTTGCTGATTAGATCAGTCTATTGTTATAGAAATGAATAGTGTACGAAGGATATAAAAGTAAAAGTAAAAAAGTTGAGATTATACCTTAATTTTTTTTTCTATTGCGCTGAAAAAAGTTGGAAGTTAATGCTTTTTTCTTCTTTTTTCCTTTACCACACATTTTTCTTTTCCCCTTTCTTATTTCCTTATTATCTTTATCAGTGATGGGATTCAAGTAATTTAACAACCAGTTCTCTGCCCTAATGATTTCTCCCAACAACCAGTTTGCCAAACTGCTCAGAAAGTTAACAACCGGTTCTCCCGAAATGGTGCGAACCGGCTGAATCCCACCACTGATCTTTATTCTCATTTTTATTTTATATTATGAATTTAATACAAAAAAAATTATGGAAAAAGAGAAAAAAGTTACTGATGACTGATATTTGCACTTACAACTATTGTATTGCACCCACAGTTAAGAGATCACAGTTCGGACACTTGGCAGCCAACTCACGTTTACAATTGGCTGCAATGTCGTAAGGTCATGGGTTTTCAATGTGCAACTTTTTTTGCTGATTTCCTGCAAAAAAATGTCCACTGAGGAAGCCACATGAGACCACATGTTTCACAATGACTGCATGATTCACTTAACGGGCCCTGTCAGAATTACCGTAAAATTGGGTTCAACTTGTCTTATGACTGCAATGACTGAAGCTAGAAATTTTGGTCCCAATTGTGGTAACAAGTCAAAGATTACCTGGAAAGAGAAAAAGAGAAGGAGATCCCATTTCTAGGACTCTGTTATCTAACCCTTTTCCATTTCAATAATGAAATGTGAAGAATTTAACTTGCTGGGCTGCAGGAAATTGTTTGTAGCTTGAATATTTGTTTGTTTGTTTGTAATAAATAATAATCAGTAACTCCATCCAGAGTTACCCCATGGTAAGATAGGCAGTCAATAAATTGAATAAATTAATATTTCCAGACTCAGCTAATGATTCCTTTCTCCAGTAAAAAAAATTATGCTACACATCCAGAAAAAAATAATTTAGCAGGTATGACTTCCAGCACTTTTCGTCTACCAGCAGAAAAAAAATAATAATAACTTGGAACTACATTTTTAAAAATAATCAATTTGACACCATTTCGTATCAGATGCTAAGGCAATCTGTATAATCTGGCATGATTAAAGGTAGATGAAAATGTTACTATAGGTTCAAATATTTTTAATTCAATGCACAGGTCAATTTAATGTACTATATTTTCAGCCACACTTTTTAAAAAACGCCATTTGTTGTTGCTTCCATCGTATCTGATCTTTACTTTTGTATCTATTTTCAAATGTTGACTATACAGATTTATTTGTCTGTTTATTTATTTGAGCAGCAGGACGTAATATTAGAAAATAAATACAATTCAACAAATTATAAGTACTATATGGCTTTTGTTGTACTCTTCCAATGAAAATCCATGTTGAACCATTGAGATATTAACAGAGAAGCCAGAAGTGACATATTGATACTTTGCTTCTAAATTGTCCAATTGTGTTTGATTTGATTATCTGCACTAAGCCATGCTTAACCATGGTAGAATTTCTAAAATCCATTAAATCTAAAAACACATTTGTTTATCTTATCCCATATGGTGTAGTCTTGGCAAGTTGTAGATCAATTCTGAATGTATTCTCAGGAATATTTTGACAATATTCCAGAGAAAAACAATATCTTATTGTTCTGACCCAGCCTTTGCAAGCAATGAGAAACCACTTACTCATGAGTAAAACAACCTCCCCCTTTTTTTAAAAAAAAAAACCATGGCAGGAATATTCAGTCTTTATTGTTGAATAGACAAAACCAAAAATAGTCACAAATGAAAGTCTTTTCCCTTTATGAAACTTCTTTTCCCTGAGAGTAGGTTTATTGCCTTCTGTTGCTCTGCTCCTCTGCTCTGCTCTGCTCTGCTCTGCTCTGCTCTGCTCTCCTCACATACAGGCATCTGGGATAGGCCCCATCTGTTCCTCCCCCTCACTCAGCTCAGGCCCCAAAGACAGCTGTCTCTCCACTTGGGGGCAGACAGAAGGCTCCGGCTCTGCCTCTGCCTCTGCTTCCTCATCAGAGCCTTCCAAAGGCTCCGAAGCCAGCCCAGGCTCTCCTCTACTCTCCTCCTCATCTGACTCTGCTGCTAGCTCTGCTGGCAGCCAACAGGCCACAACATTTATCATCATCGTAGCAACTTCTCCTACAAAGAAGGAGAAGTTTAAAATCAGCATAAACTTTACTCAATAAATTCAGTGAACTGATGGTACAGCACTGTATAATTTAGGAGTTAAGCTCTGATATGATAAGGGGAAGTCACAGCATGATGATAGACCACATAATTTACATGCAGAAGGACTGAGATTCATCCCCTGTGTTTGCCAGACAAAGAACAACTTGGGCAGCAGATGACAAGGCAAATACTGAGTGCTGGTAGAAGACTCAGATGACATGCCCTTTTCCCAATTAGTTATGTGACTGATTGATTTCTGTCCAGTACTGCCTCTGAGAAGCAGGTACAAGTATTCATTTCCAGCCATGACACAAAAAACGGGGTTACATAAGCCAAGTTTCCCTCCATCCCCTTTTCAAGTGCCAATCATGTTTTAATTCAAATGTTATGACAGCTATCATGGCAGTCTGAAAAAAGGAGAGAATTGAGTGCACTTTAATTCCTAGCTTGATCAAGATAATTGCTCCTTATAAAAGAGTATAATATTCAGCTAATGCCATTCCTACTACAAATTACAGCAAATTGGAAATTTAATGTGTAACAATCCTAATCTATAAAGACATTGCTAATATGCTACTGTGGTTTTCCCCCCAGCTAGTGCTTGCACTGATATCTCAAATCAAGCCGAGATTGTAAAAAAAGATATATCTATCTAAAGATCACAATTTAGGCCAGACAGATGAGATCATTGGTGATTGGGAAGCTTTAAGAAGAGTAAACAGTGTTGGATGGGGGTGGGCGAGGTGTGTTGAATGTGTGAAGATAATTGAAAAACTATGAGAAAACAGAGCCAGTTCCAGGCACAGGGCTAGGAAACAAGAGAATGTGAGTTCATGTCCTGCGTTAGCCATGAAAGCTAGCTGGGTGACTTAGGGCCAGTCATTCTTTCTCAGCCCAACCCCCCTCAAAGGGTAGTTGTTGTGGGGAAAATAAGACATCTATGAGACATCTATGGTAATCTTGAGGAAAGTAGAAAAAAAGAAATCAATGGGTAAGATAGATGGATGGAATAACCATTTACCACAACCAGAACATAAGATATAACTCTTATAGAACACGCTTGGAAAAGCTGTGAATTATTAAGTTACGAATTACTTACTAAAGGCAAATCAAAATGATGGACCTTTATCCATGCCGACCTCATCACTAATTTGATTGTATCTATTAGATTTATATGATTAACTAATATAAATTGGTTTCTAATTGATTAAATCTGGATGATGAGGAGAAAGAGATCTCAATGAAGTCAATCTGGAGCTTTAGGCATTCCAAACAATTAAATTTTACAAATATACAAATACAAATTGCTCCAAACTCAATTGCAGAAAATATGACTTTAGCAACAGAGTAGAATGCACTACCTGACTCTGTGATTACTTCCCCAAACCCCCCAAATTTTAACCTTAGACTGTGTACTGTTGACCTCACCCCATTCCTAAGAGGTCTGTAAGGGGTGTGCATAAACGCACCAAAATGCCTACTGTCCCTGTGCTACTGTCCCCATTTATTTGTATCCATTTCATGCATTCATAATCATGTTTATACTTATATCTGTTATCTTATATATGATTGATAAAAATAAATAAATAAATAAATAAAATAAAAGTATGGAGAAAACATGCTCAGCTGCTGCCAGACATTGGAATATACATGTCTGCTTCATAAAGTGATCTATTCAGTTCAATGTATTTTGTTTTTATTTTGTTTTACAATGAAAAATATAGGTACAGAGGAATAACATAGACTGTCTAAATTGGATGGGATTTCAAAGAAAAATGTAACTGTTAGTTATGCCTTCAAAATAACATGTTTTCCTAAGGGTCACCATTTCTGATAGGATAATACAGAAACTCCAGTCAGTCTTCCAATCTGACATGATCCAGATTATAGTACATGAGAAGAGCATGGATAATGAAATTTAGGTTATATTTTACTTTATTTTTTTCTTTTTTTATAACAACAGGTACAGTTAGGAAACTATAGTGTGAATCAACTTATTTTCAAAAGCACCAGAAGGCAAAGCAAGAAACAATCGATGGAAATTAATTAAGGAGAGATGCCTGGAATTAAGGAAAAACTTCCTAAAAGTGAAGACAATTAACTAGTGGAACGCCTTGCCTTCAAAAGTTGTAGGTGCTACATCACTGGAGGCTTTTAAGAAAAGATTGGACAGCCATCTATCTGAAATGGTATACTCTCCTGCTTGACTAGAAGACCTCCAAGGTCCCTTCCACGTCTATTCTGATTGATTGATTGAATTGGATAAGAAGGAAGATTTAAAAGATATATACCTGATCAGATAAAGATTAATTTCAAATAAATATCTGTCAAGTTTGTTTGTTCAGAGAAGTTCCTCAGAACATTTATTCCATTCTGTGCCTGCTTGAAAGGAAAATTTATTAAAAATATTGATATAAGTATCATGTGCTATGACTATACGCAACATAACATTGGTATTCTTGGAATGCCAATCCCTAGTAACAGATGTTCTGGTATTAGAGAAGGTCAGAAGTAGGTAAACAACTTCTGTTCATTTGAGAAACATTTTATCACATGACTCCTGGATAGTAATTAAAGGAAGCTATGTATATCTTCCTATTAATATATTACAATCTCAGTAATATCTCTAAAATGTATCAACATTTCATTTTTTATCACCTCTCAGGATTATATTTCAAGTTATATGCGAAAAGTATGCTTGTTTCATTTCTATATGAGATCCAAAGCTGGTTGATAATCCCATTAAGCGCTAGATCAGGGGTGTCGAATTCACAGCCCATGAGCCAGATGCGTCACCCACTGGCCATACCCATCCCCATTTTAGCGAAGGGGGAAAAAGTTGTGATACATAACATGAGGACAATGTGACGACACAAGTTTGACATCCCTGCCCTAGATTGATTCAAAGGATTCAATCTACTTTCTGCAAAAGAATTTTACTGTGATTGAAAGGGTAAATCATTAAATCCATAGGGAGTGACATGAACTTTAATAACTGTATATATAGTGAACTGAAATTGAAATAAATACAATTTCATTTTTGTTTTGGACATGCTGACTGGTTGATGCTTGGCCTGCACAATCATTTAAGCCCAACTATGGCCCTCAGGCTGAAAGAGACACATAGATATTCTTGTGCTAGTTCTGACATGCTAAGACCTCAACATTTAGATCAGCTCAATGATGGCAACCCAGGAGCTTAATGGCAGTAATGGGCATTTCTCAGTATGCCATATCGTGTCTCTGCTTCATGAGTTGTACTGGTCGCCAGTTTACATCTAGGTGTGATTCATGGTGCTGGTTGTTATCTATAAAGGCCTGTGCAGAAAAATGGTCTCTGTGGATAGTGGCACTAAAAAAAAAAAAAAAAGGACGTGGAGAATTCCAGCCTTGGATTGTTAGATACTTCCTCTGTCAGAGCAGCAATCAGCCCCATTACCTTGCGTGGGGTAATTGCCCTCATTTTGAGTTGGATCATGACTTTCTCCTTCTGTATACTTTGATCAATAAAACCGGAATACATCTTCTAAATAAACTCATATTTATTGTAAAGAAAATAAAAAATCTTACTAATATAAAATAATTACATGCTGGCAAAGAATCCCCAGCCTGGGACCTTCCCTGGCCGGAGAACAAAGGAAAGTTTTTAGAAGAAGAGAAAAGAATGTAGGACATGCGCAGTAGATACTGATAAGAAACTTGGCAAGCTACGGTGAGTCTGAAAGTCCAGAAATAATAGCTCTGCTGGTAAATATAAAAATGCAGTGACATCCTCATTCTACACACATGTCCTTAGAAAGCTAAATGAGAAAAATGCAGCAAGTCTTGAACCAGAGCATTCACTAGGACAGGGGTGTCAGACTCATGTCATCGGATTGTTGTAACATGATGTACCGCAACTTTTCCCCCCTTCACTAAACCAGGAGTGGGCATGGCCAGCGTGTGATGCCTCCGGGCTGCGGGCTGTGAGTTTGACACCCCTGCACTAACTAGGATGATCAATGAGGTCAAAACCCAGGTGATCAAAGTCCTGCCTCTTTTTCATGTATATCACAGGCATCTTGCATGCATAAAAATGGACAAGGTATCAGTCAATTGGCTGCGCTCAACCAGTTTGATGATTACAAATTTAGCCCTGATTGGAGTAGTTTATGAATTTAGCAAAACAGAAAGTATTGGTACTAACCATTAATATCAGTTGAAATAGAGGAGAGACATTATAACCCCTGACCCTCTTTTTTTTTTAATTTTTGCAAGCATTAGCCAATCAGGTTAAAGAATGGATGCTTTTCCAGCAGCGTAGATATTCTTTCTAACTTTTAAGCTAGGTCCACCGTGCCAAGGTTTAAATCTTTTGCCTTTTGTGGTATTCCTGTCAGATATAGCCATCTGTCCCTGGCTGAATATTTGCCAATCTGGCCGTTAAATTACCTCTTGTCATATTTTCTCTCTTAGAAGATTTGGGCCTCAACTGTTCACATGGATAGCTTGGCAGTTCCAGGGGGTGGGGGCTAGGGAGCAGGATATCAGGGCAAGATGAAATAGTTGGGATAAAGCTATTCAGAGAATCCTGCACTAAATTTTGTGCAAGACACATTTTCATTTTGATGGAGGTATAAATTTATTCCTATAACCTTCCTGTGGGAAAGTTATCTTACCAGCTTGTGTCCCTGCAATATCTCGGATATAATGAGAATTTGCTGCTGCTGAGACTAAGACTTTAAGGCTTCATTGCTCATACATGCAACAAACTGGAAAATCAACATTCTCAGATAACTTACTGGGGATTTTTTGTTTTGTTTTGTTTACAAAATTGGGCCAGATATCTTTTTTGCTCAGACTCAAGTTGATTACATTCAAAACTAAGTATGTTCTGTTTACAATTGCAACACTGCTAGCGCAAATTTACATTATTCACTGGACTTTCAATATCTATAGACAAAACATATTTAAATACAGCATTCTTCTTCTTCACTTAGTTATATGGAGGGGAGAGAATCTGTGTACAGTATGCATGTACATATATTTGCCAATTATTTGTTACCTGGAGCAAAGATGTAATTAAAGTCAAAATATGCTTTGATAGGAACACATTTTTTGTAAACATTACATTTTGAGACTTTTAATGCAAAGGACCAACTGCAATATAAAGGATTAATTCAGGGAATGGTTATGTGGAACTGCAGTACTTTTTTCCTAATGCTTTCCTATCTCTGTTCATTTCTGATCATAGTCTAAAATCATCCTGTTACAAAATCTGGATTTTATTCCGGTGATAATAAATTCAGTCTGGTATAATGAAATTATTTTTGAAATTGGAATATACAAAGAATTTTCCATTAGATCTTTCTTTTTAGAAAATGGTGGAGTACACCATTTGGTTGAGAGATTTGGAAAAGCAGGTTAAAGACAGATCGCCAGGGAGAAAATCCATCTAGGTGGTCAATAGGAACTGAAAATGACTTGATGACACATAATCGGTAATTGAAATCAGGCCTCACAAGTATAATCAGGAAATGGAGAATGGTATTGCACTGAGTCAGATTACATCTAACTCAATACTAATGATACATGCAATGAGGACTAAATTTTTAGAAATGATTTTTCCCTTCCTTTCCTGGGACCTTCCACATCAACACTTTTAGCTTTATTAAATGGCACAAACAGCCTTTTCCAATATACACTAGTGGGGCCTACAAATTTCAGAATGTGTAATTAGCATGGCCAGGGACTACCACTGAAGAAGGCTGATTGACAGCATGGGGAATAATCAATCAGTCAGAATAGAGCTGGAAGGGACTTTGGAGATCTCCTAGTCCAACCCCCTCCTCTAGCAGGAGACCCTATACAATTTGAGATAAGTGGCTGTCTGGTCTCTTCTTAAAAAAACCTCCAATGATGACGCACCCACAACTTCTGAAGCCAAGCTGTTACACTGGTTAATTGTTCTCACTGTTAGGAAGTTTATCCTTAATTCCAGGTTGCTTCTCTCCTTAATTGGTTTCCATCCATTGTCTTCTGTCCTGATACCTGGTACCTTGGAAAATAAGTTGACCCCCTCTTTTTTTGTGGCAACCCATCAAATACTGGAATACTGCTATCATGTCACCCTTAGTCCCTCTTTTCTCTAGACTAGTATGGCTAGTCTAGAGAACTACAACTGTTTTTCATGTTTTAGTCTCCAGGCCTTTAATCATCCTAGTTGCACTTCTCTGCACTTTTTCCAAAGTCTCAACATCTTTTTTTTTTTTTTTGTAATGTGGTGTGCAAAACTGGATGCAATACAGTGATGCTTTGTGATTATTTGGTGATATTTTCAACAAAGATCTTCAGAGGCCAAGTATGATTATGCAATTATCAATAATGGGCAGGCTTCAGTGTGCTCATGTAACATCTCTGCTTCATGAGCTGCACTGGTTGCCCATTTGCTTCTAGATGTGATTCAAGATGCTGGTTGCTATTTATCAAAGCCTATATGATATGGGCCTGGTCACTTGAGGGACTATCTATCTCCCATAGCATCTGTGCAGACAATCAATCCTACAGTGTTGGTATGTTTCAGGTTCATTCAGTGAAAAAATGTCATGTTTCAAGACCCTGTAGCAGCACACCTGCCGTCTAGAATGAAATTTATTGCCCTTTCTATTTATAATATTGTTTCTATGGCAGTATTGCAGTTCTTAGGGCTGTTTCATTTCCCTGGATTCACAGTCAGGAATCAAGTAGATACATCAAAACCTTGTTACAATCCCCACTCTTTTTTTCCCCCCATCTGTAAAAATTGAATGTGGCTAGTCAGGAGACACATCCCGGTGTAGAAATTGAGCATAGCTAGTCCTCAACCAGTACTGTTTATTTATCAATGGTAAAAAGTTACAAAAGTTGCCTCAATTAAACATTATTTATGATCTATCCTTAAAGTTGGGACCATTATATCACCTCTGTGGTTATGTGATTGCAATTTGGATGCTCGGCAATCAGCTCACATTTACAACCAGCTGCAGCATCCTGGGATCCCATTATTGTGATTTGCAACCTTTTCAGCTTGTTTCCAACAAAGCAGTGTCAATTGGGAAGCCGGATTCGCTTAAGAACCATCTGATTTGTTTAACAACCATATGATTTGCAAAGTGACCATGGTAAAAATGTAAATAAAATAGGCCCTGAACACGGCCCCCTGCACCCTGTTTTGGTCAGCAGAGTGCTGCAGGAGGCCATCCAGGCAGAAAACAAGGCACAGGGAGGGACTGCACCCCATTTTCACTAGCAGAGGCACCAGGGGCTGGTCCATTCCTATTTCCAGGCTGGCCTCGCAGGCCAGATTTAAGCACTTGAGTTTGACACCCCTGTTCTAGTAAAAAGATTACTGGAAGTAATACTATTTTTGCTATTAGAAGATGTTCTATGGTAAGAAAAAGGATGGGAGTCCTTGTAGGAAAACAAAGAAGAGCTTTGAATGGAAGGCAATGATAATTGGTCCTGCAAACATCTAATTGACTTCAGTTACCTGAAGCTATAAAATCAATTTCATCATGTAGATGAAAATATATTAATACACAATCCAACCTTCCTTATTAGTACAAATGCCAATTAATATAATAGAGTCTCTCCCCACCACCACATCCAAATCATCCAGGTTGTAATTACCTGGCCTTTGACTCTGTTGGGTGAAGGAAAGAATGTTTCTTTAAAAAAAAAAACAGATTTTTTTCAGTTTAAACAATGGATTCAATCTCTCAAGGTCTTCATGTTTTCCCCTAAAATTATTTTATGATCGCTTCCCCCCATCCCACCCCACCCCACCCCCCGGCATCATAACTCTCTTTCATCATGCTACCAAAGGGTAATGGCAAATCAGGGTTGTTTCTTGCCAGTTTTAGCAAGCAAAAAATCCATATAGATAGTGGGGGTTTTCCATATGGCAGCCTTAAGCTATTTGAGTCCTCTACACACACGAGCTGGGAATGAAGCCAAATTAAGAAATCCATTTCTGAATGTCAATGCCTTCCTCTATTTGTTAAAATTTAGTATTCTGTCTGGAGTCTGGACCATCTTTTCATAACCCTATTTGATGTATTCTCTGGCTTCTCTACCTCCAACCCACCCATCTCCTTGCCAGTAAGGCAAGTACCGATAACTTTCTTTTGCAGGGATGGGTCTGTGAGCACCCGTAGTTTTCAACAATAGGACCTTGATCAGACTTGCCACAAACTTAAGCCTCTAATTAGAAAACAATCCTTGGCTCCATTTGTTGAGAAAGGTATACTTTTTATTAAAGATCAAATGTATTGCAATAATGCATAATCAGAACCGAGATTTATTTATTTATTTATTTATTTATTTATTTATTTATTTATTTATTTATTTATTTATTTATTTATTTATTTATTTATTTATTTATGTGATTTATATGCCGCCATTCTCCCCGAGGACTCAGGGTGGCTTACAAAAACAATTATGAATACAAATCACAATAACACATTAAAATGCATTAAAATCCATAAAATCATTCTAAAAACTATATAACCCCACGACCGTAATATTCTTTAAGCAGCCATGTCTTTAATCCCCGGCAAAAGGAGAGGAGGTCGGGGGCCGTCCTGAGGTCGGTGGGCAAACTATTCCAGAGGGTCGGGGCTCCGAAAGAGAAAGCCCTCCCCCTGGGGGCCGCCAGCCAACATTGCTTGGCTGACGGCACCCGGAGGAGGCCCACTCTATAGGAGCGCACTGGACGGTGGGAGGAGGGCAGGAGGTGGTCCTGTAAGTACCCCGGGCCTAAGCCATGTAGGGCTTTATAGGTTAAAACCAGCACCTTGAAACGAACCCGGAGAACAACCGGTAGCCAGTGCAGCCCACGCAGGAGAGGTGTAACACATCAAATCCATATGTTATATTTTCTCCTCCTTTCCCCTCCTTAATTGTCCTTCATGTCCCACCCCAAGGTAACCAATTAAAATTTTGCAAGATGTTTTCCTAATGGTCAGTTCAGGCATCCTCTGGTATGCTGCTCCCAGCTGGTTGATCTTGAAGCAGCTTCTTGAGAAGGCACAGCACCTACTTTCAGTTTCCAAAACATTCCCCTCCTTATCCCCCTTCTCCATAGTTCATGATAGACTATCACCATGTATCAGAGAAACACAAACAAGCATGAGGTGGCAGCTGAGAAACCTGTCATGCTACAAATATGGAAGATACAAATCCAAAAATAACATTGTTGGCCACAGCTCAAGAAGAGTTGTATAGAAAACAGTGGGCAAAGATAAATGGTTAACGTATAAAGATTTGCTAGCACAGAAAAATGAGGCATTTAACATGAAATCAAGAGAACAATTGATTGGAAAGGGATTTAGTTTTCAATAGTTTTCATGTGCACAATTAATAAAAACACTTAATATAGATACAGAAGGACCAGGAGTAGAATGTAATAGAATTTGAAAATGAATTTTCTTCTTCTGGCATTCCTAGTATAATGATTTTTAAAAACAGAAGCCATGGTTTTCTCTATAACTCTCTCTGGAAGCAAAAGGTAGACTACAAAGCAACATGATAAAAAAAGTATTGATGCTTTTAAACTTTGGTATTGGAGAATTTGTGAGAATACCAAGGAGAATCGAGAAAACAAACAAACGGGTCATCATATAAATCAACCTAGAGTTCTCATTCAAGGTAACACATGAACAGGCTCAATTTATCCTACTTTGGACATATTATGCAAAGACCTAGTTCTCTGGAAAAGACCCTGATGCTGAGAAAGATGGAAGGAAAGAAAATAAAAGGATGACAAACAGCAAGTAAGGTGAACTCAGTTACAGTGGTGATAAATTCACTGTTGGACGATATGAAGGACCTAGTTAAGGTGGGATCATCATGCAGAAACCTATATCGTGTCATTAAGAGTCAAGATCAGGATCTACCAATGGCTATGTAAACTCAATCTCAATTAAAAGCATGTTATACAGATAGCTATGTTTGTACTCTGTAGAACATGGACAAAAGTGGGTAATTACTATCCTATGGACCTGTCCTCTGTAATCTGGACAGAGATCTTCTATTATTGTTCCCAGTTCACAATCATTATCATGTCTTATACTACAATCAAAAGCCAACTGTTTATCCAATAGACATCCTTATATGAAACCAATGCTTTAATATTTATATATTAATGTGTTGAGGTCTGAAAAAACAAAAATCAATCCTAATTACTTCCTAATTCCATTTTAGGAGTTTTAGGGTACAGATTTATAATTATCAAGTTTCTTCTCCATGTATATAGATTACCAAGTTAGAATAAGTAACGAGAACAAAACGAGAACATATTTGCATGGAAAATGAGCAACTATAGCATACTCATGAAAGAACAGTAATGAAATAATTAAATTGACTTAATTCTGCCCAACTCTTAAATAGTTAAAAGAATTAAATCATCATCATCATCATCCAGGTGAATGCTGCTCAGCTCGGAATGGGGGCTTTTTTAAAAAAAGAAACCAGTCTAAATTTAACTGGCCCATGGCTAATATTATAAGGCTAATCAAAGGTTTACACACATACCTAATTAGATATACCAAATATAACAGTTAATAGTTTCCAAGCATTCATTCAAGACAGCACATCCAATGTGATGCAAACTTCTCTTTTAAAATATAATTAATTTGGTATTAATGGGTTTTGTGGGAGGGGGGGTTGCTTTGAGCACAAACAGATGTATTCATTTCACAATACAGACTGAAAGTGCCATTCTTAAAAAAAGACTTGTGATTTGTGTTGGCAGAATCTCTTGGCAGCTCAATCAGATCATCTCTGAATCTGATTTTATGAAGTTGACAACAATATTCTTGTCGGGTTTCAGGAGAAAACGATCCCTAGTGAGTTATTTTTATATTTTACATTTGTTCAGATTAGTTTTTAATGAGGTCACCTATGTTTGTAATTATTTTCCCATTGAAAATCTAAATTTGTTCAACTCATGCCTTTCAACAGTATAATAAAAACAACGGGTCTATCAAATGTTTCCCAGGAAACCATTTTCAACATGTTTGCCAAGAAGATTCATGATAACTGAGCCAATTCTCAGTTGAGCGCAGCAAAATCCAGCATTTTCCATGAATACAGCTTTGGTTTAGGAAATTCTGTTCTCTATGCAGGTGCTTCATTGATAGCAGCAATTCCATTTATTCAACGAACAATGAAACGTCAATTGAAATGTGGATTTTTTTTCCTGAATAGTGATGGATTTTGACAACTGTTGAAAGCAATTTTTTAACAGTTTTCTAAACATCAAAGGAAATAAATTCAAAAATCAAATATCATATAAAGAGAATGTTTCTCCATTGTCTCAGCTTCTCCATCTCCCCATTCCTATGTCATTTGGCATCTGTTCCTGTGGATAAAGTCTACATTCAAGACTACGTAGCGGAATGGACCAGTTTTTAGTATTTAAAATGCAAATAACTATTTTCATCATGCTTTTGCAGAGAACTAAAATATTTGCATAGGTATGTGGTCTGAAAGCAGCTTTGAACACTGTCTAAATAAAAAAATAGAAAATGTTTAAAACAAAGGTGTGTTATAAATTTTGAGATTCCTGGAAATATTAGAAAGGAACCAAACTTAGCTTTCTACTCATGTTGTAGAAAGTTTGCAAAGGAACTTGGGGATCAGCTGTCAATCAATTATTTAGTTTATTGTTCCAGTTTTTGTAGGCATTTATTCTTTTGTTCTAACTCATAAAATGGCTCACAACACTGCATAATACAATATTCTAACATAAAACAATCCCTTGCTGAGACAATATTGAACTGGGCAGAACAATGAACTGAGCATCCAACAGATTCCTTAATTCATCTGACCACATATACAAAGCTGGAAGCTTGAAGTCTCTGGCGCCTGTCCCTTCCATGAATATAAATTAATCTCACTATTTCTATCTAGTGTATGTACATCCAAATAAAAATAGCCATGTTGGGTCATGCTACAGCATCAGATGCTTAAAACAACAATCAGAAGCAACTTGGCTTTGATATCAATAATAGCTTATAGCTATTATAACAAGAACTTGCCAGAAACAGCAGGTTGAAGTTTCCTGAAATCTTTCAAAGGTGTAATGCCCTTTTGTGTCACACTGTGTGCTTTACCCATGAAAAGAGTCTGGTATTGTAAGAATAAATAGTATTATCCAAAAATCAATTTCTATGCTTTGGTTACCTACATACCAAAAAAAAGTTTACATGAAAAGATTAGAAGGCCAGATTCTGAAGATGAAACTCAAAATATTTTGGCCACCTAATGAGAAGGAAGGACTCACTGGAGAAGAGCCTAATGATCGGCAAGCCTAATGATTGAGGGCAAAAGAAGAAGGGGACGACAGAGAATGTGGTGGCTGGATGGATGGAGTCACTGAAGCAGTCAGCGTGAGTTTAAATGGACTCCAGAGGATGGTAGAGGACAGGAAGGCCTGGAGGAATGTTATCCATGGGGTCGCAATGGGTCGGACACAACTTCACAACTAATAACAAAATACTTGTCCCAAGATAATGTTGCAGGATCCAATCTGGGTCAGTCACCAGGACCAGAATTTTTATCTTCTGAGTTTTTGGACTTATGCTGGAGCCCATCTTCAGGGAACTTCCCTCTAGCCTTCTAGCTTCTGTCTGAGATTAAACATTTGCAAAAATGATAAGAAGTTGAAATACTGATGCACAATAGCTACATGAAGTGCTACCTTCTAGTCTGTTTCCTATCTACTGCTATGAAGCATGGTGACTCGAATGGTTGGGCAGGAGGTTAGCAAGCTGGCATTCAAGTCCTGAGAACTGCCATGGAGTGGTGTTGAGCTCTTGTCCTTCACTCCAGTTCCTGTCAGGACATGAAAGAAGACCCCAACTGGGCATCCCCAAGCCAATGGTGATGACCAGCGAATCCTTTCAACCCGGAAGCACCTCAGTGCTTCTAACTCAAATGCAGATCTACTGTTGGTAGCCCTTATTTTTTTTTATTTTTTTTCTTTCAATAATTTTATTAAAGAGTTGTCTTTAAAAACAACACAAAAGACAATCACACACATATAAAAACAAAACATGTCAAAACATAACATATCTAACATTACATAACATTAATGGTAATTTTACAGCATTTTGTATCAACTTTTCTACTTTGCTTTTGTAGTTCTCTATTCTATCATTTCTATTTACTACTCAATAGTAGAATAATCACATTCCTCCAACATACACACACACACTCACTGTCAACCTCGCTAGTTTTGTTTTGCCGCTTCGGTTGTCATAGAAATGGAGGGAGGGGGGTTTATGCTAAGAAACTTTCTGAGAAACGAAACCTTTCCTTAAGCTGTTATCAGTCCAACGGACACTGCATTCCTGGATGCTGACATGCCCAGACGTCTGCTCCCACCTGACCTCTGGAAGACCTGTGGATTGGATGATTTATGGTGCACAAGGGAGGGGGATGCTTTCTAATTGTAACTTTCGCGCGTTTTGCTTCAGAATCCTGCTTTCTATGGTTGCGTTCATTTCATATCTAGTAAAAGTACCAGTTAACCTCTCTAATGGAGTCTGGGTCCTCCTTTCCTGGATACTGAAGGAAGCATACCTGACACTCACATTATAATATTCATTTGTTCTTATCTATACATTTATGTTCGTTTATATTTACCACTCTTTATTTAATGTTGTTCAGTTACTTTAAGTTTCATCAATATTAAGTTAAACATTTCTTGTTCTGATTTCTATTTTTGAGCCAACTGTACATTTTATTCCATATTTCATAAGAGCCTGAATCCTCTCTTTCAACTCCATAGTCATTTTATCCATCTCTGTGCATTCTAGAATTTTCCTTATTACAGTTTTGTCTGACGATATATTTTTTTGTTTCCAATTTTTTGTAAATGTGATTCTTGCTGCAGTAAGTATGTGCAATATAATGTATTGAAGGTTTTTATTCATTTTCAGGTCCAGTATTCCTAATAAAAACAATTCAGGTTTCAAATATATTTTTTGCTTTGTAATTTCTTCCAACCATTTTTGAATTTGACACCAATACTTCCTTGTGATGGGGCACATTCACCACATACGTTAGAATGTTCCGGATTTATAGTTACATCTCCAACAATTAGGTGATAAATTGGGATACATCTTGGCCAATCTCGCTGGTGGCAAATGCCACCTATAAAACATTTTATAGAGGTTTCCTTATTTCTTTTTAATTCACGTTTTCTGCATGAACTTCGTTAGTTTTAAAAATTCATGGCACACGCAACATGACAACTGCTCATCATAACAACAGGACATTTAATTTAATTCAGGTAGTGCTATTTGATATTATTTGCCAATTTCTTTTTCTTGCAGAATTTTAAGTGATTATTTCAGTCAATCAAGCTCTCAGTTTCTCTTCAGTGGCTGTCAGTTGTATTACTGGGACAGAATAAATACAAGTGAAACAAATAGTATTAAATGCCGCCATCATAATTCAATTATATTCCTTCTTAACCTAAATATAGTTTTAAATAACAAGAAGAAATTCTTGTGGTATTAATGAGAGTTATTGATTGTTTCATTCTTTATAGAATTTTAAAACAAATTTCTAGTACTCTTAAAATGAACCATGTCCCAATAGCACAACTCACTGGGGGAAATTTGGGAGTTGAAGTCCACCCATCTTAAAGTTCCCAAGTTTGAAAAATACTTCTATAGGTCTACTAGTTCTGTAGTAGAAATGGATGGATGAAGCCATGGCAATTTGTCATTTCAAGGAACAGAACAGGTTACACCCATGTGATGTGCTAGATGTAAAAATTAGCAAGGGTGAACTTTTTCTAACACCAGAAAATATGGAAAATGTTGACCAAAGCTGTAACTCCTTTACTATTATGAGGAAAATAACAGTTAGGTGGTAGATTACATTAGAGCATATTCTTGCAACTGTGGGGGGAGGGGGGAGACATAAAAATCATTAGGAATAGTTCTGCAAAATTCTGAAATGGTTCCATTCATTTCAAATCACTTTCAGAATAAACCTACCATTACAAGAAATAAAGCATGATCCAAAAATATAGACTTTGGTTCTCCATTAGTCCAGCATGTAAAGAATAAAAAAGTTATATAGCTTTTTTGCTTTGTGAATTTTCACAAAAATCAAAAAGGAATTTTTCTAATCCCTTTCCTCATGCTGATTTGCTTGGTGTGAAAATTTAAAGCAATAACTAACATCCTTTGGGTATTACCGGTGTTCCAGATATAAATTTTACATGAAGTTGTGTAACTAGACTGTTGTAAGGAATAATGCCTCTTCAACATTTAGCGGAAGTAACTTTTGATAGTTATAGCATAAATATGAGAAATAAACTCACTTAAATTAGCATAATAACTTAAAAACTACTTACTAATAGGCCTTTGCAGCTAGATGTTGTAGCTCAGAAGATGCTAATGCTGACAATTATCTGAGACTATGGGAGACATTTCAGATGTCTCCCATAGATATCATTTCTATCATTCATATCATTTCTAGATATAATATAAAATAATATATTATATCTAGAAATGATATAATATAATATAAAATGATATCATTCATATCATTTCTAGATATAATTTCAACTCACTTCTAAAGTTTCAAGTATCTGTGAGAAGACAGGTGTATAAAAAAGCAAGCTGGCAGTTTCTATCACTCTGTCTAAGCCCCTCCCCTTTTGTATATGTGTCATAATCTAATGCACATACAAAGGGGTGGGGCTTAGAGGGCATAATTGCCATCTTTACCTTTTTAATCCTGATGACAACACCACTGGAATACATTATGATTAAAGTAAGACATGGTGATCCATCTGTGATCTGATTACAAAAATGAATATAATTTTAGGACTGATCTATTGCTCTCTAAATAAGATCCCCCTCTATCTCCTTTTCTCAGAGCCCTCCATATGAATGTTTTGTTTGAAAAGTAACTAGGAAGACCTTCTAACTGCAATAATAATCCTAGGCTACATTAACAGAGGGATAGAATCAAGATCACGTGAAGTGTTGGTAGCACTTAATAATGCCTTGGCAAGACCACACTTGGAATACTGCATCCTGTTTTGGTCACCACAATATAAAAAAAGATGTTGAGACTCTGGAAAGAGTGCAGAGAAGAGCAACAAAGATGATAAGGGGGCTGGAAGCTAAAACATGAAAAATGGTTGCAGGATTGGGTATGTATAACCTAGCGAAAAGAAGGAGTGAGGTGACATGATAACCATGTTCCAATATTTGAGAAGCTACCAAAAATGGGGGAGGGGGTTTCAATCTGTTTTACAAAACACTAGAAGACAGGATCAGAAGCATTGGAAACATAGTTGTTGTTTTTTATTGCTTTCATATCTATATATATACTATATATATAGATATGAAAGCAATAAAACCCAAACAAACTATATACTATAGTTTGTTTGGGTGGATGGCAGAATGGGGCTGGTCAGGGCTATCACATATCTGTCCAGCTATTCATCTAGAGCGGGGTTGTCAAACTCATGATCCGTAGACTGGTTGTGTCACGGGACAGCCACGCCTACATCCAGTTTAGCAAAGGGGAAAAAAGTTCTGATACATCATGCGATGCCGCCATGAGTTTGACACCCCTGATCTAGAAATTGAAACATGTTGCTTAAAAGTCAGGCCTTAAACAATAAATTGACCCTTGACCATACAGAGTAATTTTGGAGCTAGTTTATAGGTAGAAAGTTAAATGAAGTATATTGGAGCTTTTCACTGTTATAGAACAATCTTGTTAGCTGGAGCGCAAGCATGATGAATTCAGAGTTCTTCATACTCTCAAAATAGGAAAAGATGAAAATAAGAAAAATATAGAGTAACATCACATTCACATATTAAATTTCATATTTCTTTTCTCTACAATCTAAGGCATATTAACCCCAAAAAGTGCACAGGTGGAATAATACCAAAGATATCAGTCTTTCATTCTATACCAACATCGGAAAATTAAGAACTAACTCTTCTTAAAAACTCTCTGGAGCATCCTATCAACATATAATTTGCCTAATGTTCTTGATTTAAATGTATCCATTTAAAGTATTATCTCTTTTATTCATTAAACATGAAACTCAGCCAACTGAACACTTAAAAATGTATCACAAATATCATTGACTGGCACTGATGGTTGATACGGGTTGCTACCAGCATTCTCTTCTTAAAATGTACAATGTTCCGAGTAGTACAGTTTTTTTGCAGTTCTGCTGGTGTAACTGCAGGAAGCTGCAATTTCTTGATGTATTTTGTAAAATTCTTGGACATGGTACCAAGTGCCCCGATGACAATGGATATCACTGTTACATGTTTCATCCATAATTAGTTTCGATGGCCAGGTTGTGATAGTTCATGATATTTTCCAGGTGACTTCTGCTACAGCAATATCAATAAATTGTACACTTCAGTTTTCTATAACTGTGATATCTGGCGTGTTGTGTTCCAAATTATAATCCACCTGTATTCAAAAGTCCTACAAGATCTTCACCTTCTCATTTTTGACAACTTTTTCCATGATGATGATGATGATGATATTATTATTATTATTATTATCATTATTATCATTATTATTATTATTATTATTATTATTATTATTATTATTATTATTAGATAATGGTTCTGCTAAATGAATTCCTTATTCCAGAAAGATTTTGCAGGATTCTTTTTATTTAAAAAATACTTAATTTGTATGTCAAAACTACTGTGTAACATTAATCTGAATTGCTAAAAGTGAAAAAAAGGAATAATGAGATTTGATATAAATATGAAAAAAGTTTAGTTAGATTAAAATATTACACTAGACAGTCATATTTATATTAATAACATTACCTTGCTTGCATCTGTTTAAATTAAAAGCCAGTAACTCAAAAGATTTTCTTTTCATTGCCAGCCTTTTATTTTTTTATAATTTTTTAATGATTCAAAGGATATCAAGGGGAAAGTTCATAAAGATAATGAAGATTCATCTTACCATATATAAAATTATTATATATTCATATGCTTGTCTCACATAATTATCCAAAAAAGTCAACAACATAATTAAAAATCAATTACCTCCATCTGCATAAAATGGCTTTTAGATCAGAAATATTGAATACAGATGTTTAAAATGTTGCTTCTCCTTAAAATATCATATGTATTTATATAATTCTAAATTAAAAGGGTTTTTAAAAAGTAATTGCTCCCATTATTATTTATGTGCTTGCTTTTATTATGTATTATAGTATTTATTTTAAATATTTTGTCTTAATACAATAATTTAAGGTCCAAACGGATCATCAGGCAAAAAAAAAAAAAAGCTTAACATTGCTTTAAGAACACTTCAAATAAACTGTTTTTCCCCATGGACCAACAGGAAAAAAAGAATGTAAAATAATAGGAAGACATTTGAACCAACTATTATTCCCTTTTTGGATTAAAAATGTGTCTGGCTGTTCATTGTACTCCTTTAAAATATGTAAGTAAAAATAAGAAAAAACTCTCAGGTGGGTTTAGAAAAATCAAAATACCTAACCAGCAAATGAGAAAAATCCACACCTAAGCAATTAATAAATTATTTTTTTATCAAATTATTTTGGAATTCATATTTATAATTTATTTATATTTATAAATATATTGATAATTATTGATAATTAAATATTTGTCATTATAATTATTTATAATTATTGGAATTATTTTAGGTTTAAAGTATTTTGTAGATAAAAATAAGTAGCACAATTTTATTTTTATTTTTTAAAAAAACCCTCCTTTCTAATCATTTTTATATTTAGCCAAGATGAAATATTTAGCAAGCTTTGAAGTGGAAGAAAACATCAATCTCAAAAGCAGAAATAGCCTGTATTCAAATATACTGAGAATGGCAAAAGGGAATGATTTGTATGAGAAACTTTCATTTGATAAATTTATATCTACCTTAAGAAAAAACAGGACTGCCTAGCAGTTCATTACTCAATCTAATATTTATATTTTCATAGTTAAACCTTTTAAACAATAATGCAAAGATAACCAAAGAAACAGGAACAATCTAGACTAGAGGGTGTTTGAATCATGACTGTATATTTTTCATAGACTAAAAATACTATAAAGACTTTAGAAGATTCTTTAGAAAATTCTTTAGAAAGGTCTTCTTTACATGTAATATTAAGAAGTAATGTGGTTTACTTTATTGTGTTATTAAAGCTGGATCATAAACCTAGCAGTTGTAATGAACCCAGAAATGCTTGTCAAATGTTTTAAATATGCTGTCAAAATTGAGATTCTTCATTACAGACTATACAGTATATCAATTCTGCATATTCACTTTGAAAGCTTCCTGCCTGCGTCTTTCTATGATTTATTGACTTTCTCATGACCCTTGGAATCAGTTCCTGTGTTATTCAATTTTCTTCTCACCTTACTTAAAGTATTGCTCTTTTTTCCTAACTTTTTAAAAACATGTTTCTAACTTGTTTGTTTTTCAATAGTTGCTATAGGAATTATGCAAAACTCAGTCTGCACTGAATTTTAAATCACATGATTTATGATTGCAAATGTATAATGATAGGGCCCAATCTTCAATAGGACATATTCCTTGGAAGGCAATGAGGAGCAAGACTAGGCAGTACCTGAGTCACATAAAACCCACAAAACCTCCATATGAAGGACTTAAAACCTCACTGAAAGTAAAATAAAATATCGCAATGAAAAAAAAATGATTTTTTAAAAAAAAAATATCATGGGTACATAGTGAGGCAAAACACTCCATTTTCTATCGTTTAATTTTTGAGGTGGCTACTCTAGTTTCTAGAGCGATCCTTCCCACTAGTAATGGCACCGTCTGACAATCCGCAGAACCTGCAAATGGATAGGAAGGGGGCATGCCGTGATGATTGCTATGAGGTATCCTGTCTCAATGAGCCCTGTGACATTGTGGTGAGCCATGCCATTTCCACATCATCAATTAACAAGATATAACAAAATACATCTCACCGTCGCCTTGGAAGGCGCTGCTTGCTGGATGGAAGTCAATACCGGGTCTTCCCTCATTGTGTGGTCAACACTCCCCCGGCTACTGCCTAATGTGTCTAAACAGCGCCTCAAGCCTTGTCCCGTGGCTGTCAAAGATTACCAGGGACTGGCCATCCCAACTGTTGGCTATGACACCTTCCATGTATCTTACGAAGACTTCTCCGGCAAGTTGCCTCTGATTGTGGTGAAAGCAAACCTCCCAAGCCTCCTAGGGATAGATTAGTTCGCCACCCTGAACCTTAATGTCTCTGGTGTCCATTCAACCATTCCTGATGTTACGGCTGCGCTGGCCTGCGAATTTGACCATGTCTTTGATGACTACTTTGGTAAATATATGGGGCACCCCATTTCCTTTAATTTGGACCCACAGGTGACACCAATCCGCCTAAAACCTCAAAGGGAGCCGCTGGCTCTACGGCCATGGGTTCATAGGAAACTATATAAGCTGGTAGCCCAGGGAATATTGGTGCCCATGGATCATTCCAATTGAGAGAGCCCTATAATGATTCCCCTTAAGCGGGACGGGTCCATTAGAATTTGTGCAGATTATAAATTTACCCTCAATAAGGCATTACAGGCCAACCCTTACCCAGTCCGCATCATCTAGCACTTGCTTCACTCCGTGGGTCACGGAAGGTATTCACCAAATTACACTTGGCACAAGCCTACCAGCAGCTTCCTGTCGATGAAGCTACGGCAATGGCTCAAACCATCATTATGCACCATTTAAATGCACCCGCCTCCAATTTGGAGTCTGAATCACCCCGGGAATATTTTAGAGCCTGATGGAAAGACTTCTGCAAGGTATTCCCGGGGTGGTGCTGTACTTTGAAGATATTTTCGTCTCTGCCACCAACAACTCTGATCTTTCCAAATTGCAAGTCGTCTTGGCACGCTGTGCACTGAGGGGCTTAAGGTGAAGAGGGAGAAATGTACAATTTGGGCTTCACAGGTTGAATTCCTGGGGTTCCTGATTGATACCCAGGGAATCCACCTTACCCTGTCTAAAGTAGCCGCTATTAAGCATGCCCCGACCCCAACCAATAAAGCCAAATTACAGGCCTTCTTAGGCCTGCTCAACTTTTATGCTGTCTTCCTTCCCAATAAGGCTTCCATTGCTGAGCCCTTGCATCAGTTCCTAGACTCCAACACGCCATGACATTGGAGTCCGGCAGCTGCCGCCTCCTTCCGGGCTGTCAAAGATGCCCTGACATCATGGGCTGTCCTCGTCCAATACGATGCCAGCCTCCCACTCTCCCTGATGTGTGACGTGTCCCTGTATGGTGTGGGGGTGGTGTTAAGTCACATCTTTCCGAAAGGGACAGAGACCCCTGTAGCTTATTACTCGCACGTGCTCTTGGCTCCTGAGAGAAACTATAGTCAATTGGAGCAGGAGGCGCTGGTGGCTGTTGTGGGAATCAAACGATTCCACGACTATGTCTATGGGCGTTTCTTCCATTTAATCACCGACCATAAACCCCTCCTGGGCTTACTGGCTGGCAACCGCCGCATGCCGCAAATCCTTTCCCCCCACATGTCTCGATGGGCTAAGTTCTTATCTGCCTATTCCTATCAACTTCACTACCAACCAGGCTCGGCTATTGGGCACGCGGATGCCCCTAGCCGCTGCCCACTGCCAGCCCCGGTCCTGGACCCTGCCCCTGCTGCCTCCATTCTCTTGGTTGAGGAGCTACAGTCCCCCTTATCTGCTTCTGATATTTGGGACATGTCCTCCTGCGACTCGGTAATCTCTCAAGTTCTCGACTGGGTGTGCAGGGGCTGGCCAAAAAGGTTGGTTCCGCATGAGTGTGTGCCCTATCACCAGAGACAGCATGAATTATCTGTCCCAAAGGGATGTCTCCTTTGGGGAAGCAGGGTGGTGGTTCCCCCCACCCTGAGAGCCCAAGAGCTAATGTACCTACACGAGGCCCACCCTGGCATAGCCTGCATGAAAGCCCTGGGCCATAGCTACATGTGGTGGCCCAGAATGGACCCCAAGATTGAGAACTGGGTGGCGGCCTGTGATCTGTGCCAACTGTCCTGGGCGGCCCCTCCGGTGGCCTCCGTCCAGGACTGGGAATCCCCTAGAGCACCGTGGGCATGAGTCCATATGGACTTTGCTTGCCTGTTCCTGGGATGCACCTTCCTGATTACAGTGGATGCCTACTCTAAATGGGTAGAGTTGGCCCAAATGAACTCCACGACCACTGAGGCAGTGATCTGAGTCCTAGAGGGGCTATTTGCAACCCATGGGTTGCCAGATACCATAGTGACAGATAATGGGCCCCAGTTCACCGCGGCACCCTTCCAGTTGTTCCTGGCCAAGCTTGGCACTTGCCACATTACTATGGCTCCTTACCATCCGGTCGCTAATGGCCTGGTAGAAAGGACCATTAGGTCAGCCAAAGAAGCTTTGGGCCATTTGGGTCCATCCAATTGGCATCACAATATCTGCCAGTACTTGCTGGTGCAACACACAACACCCTGCTCAGTCACCAAGGCTAGCCCAGCTGAGCTGCTCATTGGACAGAGGCTCCGGACAACGCTTGATCGGCTGCATCCCAAGTATACACCTGACAGACTTCAGGACATGAATCACCGGGTCCAGACATTCACAGTTGTGGATCCAGTCTATGCCCAAAACTATAGTTCCAACATTAAATGGTGCCCCGGAATCATTATCCAACTAACCGGACCATACTTTTACAGGATTCAGCTCACTGATGGCCAGGTGTGGCGGTGGCACATAAATCAACTCCAGTGGAGAGCTGCAAACATGGCCTACCCACTATCAAGCCTGACCCACCTACCCTGGCTGGCGTTAATGATCCAGAACCTCCACCGATTAAGCCTGCTCCGAAGGTTTTGACTACACCAGAATCGTTCTCGGCGATGGCCTCACCTGATGCATCAGTGTCCACGAGGGTGCAGGCCTCTGCCAGGGTGCAGGCTCCTGAAGTTTCAGAGAGCGATCATCCAACTCTGCCTCCTACACGGCCGTGCCTGAACTGAGAAGATCAGGGCAGAACCGATGTCGCCAGGCATACCAGCAGGACTACACATGCACCATTCAGGTGGGAAGGGGTGTTAAGTCCTCACAGTTACAACCTCCCCTGTAATCGTCACTGTTGCTGCCCTGCTCTAATTGGTTAAGACATGAGCGGCTCTTAGCGGGAAAGACTCAGCTTTCCTATTGGTTTCCTCTGCCTGACAGGCTGCTATTTAAGCAGCTGTCTGACGGCAATCTGTTGTCAATTGTTGCACGCATTGTGTTGCCTTATTTCCTACATTAGCTCTGTTACTAAATAAAGAATTGTGTTAAGACAAGACAAGCCTCCGTGTCCTGCCTTGTTCTCCAGTTAGAACAACTTCTGTTGGTGACCAGCTGTGGGTACAGGAGCCTCCCTCCTCCCACATACATACACCAAGCCATTTATGACTTCCTGGTTAATTTGACATCTTCTTGTACACCGCTGTCAGTAAATTAAATTGACTATGATCTGAGCATTTAGTTTTTTCTTTTTCCTTTTTGCTGTCCGTGCCCATCTTCCAAAGAGTTTCATTTGAATGATTACAGCAGATAAAACAGAAAAGTGAACCATTACACAGATAAGCCTCTTCAGCTGACCTCCTTGAAGGCAGCTGAGAGACCTAATTGAGGTGTACTACAAAGGGTTGGTTGAAGACTGAAAGAAAATCTAAACTAAAAAAAAAAACCTTGTCAATTAACATCAACTTAACCGAAACCTATAGTCATCTCAGAGAATTAGTATTTCAGTATCTGGGAATTAACCTTCAGTTCTCCTAGCTGCAGCCTCTAATCTAAATCACAGTGATTTGGGGTGGGGGAATTTATTGATGCTTTCATACAGGCGGCTGCTGCCTGCATTAGATTGGTAATAGAGAAATCAGTGGTTTTCAGAAGGTTTATAGTTGAAATCCGAAGTTCAGTGGGGATTGTGCTAGGCCTTTTCCTTCATTACATCTGGTTGCTAGGCAATGTAAAAATAGAGCTCCTAATGAATTCTGTGCTCATAGTGACCCCTGCTAGCATATTTTTGGGGAAATGAACTCTCAGTCGTTCCTGACTTTTTTGCATGGTTACTCAGATTAGTTAACGGTAGCTTGTTTTATTCTGTTGTGTGTGCTCTGTATTTGAGGTTACAGCACAAAATTGCACCAGAAGGCAATACACACAAAATGTTCAATTGCTACACAAGATTTGCATTAAGGTGATCTTTGACTTATGACCACAACTGAGCCCCAAGTTTTTGTTGCTAAGAAAGATAGTTGTTAAGTGACATTTGTCCTATTTTGTGACCTGTTTGACACAATTGTTAAGTGAATTACCGCAGTTGTTAAGTTAATAATGAGGCTTCCCGTATTTAAGAGAATCTAGCTTCCCTTATTTGTTTTGGAAGCCAGCTAAGAAGGTTACAAACTGGGATCATGTGATCCCCAGGACAGTGCAGCTGTCATAAATACATGCCAATTGCCCAAATTTTTAACACATAGCTTTAGGGATATTGCAATGGTTGTAAGTGTGATCATAATTCACAAGTCACTTTGTTCAGTTCTGTTTTAACTTCGGTCACTTAATGAATGGTTATAAATTGAGGACTACATATGTGTTCTAGATATCTTTTGTGTCTTAGATGCTTATCAGCACTCGTCCCAAAGTACTATGCTATTCTCAGTCGGTGAAAAAGTTGAAAACCATAGCATTAAAAGAACAAGGACAACGAAACAAGAAGTTGCCTTACAATATACTAGACTCTGTCCATGTAACTTAGCTTTTACAGACAAGGTAGACTTGTCACATTATCCCATTATTCCAAGAAGCATGTTTCTCTCCAATAAGAAGGTTTTAAAATCTTCCAAAGAGCTAGGCTTCTGTGAATTTATTGCATAATTTGAAGAGGCCGTTAAATGAATCTGGGGATTTTCATATATAAAATATGCTTCTGTCATAGGTGAGAAGCTACCAAATTCTGAAGGAGAAAAGTTACTGAAAGCAAACATACCTGACATGCTAGTCTAAATCATTACTCCCTGAAACTGAAATGTTTTGAGGTAATTACACTTCATAGAATCTAAATCAGGGCTTTTTGGATTTCTTCTAGGGCCAGATCAGCATTGTAGTTCTCTTCTGCGGGCCGGCAAGGAGGAGCACCGGGGGTGGGGGGAGAGATGGGATGGATGCCTCCTACAGCATGCTGCCAGCCAAAATGGGGCGAGGGGGCTGCATGCGACCTTCTCTGCTCTGTTTTCAGCCTGAATGGCCGCCTATAGCACTTTACCGGCCAAAAATGGGCTGCACAAGGTTTTTTGCCTCCCAGGCCTCCAACAACACTCTGCCAGCCAAAAATGGGCAGTACGGAGGCCTCCTGATGCCCCATGTGACCTGTTTTTGGCCTCCCCAGTCTCCAGCAGCACTCTGCTGGCCAAAAACAGGCCACGTAAATCCATCTTAATATGCTATTCCTGGTATGTGATGCTTTGTATACATACAGAGAAAGAAGCACTCTTGTAATATTTGTGTTTTAGGCTAAGACTCAAACATCAGTCATAATACTAATGACTGTTTTGAACAATAAGCAGGTTGTATTACATGAATGGCTATTTTATATATGAAATTGTGACTGAAATATTTCTGCACCTATATTGGTTCACAGTGTCAGGAATTTTCTCCTTAGTTTTAGGTTATTTCTCTCTTTGTTCAGTTTCCATCCATTGCTTCTTGTTTTGCCTTCTGGTGCTTTAGAAAATACATTGCCCGCCCTTCTTTCTGGCAGCCCCTTAAAAGCCTGTTACCTATCACACTCTTGGGCAAAGCTTGTGATCCATTTCCTCTTTTCAGTGGTCCATGAAAGTGCATCTATAGTATGTAGATACTTGAAAAAAGGTGAACAACAACTATAGATACATTGAGGCTGGGTGTGACAAGGAATGGCTGGGAAGGGAGGGGCCAATGCCACTCCTTGATGTGAGTGACATTGAGTTGGCCATGCTCATCCAGTCACATGACCATCAAGCCCCACCCACTGTCACATGAGCCATGCCCACAAAATAAGCCATGCCCACAGAACCAGCAGTAAAAAATTTTAGAATCCACCCCTGACACCCCGTTTTAGCTGGCAGAAGCACTGCGGGCCAGTCCTTTGATATTTCCAGGCCACCCTGTGGGCTAGCCCATGGGCCTTGAATTTGACACCCCTGATCTAATTGCAGATATATTAGTTGGAAGTATATTGGTAAACTGGATTTCATAGAGTTTATGTTAAATTGTAACAAACGGTTATTCTTGTTTCCTTCCTACACTTTTTTTTTTAGATCAGGGACTTTCCTGTTATGGTTCTAAGTTTGCATTAGATTATCCACTAGCACTTCAAAGATTCACAAAGAAGCATATTTCTTTACTAATTATGTTTTCAGCAAAAGGCCAAGACTGTATCCACTAGATACAGGTAGTCTTCGACCTACAACAGTTCATTTAGTGACAATGACACTGGCCTATGACTATTTTCATACGCTAAATAAATAAATTCACACTTACAACCAGGGGGTGGGTTCTACTTACCTTTACTACTGGTTTGCATCACACCCGCATGCATAGATCACCCATGATGATGTCTGGGTCAGTGGGAGGAGCCTCCCGCCGGTTTTACTACCAGTTCTTGTGAACCGATCCAAACCGGGGGCAACCCACCACTGTTACAACCATTGCAGCATCCCTGTGGTCACATGATCAAGATTCAGACACTTGGGAACTGACTCATATTTATGATGGCTGCAGTGTTCCAGGGTCATGTGACCACTTTTGGAGACCTTCTGTCAATGGGAAAGCCAGATTCACTTAGCAACCATGTTACTAATTTAACAACTGCAATGATTCAGTTAGCAACTTTGGCAAGAAAAGTTGTAAAATGAGGCAAAATCCACTTAAGAAATATCTTACTTAGCAACAGAAATTGAGGACTTGATTGTGGTCGTAAGTTCAAGGACTACATGTACTTGTGCAATTCTTATTTTTGCTAGAGGCCCAAGTTTATAGGCTTGAACATTGTTAAGAATTAATTGCAAAGAATAAATTCAGCTTAATTAAACCAGCTGATGTTTTGTAGATTTTAATGCAGCACTTGGGAAGAATGAGACTTAGTCACATTAGGGAGCAGGAGTTGCTGCTGCAATATTATTTATGCTTTCTTTATTAAATGATATAATGGCACAACTATTTGATTCACTTGGAAAAAAAATGACATATCAGTTCCCACAGCAACCAGGAGCTGTCTGGCATAGTCTAGACATTCAGGCTGTCAATAATACTTAAAAGAAAGAGGTGAAGTTGCAGATTATCTATTAGAAAGATGAATGCAATTTTTCAATGGAAGCAATAAAGGAATGTCTATTTCCTTTTAGTCATTTATTTCATAAAAGAATAAATACCCTGAGAATATCTGGTAAGATTAGAAGTAGTTTCCCTTTAGTTGCAAATTGCTGATAAGCTTCATTTTACAATGAAGTACATTTTACATTTTAAAAGTGTATAAGTGTATAAGCTTCATTTTACAATGAATGAAGTGAAAAAGACATGTTATTCATGCATGATGACATTAATTCAGCAATATTTTATGCTAAGGCTCCCTTGCATATATTTTGAAGCTGCAAAAGTACCTACAGCCATGAGTGATAGCAAAGAAATGCCAAAAATTCTAACAGCCATCTATTAATAATTGTCTAGATTTGCAACTCAGATTTCAAACCATCAGTATTGGCTTATCTTATATTAGCACTTCCATAAATGTGATTTTACTCTGAGTTTTCTATTTGGATGTTCAGAAAAAGAATAATCCCTAGGTAGCTGTAAAATTTATAGAACAGATGAAATAAATAAGATAGCATCATACTATCTGCACCTATTTTTAATATGTATAAACATGAATTCACTAAATGGTTTATTGCTTCAGCCAAGATTCTGCATTCTTAACTTGGTAAGGATGTGCTCAAGCTTGGGGAAAATAAATCAAAGAAAACTGAAGCAAAGGTCAAATTAACCCTGGTGAATAGCTATTTGTGTCATATTAAAATTCTGTTTCACACTGCTGTTTGTAGAAGACAAAAACAATTCCTTTACTCTGGGTTTAAATCAAGGATGTTTAACCTTGGTAACTTTAAGACTTGTGGACTTCAACTCCCAGAATTCCCCAGGCAGCTTCTCATCCAATAAGCTTCCTCAGCTCTAGTGCATCGCTAAATGTCTATGGAGATTCTCAGTCATCCAGGTCCTGGTTGTCCCAAAGGTTCTTTTTCAAGAGGCAACTGGACTTTCTTCAGAGCTGAAGAAACTTTTTTTTTCTTTTTCTTTTTTTTAAATTTGATTTATATGCCGTCCTTCTCCGGAGACTCAGGGCGGCTTACAATGCGTTAAGCAATAGCCTTCATCCTTTTGTATATTTTATACAAAGTCAGCTTATTGCCCACACAAACCGGGTCCTCAATTTCTCATCCATCCTTCTTGGATGAGAAGTGAAACATCTTCAAAGAAAAACCAAAAAGTCCAGTTGTCTCTTGAAAAAGAACCTTTGGGATATGGAATTGATCCTTGCCAAAAAAGGGATAAACTGGATCTGGGCAGTGGACAATGCTTCATTGCAGAAAAGAGGGGTGCAAAGATTTGTGTCTGATTCCATAACTATTACACTCTAACCTTAATTAACCTCCCTTACTGGGAAAAGATGAGGATAAGATAGTAAAATGGTAATCACAAAGATCTCTAGAAGAAGAAGTTAACCTGATCCCTTAATGATTCAGGCCTTGGCATGGGATGAGCTGCATCATTGGTCCTTTCCTGGATGATATGAGATGGTACTTGGATGACCAGAGCATACCAACCTTGTTCTATTTAATCTGTTAACAGCATCAATAATGTTGATCACATAGCCTAATAAATATCTAATTAATCTAAATAGACGATCTTATCACTCCATTCCTAGGTTTAACCTTCTTTTGAGCCAGACAAAGCATTTGTCCCAACTTCTATTATATATTGAATCTTTCTTGTCTTTTAAAATATACGTTAATCTATCCATCTCAGCACATCGGAGAATCTTGTTTATTATCAGATGATCAGGAGGCGTATCTACATCTTTCCACAGTTGGGCAAATGCCATTCTTGCCGCTGTTGAGACATGGACAAATATATACCAATCTTTGTTATCAATATAGTCTGGTCTTATTCCAAGCAAGTAGAGGTCTGGATAAAGGGGAAAGCTCACACCTGTTATTTCAAACAGCCACTGTTTTATTTTCCTCCAATAGCGTCTAGTTGACGGACAGGTCCACCACTGGTGGAAGAAAATACCCTTGGCCGACCCACATTTCCAACATCTATCAGAGGACCCTGGGGACATCTTAGCAATTCTGGTGGGGGGGAGATACCAACGGTAGATCATTTTATAGAAGTTTTCTTTGAAAGGGGAAGAAAGGGTCAATTTCATAGTTTTGTTCCATACATTTTGCCATGCATCAAGCTGAATTGTTGTTCCTATATTTCTCCCCCAGGCAATCATCGAGTCCTTTACAATCTCCTCCGCCATAAAATTGGATAAGAGAAAGTTGTAAACGTTAGAGATAAATTTCCTTTGGTCACCTAGGAGAAGCTTGTCAAAAGTTTGTAAATGAAGGGAAATACCAGGTTCCTGTTTATCCCTAGCGAATCTAGTTTGAATTTTCGCATAGGACCACCAATCTATGTCTAATCCTCTAGTTTGGAGATCCGCTCTAGGTCTAAGTCTCCCGATTTCATCCAACAAGTCACCATAAACCCAGTTCCTCTTTGTGTTGTGCACAGTTGGAAGGGTCACTGCCTCTAACGGAGACACCCATTTAGGAATCTGTGTGTAAACTTGCTTCTTCACCATTTCCCAGACCCTTATTAAAATTCCTCTAATATAATGATTTGTAAAGTATTTGAATTTTTTGTCTTTTTGAGACCACAAAAAAGAATGCCATCCCTGCTGCAAATCGTATCCTTCAATTGTTAAAATACGCTTTCTTGAGAGAATCACCCAATCTTTTATCCAAACCAGGGATGAGGCTAGGTAATAAAGCTCCCACATTGGGAGCCCCAAGCCACCTCTTGTTTTGTGCTCTTGCAACATTTTTCTCTTTATACGGGGCTTTTTACTCTGCCAAATAAATTTACTTAGAATTTGGTCTAATTTCCTAAAAAAAATTTTTTCTAATCTTGCAGGGGCTGTTTGAAATAAAAAGATCCATTTCGGTAAAACATGGGCTTTTATCGCGGCAATTCTACCCAAAAATGAGATCTGAATGCACCGCCATCTCTCCACATCATTTGCTGTGTCTGTTAATAATTTAGAATAATTGAGTTCTTTAATAGAAGAACATCTGTTTGTAAGCCAAATACCTAAATATTTAAGTTTTTTGACACAGTTAATCCCCATAATATTTTGGATCTGTTCCTTTTGGGCACCTGCCAAATTTTTAGTTAACATTTTGGTTTTATCTTTATTAATTTTTAACCCCGCTACCTCCCCATATTCATCTAATTTGGTAAGTAATTTTGGTCCCGTAATAAGGGGATCTTCTAATATGAAAACCAAATCATCGGCAAATGCTTGGAGTTTATATTCTTCCCCTTTAACTTTTAAGCCCTTAATTTCCGAATCCTGTCTAATCGTCTTAAGAAGTGGTTCAAGTGTTAAAATAAATAGCAGCGGTGAAAGAGGGCATCCTTGTCTGGTACCTTTATAAATCTGTATCTCATCTGATACTGATCCATTAAGCAGTAACCTTGCCGACTGTTTAGAATAAATGGCTTGTATTGCTCTTGTAAATTGAGGCCCAAAGCCCATCACTTCCAATTGTTGTGTTATAAAATTCCAGCTGACTCTGTCAAAAGCCTTTTGGGCATCCAAAAAGATCATTACCATTGGTTTATCAGAGTGTGTCTCATAATATTCTAAGGCATTCAATACCACCCTTACGTTATCTCTTAGATGCCTATGAGGTAAGAAACCATTCTGGTCTTGGTGGATAAATTGGGACAGGAACACCCAGAGTCTCTCAGCTAGTATTGTCGCAAAAATCTTATAGTCCACATTCAGGAGCGAGATTGGTCTATAGTTCTGAATCAGAGTTTTGTCTGTTCTGGGTTTTGGAATTAGGGAAATATAGGCTTCCGTCCAGGACCGGGGTATTTTAGAGTGTAGTAAAACCTCATTAAATAAATCTTTAATATACAAACTAAGTGAGTCAAAGACTCCTTTATAAAATTCACTAGGAATCCCATCTGGTCCCAGAGTTTTGCCATTAGCTTGTTTCTTTATAGCTACTGCTATTTCCCCAACTGTGATTTCTGCATTTAAAATTTCTTTACAGTGATCCGGAATCATCTCCAATTGTAGATTCTGGAGATAGATCTTTAGTTTATCTTCTGGATAAATTTCCTGGCTATATAGGGAGGTATAAAAATCTTGGGCCACCTTTGCTTTTTGCTCTGTGGTACCTACCAAATTTCCCATAGAATCCTGTAAAAATTCAATCTTTCTAGATTCTGCCTCTTTTCTTAATCTATATGACAACCACCGGCCCGGCTTATTAGCATGCTCAAATTGATTTTGTCGACATTTCCGAATTTTATTCGCCAAATCATTTTGATCTAGGGTAGATAACTCATGCCTAATCAAGTCAATTTTCTCTTTAATCAAATTATAATCTGGATTTAAACGCAGCTCTCCCTCAGCTTTCTCCAGTTCAGCCATTAACTCAATCCGTTTGGCCTTCTCCTTTCTCCATTTGGTAGCTGTATATTTTATTGCCAATCCTCTAACTACTGCTTTAACAGTATCCCAAGTATTTTGAAGAGAAGTATCTTCTCTCTTATTTTCAGTAAAGAAGTGATCTAATTCTTTTTTAATCATATTTATAAATCCCTCGTCTTTCATGATCTCAGCCCTATATGATTTCTTAAAATTTTGACAAAAACAGGCTAATTCTTTCGTAGATAGTTAGTAGAAATTGACTCTATTGAAATGTTTGGTTTGGATGATACTAGTTATTATTAATTGGAGAGTGAGCTTAACTCTCGGTTAGTCATGTTTGTCGTTTCGTTTTAGTCTTGTGTTTATGTGTTTCTACATTTCACCAATTATATTGTTTTTCAATGTTTACTTTGTGTTAATTTTAATGTAAATATTTAATAAAGATTTATTTAAAAAAAAATAATGTTGATCACAGTATTTGGGGGGGGGTACCTGTGAGGGTTGGAAATAGGAAGGGCACCATGTAATAGTACAGGGGTGTCAAACTCGTGGCATCATGGTGGCATCATGGGATGTATCGGGACTTTTTTCCCCTTTGCTAAACCGGTTGTGGATGTTGCCAGTGTGTGACGCATCCGGCCTGTGGGTCACAAGTTTGGCAGCCCTGTTACAATAGAACTGTTCTTTTCTAAGTGGACAATTTCAGTTGATACTTTTTGGGGGAGAAGTCAAGCCATCAGACAGTCCAAGATAGAGTGCACCAGGACTTCACTACCTTCCCGTTTTTTGTTCAATATCTATTAGAATAACTAAAGGAGGCATTTTGCTTCTTGAGGTGAGGAAGATATTGATCCTTCTCCCACTCTGTGAAACAAAATGAAAAAAAACTGTAGGTTGACTCTTCAACATGGGCCATTTATTGTCAGATTCTCTGGGCAGCTATCAATGTAAACAAACCACTCTCAAACTCCCGTACCCATAAATATATATAAAAAAAAAATCAATAAAACTGAATGACCTGCAAATAAAAATACCATATGCCAGCATTTCTGTCTTCTTGTCAAAGAACACCTTTCTCCAAGAGGAACCAAATAGGTCTTAGGGTTTCCCTGAAGAAGGCTAGATGAGGCAAATTAAAATTCTACTGGGAAAGAGATCAAAAGAGTGAGAATATATTTCAATTCAATCATTTAGAATGGTCATTTATACCCATGATTTTTCAATCTGGAATATGATTCCTACCAAATGGTCATGTTCAGTTTGAGAAGAGAGTGAACATTGTAACTGCCCAGGTTACACACATCCAACCCCATGCACTACAAATTATATTTGTCCTATGGTCAATGCTTTTTTTTTTCAGTAAACCTGTTAGTTTGAGCCTGATTCTCCAACCAAGAAGTACTATTTTCCATCTAGATAACAAGTTTAGTCCTCACCTAGCTGAATCAAACAAATTATGATTCATTACATTTCAGGAATGTATTCAAATATTTAAATATTTGAAAAGGTTTGTGAGTTGAATTAGTCACTGAAATCATACTTTGTCACTCTTATGTGGATAAGATATTTTATTATAAACAATGAAACACAGAAATTATATGTAATTGAATAATTGGGCTTGTCTGTCTAAAGTATTCCAGCTTTTCTCTTTTAGCATTGCAAGTAGAAGAAACCGACACCATTGTAAAATTGTAAGGGATCATCCTTGAACATTTTTTGCCCTATTACTTTATGTTATAATTTTATACATAGTGGTTAGAAATATTTGGGCCATGAACGTAACTATAACTTTGAATGCAGGCTCAGCTATTTAGCACTACTGTAACTCCAATCTTCAAACAGCCTTCAGGATTCAAAACGAAAACCAAACACCAAAGTCTTAGCTGGCTTTGTTTTCTGAAACTTGAATTATCATATGTGTGGGGTTGGGAGAGAAATGAAGAAGAAGGCAGATAGAATGGAAAGGCTAATCTATCTATCATTAGCATGTGTATATGTATGTAAATATGTTGGTGGCTATGTCTTACAGTTTCTGTGTAATTACCTTTGAAGGAAAAATCAACGGACATTTGTACAATAAAGATAAGTGAAACAGCCTTTGAATTAAGTGATGCATTTTTTGAAAAGAAAGAGACATTTTCATTCTCACTGAGACTCTTTCTTCCAATGCTTTTCTTCTGCTGCTTCTTGGATAATGATGAAGCTTTGCAAAGGAATATTATATCATTGTGCCATAGGTAGTGTAGCCTCATTGGTCCTTTTCTTTATAAATTATTTCTTTCTTCCCCTTTGAAAGCATTAAACAGAGAACACGAAATTCTAACCCCAGAGAAGAAGGGAAAAAAATACCAGGCAAGGATTGCTGAAGGTTTGGAAATGGAAAAGCTGTTTCATATTTTTTTTCATTCCTTACACAATCATCTATATAAATTCCCAGCCGCTGGTTATTCATACAAGCTCTTGCATTATGAGTGGGGATTTGAGATTATAATTGTTTCAATCACTTTATTGAAGATTAAAGTGAAGTTATCCACAAAAGACAATCTACCTCTGCCTCAAGGTTTAAGTATTTTCTTTTTTTCCCCTTTTTTATTGTTTAATGGTGGTAAATTTTCTTCCATTTTCTTCCATAACCATTCTCTGAAGTCTAAAACACATTTCTTGCTTGTCTTGCTTGCTTCACTCCTGTGTGGAGGACATGCCCACCAAGCTATTGTGACATGAGCTCTGCTGATCCTCACAAGTGGTTTCCATAGCATGGCTTGGCTGCATGGTACTCACAAGCACAGGGGAGAGAGCCAACTAAATAGGCTGGTATCAGTGGTGGGTTGCCCCCAGTTCGGACCAGTTCTATAGAACTGGTAGTAAAACCAGCAGGAGGCTCCACCCACTGACTGTAACATCATCAGAAGTGATCTGCGCAGGCACAGAAGCAAGGCGCGGGCGGGCATGATCCCGTTACAAACCAGTAGTAAAGGTAAGTAGAACCCACCCCTTGCTGGTACCAACCATGTTAATCCAGGAAAATTCATGTTTCTGATTTAAGAGGGGAGGAGACAAGCAGCAACCTGCTTTCTGTAACCTGGCAGGAAGATACAGGCTGAACATAAGATCCCTTTTCCAGAAATTGTGGGCCTATTTTGCAAGTGGGGGCAGGGGAATTATTACTGCTATAATGTATTTATCAGTATTCAACAGGGGAGGGAGACAATATACTTATAAGTGCTTTTGTCCTTTTTAATGCACATTTTAAAATGCTTTATCTAGGTTTTTTTAAATTGTATTTTAATTTTTTAAATAAAATATTTTTTTAAAAAAATATCCCTTTTCCAGAGTGAACTAAGAGTGAGTTATGATTTTAAATGTTTAATTATATTAAGAATGTCAGAGAACTAGAAAAAAGTTGAAAGAAAAGGAAGAATTATTTTCTAAAATGGTTGGTCTTAGCCACCACTGCCACCATATCCAGGACTGGATATTCTCTCAGCCCAAGAATGTCACACATATATACAGGACTGGCTCTAGGCTAAGGCTGACTGGCACTAAATTTTAGGGTGCACTAAAGTGGAAAGGGCTTCTGAAAAACACAATAAAAAAGTGAAAAGCATTAATGCTGTATTCTGCAAGCCAGTATGCCCATTTAGGATTAAATACAATTTTGCAGAATTTTGCAATAGGACCACTATGGGTGCTGGTGAGATTAAAATTACATTGCAAACTTAAATTTAAATTTTTTTCTGGGACGGGAGGATGAGAAGGAGGAGGAAGAGTGTGCAAGACTGAAAATTGTAAGTGTAAATTTCAAAAACGTGAAGAAAAAATACAAATGTGAGAACATTGTTTTGAAATTCCTAGCAAAATCAGATAAACCAAATCATATGGGGTGCAGACTATGTCTTTGGTAGGTGTCAAAATGTCTAAGTAGGCCCTACACATATGCGTATCAGAACAAATTCTCTGGCCCTCAAGCGTGGTTTAATACTACAGTCTAGAAAACAATGAAGATATTCCTCCAATTCAACTTCATTCATTTTGGTTTTATTTGTTTACTTTTTATTCTTTCATCTGTATCTGTTTTATCTGTTTATTTGTTTTGATAAATTTATTTAATATAGGCATATAGGACAATCCTGAGGATGGAAGCAATAAAAATTCACCCTTAAACAATTTAGGCTCTTTGATTTCTGCAAACTTAGTAAAATAATAAAGAAATAATGCTCTCTTCCCAAGCAAGACACCTGATGAGAAAACAGCAATCAAAATGGATAGATTAAATTATTTTCTAATTCTCAATAAAGATGATGTTGTTGGAATCGGAACCATTTGAAACAATATCCTGCTGAGACTTTTGTTCCTCTGTTGGAAGTATTAAGCAGAATGTAGCCAGTTGCATTTTGGCTTCTCTGTGCTTGCTAAGTATTCCTGTGGGCATAGCTGAATGCTATTAAATCGTCCTTAGAAGGCTCGCTTTGAGCATTCACTCACCCTAAGGAATTTTAAAGGAAAGAATTTAGCTGACCACGTATCCAGGGAAATGCCTTTCAACAGCACAAACTGCAATTGCCAGTTTTTTGAACAATTAGCTACAGTAAACAAGAGCAACTGGCTAAAAATATAACTTTAGAACTATTAAACAAACACATTTGGTTATGAAACTTATGATACTGACCTCGAACTTGCGTTCAGCGAGTTTACAGCATAGTCCAGCACAGACTGGGCAAGCATGGGCCGTCCAAATGAAAAGAATCTGCAAAATAAAATTGTCAGGTTCAAATGAAACAGCACACATTGCAGTTTTTCTTTAAGGGAGTTAATATAGGATGCTGGCTCTCCAGAAAAGTAAACAGACTGCATTACATCAGGCATCATCTAAAAATTCTGGCCCAGAAAACTCTTTCGAGCAGCATTGACAGGAGATACAAAAAAGCTGAAGAAAATCCATGAAGCTCTTCCAGTCTACCTGCAACAGTTAAAGAGGAAACAGTTGCCTCTTTATGGCAGAAACTGTCATGCAGATCCAGGTCCATTATTAACACAGGTAGAGAAACTCAGGTACGCTTTTATGCTATTAAATACGCAGGGAAGAAGAGCTCAATGAAAGCTAATAAAATGATCAAATCCTTGATAGTCTCATGAGCTTGTTGGTTTACTTGCAGATGTTTTGTTATCAGACTAGATAACAACTTCAGTGCTAGTGGAGAGTGGCATTTGCTGTCTTTTTACAGTGACTTGCCCTGTCATTGCTGGTGGAGGTATGGTTTTCTTCTTGGTAGTTCCTTGATTGGCTGTTGTTTTTAACTGTTTGATTGTTTGTTTGAGCTGGTAGTCCCTTGACTGAGGTTTTGTTTATTGCTTGACTGGTATTAATCTTGACATTAGTCCAGGGGTGAAATTCACTTACCTTCCTTACCAGTTTGCAAATGTGCGCATACTGCACATGTGTGAGCATGCACCATCATCTGCGCACGCACAGTCTTCTGGGCATGCGCAGAGGCTGAAATCATCACAAAAAAGGGACATCATGATGGGTGGGCAGGGCCTCCCACAGGTGTCACTACCGGTTTGCCCAAGCCGGATAGAACCAGCTGAATTTCACCCCTGCGTTAATCCCTGTTTAGCTGGATGTAGATTGCCAGCAAGAGGTGTTCTTTGGGGTTTTTTTATTGTCTCTTTTCAAAGTTGTGTAAATATTGTTTATCTGTATATGCCTGTTGATGGCTGATTTGTCAGAGTCCCAAACTTCCAGGAATTCCCTAGTCTTTTTGGATTTAATTTGGTCTATGATGTTCATGGTTTCCCAGCTGAAACTATGGTGAAGTATGTCCATGTATTAAGGAGTTTTCATTGTGTAGTAATAGGACTGCTAGTTGGTATTCATGGATGCACTCTCCTAGTTTTCTATCAGTCTGTCCCACTTAAAGGCTGTTACAGCTCTAGCATTTTGTGTTGTAGATCACTCCTGTTTTTTTTCTCCTTAGGTTACTGGTTTGTTTTATTTTCTGGTTATTTTTTTTGCAGGGGGATTTAAGATGTTTAGTTGGTTTGTGTGCTATATTGTGTGCTGTGTGGTTGTAATTATCTGTTGGTTGTTTTTTGATGTATGGCAGTGATATCCTTGTGTTGGATGTGCTTTATTGGGTTGAGTGGTCAGGTTCTATTGTGTATCCATTTTGTTGAAAGATGTTGTATAGGGAGTTTCCTTTTTCTAGTGTTCTGGCTTACTGCAATCCACATAGAAGTCCACTCTATGGGCAATTAGGATTGATTCCTCCTCCTCCTTTTTTTGTCCCTAAATTACACACATGACAACTATTCCTGAAACAGTATGTCATGGGCACAAAAAGCCAAAACAAATGCCTATCTAATGCAACAAGGAGCTCTTCATTTTAGGAGGATCTTTATTCTGGCTTGCTGCAGGAAAATTCTTTTTTACAGATTTTGGTTTTACAGCAGACCCAAAGCTTTTTGCTCTCCATGTTTAGCTCTAAAGTCACTACCTGTGTCACTTTCAGACAAAGACTATTTTTTCTGGTACAGATCTTGATTTTGTATTCACTAGGTGTTCACTTTGTCTCTTCAAACATTAAAATAAAGGTGTTCATTTATTTTTGGGGGATGGGCTTCCAAATATTTTCAAGTCTGCAATTAACTGAGCAGATTTCTGATTTTGAAGCAGCATGCAGCATATGCTGTGACTTGTTCCAAGTTTCCTTTTACTTAGAGAGAAAAGTTCCCATCGTGTCTTTTGGGAAGTGATTTTGCCAATGCAGAATGTGAAAAGTTGGAACAGCAAATCACACCTTCTTTTCTTTCTTTTTTTCTTTAATGGCTCTCATTTTTAATGAACAGGTAGGTATATTACTGGCTGCTATACCCACTTCCTTTTAGAAGAATTGCTTAAAGACTGCCAAAGACTTGCATTGCTCCTGTGCAGTTGAAACAGATGTTGATTCAGGAACTGTTACAGGCAGTGGCACTGGGGAACCAATACAAATGAGGAATAGCAGTCTTTTTAATGAGCTTTGCATAACCTGCAGAGTTAGCCAGTTCTTTTAGCTGACCTAAACTTTCACCAAAGTCCTTATTTATCATCAGAGCTGAGAAGAAAAGAACCAGTCAAGATATTTCTAGGTCATAAATATTTACTTCCAAGGGACTGATGGCACACAAGAAGAAAATATATTACTCTACTCTGGAAAGTTTGTCAAACAGCTGAAAAAAGACAAGTTCATGGGCGCCAGGCAGGGGTGGGTTCTACTTATCTTTACTACTGGTTCGCAATGGGACTGCGCGCCTTTCTTCTGCGCATGCGCAGATCGCCGATGATGACATCCGAGGTGGTGGGCGGGGCCTCCCACTGGTTTTACTACTGGTTCTTGCAAACCGGTCCAAACCAGGGGCAACCCATCACTGGTGCCAGGAAAGAAACTGTATTTGAGGGGTCCTTGGCACTCTCTGTGCTTGGTTGCAGACAATTCAAGCTAAGTAACATCATCAGCACTACTATCAACTGTAGCATTGATGATGTTACCTAGTTTAGATAATAAAATGTCTGCATGAAAACAACCAAGCTCAGAGAGCACCAGGGAGCCATCATATCAACCCTGAGGTACGAATATTCTCCTTTACTGGAAACTGTATATCTCTTCAAGCAAAGCAACTGAGAGTCACAGCCCTCATTAATGTTCAACTTGCATGTCTCCTTCATTAATATTCAATCATTTTGTAAGCAATCTTCACCCCTGGAGAAATCAACTTAGAATCAGATCCTGGGACCCTCGTGTCACAATCAACGATATTTAGAACCAGATGAGAATTTTATACTCATCCTTATGTTTGCTTACAATAACAGCCATCTTTGAAAGTTTATTAATTATAGAACAGATGATCTTAAGAAGGTGTTGCTTGGGATAATGTATAACAATGTAATCATCACAACGTGAGGGATACTTCTAAATAAGTGGGGGGAGAAATCACCGTAATAAACATGAATCCTCACCTCTTGTCCTATAAGATCAAACACAATGGTCATTAACTGACATCTGTCACCCCCTTGTGCTAAAGTGCTCCAACTGAATCACATTTGTTTGCAAATTGAGCTTAATTCTAACAATAAAGATTATGGGCTAGACAAACAATTAGTAATTATTAACCCATAATCAGTGGGTTGTTGATTGGAGGATTATAGTTTCGTTTCATAACCACTTAGAAAACGAAAAAGATTCTTCTTTCCTTTAGATGACTTATTCTAACAGTGCTGCAGTGTATGATTTTTTTTTTGAGTCACCTACTTTCTTATTCCCATAAGAGTTTTTAAAGATTAGCTTTCGAAACTGCTTCTCCAAGGCAGATCAAATGAGGAAAAACAATTATGCAGAGTCAGTTTGCTGTAGTAAGTAAGGCATCAGGTTAAAACCAGGAAACAGAGAGTTCTAGTCCCACCTTTGCCCCAAAGCCACCTGGATAACCATAGGCCAGTCACTTTTTCTCAGTCCTGGTAAAGAAGCAATGGTAATATGCTTCTGAAAAACCTTGCCAAGAAACTTTCAGCGACTTGTTCAGGCCACCTTCAAAAATTCAGACATGATTGAAAGGAAGTGGGGAGGGGAGAACGAGTCTCCTGAAAGATTGCTTCTGACCTTTTAGATAAATCTCATTCAATCCTAGTGTCCGGTGTACAACAAGTCTAATCACCATAACCTTGGCCACTTTAAGACTTGTGGACTTCAACTCCCAGCATTCCCCAGCCAGCAAGAATTCCAGTTGGAGAGCCCTGCTCTAAGTTAACTGAGAGGAGAACGCATGCAGAGGGAGAGGTTATTATCCATTTCAAGGACTTATCCAAACTTTAGAGAAGAACCTTTGAAGTGCCATGTATTTCAAATAACAAAGACGGAAATAAGGATCAAGAGCCAGTATTTCTCTGCCACTCATGGATCTAGCCTACATAAAAACAGATGAAAATTAACCTAACCTAACCTAACCTAACTAACTTAAACTAAGGTTAATTTCCCAATATGCAACAACACACAGTTGCAAAATCTATAAAAGTTTTTGCAGGTGGCAGATGACACGGAGTACCAACTAGTGGTTAATCATATTCCAAATTATAGCAGAATTCAAGTTTTAAGGGAATCTTGAGTGACAGACAGTGATTTAACAATTCTTGCCTTTCACAGGCTTCCTTTGGCTTGGCGTAATGTTATTCTTAGTGTTTTTAGTGGGGAAATGCATTAGTACCCAGGACAAACATTGTCTGATATGTAAGGCTTCCACTTTCTGATTCAAATACTTGCATTGCCAGTATTCCCAGATTGTTGGGAACAATATACTGACTCTGTAAACCACTTAGAGAGGGCTGTGAAACCCTGTGAAGTGGTATATAAGTCTAAGTGCTATTGCTACTCTTACGTTATTCTGTGTTGTAACTTCTCTATCTCCTTCTCCCTAGAAAAGAGTAGTCTTTTCCTGCAGATGTTGGGTTTCCATTTCTGATCAACAAACACCATTTCACACTATCAGACATAGCAACTGGGTCCAACTGACATAGCAACTGGGTCCAGCTTTTTTCCCCCTCTTCTTTTCTCTTCTACATTCTTTCCTGAAAATAGCCAAGTTCTCGATTTAAATTTTCAGAGCTATAGTTCTTCATTAGTAAGTTACTAAGTGCAGAAATCAGCAGGAGGATGGTAGTAGTTAAACAAGCTGAGTTGAGCGACTTTAGTTAGCAGGATAAGTAAGATAGTGAGAGAACCAGACATTGGGAAAGTCCATATATGTTGCATGCAGACAGTTGCAAACATCCATTTTCATCACTACTAACTGAAGGAACTTCCGCACCAATTTAAGAAAAGATTCTTATCACCCAAACATTGAAGTTCTATTGAAAATCAGCATAAACAACACTAATTGTGTCTTACTGAAAAGGACCAGTGGCATTATCATTTATTTCATGTAGAAATACAATTAACTTGACAGATGGCTCTTTCTTCAACTTGAGTGATAAGATAGCATCTTCCTCTATATCAAGAGGCCGCAGACTAGCTTAGAGGACAAATGTACATTTAAGTCCATCCTTCAAGACCTGTTTGCTGTTACCTTCTATTAATATCTGCCACCTACATTAAGCATTGTGTTATTCTACATTATTCTACTTATATATCTTCAAATATTAGTTTTCAGTTATCTATTGTATGTGTATTATTATTGTGTTTAAATAACAATCCTTAAGTTATTTTTAGTTTTCATACATGTGTTTTTATTTCAGGAGTACAGTCTAACAACAGTACTCCTGACATTTGGAGAAAAATGGTATTTTGTGAATATATATATATATATATATATATATATACACACACACATATATATGCAATTCTATCAGGGTTGTGACTATATGTTGGTATGCTTTGTTATTTTATGTAAGCCTCTGGAATGAAAAAGCAATTATATAAAATAGACAAATAAAAACATGTAGCAGCCCTCCAAATTGTACTGCCTTCTACCAGATGGAAGTTTTTCTATATGAAGAATCATCAAGTAGAAAGTGCTTCTAAATTGACGGGAACCAAATGCAATTCAAGCAGAAACTTTGAATTCTTTAATGTGTCTCTCAATAACATTCAAATGTGAGTACAGTTACCTTGAAATAAATGTGAATTCTATTTGTGCCGAAGAAGGCCTATGGATTTCATTGAAAAATTGAGTATATATCATGATTAACTGCAGCCACATTTTCCATCTGTCTTAAGTTTTAGTACTTATATCAACACAAAGAGTTCAAGTTACATCATAAGTAAGACAAATAAAAATCACTTTCCTTGTTTCGACAAAGAATATCCATAGCTCAGGGCTGAACCATGGGGTCCTTGGCGCTCTCTGAGCTTGGTGGTTTTCTTGCATACATTTTGTTACCAAACGAGATAACATCTGCACTGAAGATGTTATGCAGTTTGGTAATGAAATATTTGCAAAAAATCCACCAAGCTCAGAGCGAACTGACCCCACTTTCCTTGTTGTTTAGACCATCAAGCAAGCTGTTCAGTATCACTTGAATCACTGTGCACTACAGATATAGTACAGGAGTGCCTGTAATGTCTTCTTTGGATCAGGTTGCATAGTTAGGAGGGAGGGATAGAGGGAGAATGGGGGGGAGGGAGGGAGCCAGTATAGACAAAGCTAAGCTATATGGATTTGCTTTTTTAATATCTTATTTTATTATATTTCTATATCGCCCTTCTCCCGAAGAAGAAGGATTGATAGTTTTATCTGATGCATGAAAAAGAAGTGAAGCTGTCTTACTAAATAGTTCTCTTATACTAAATAGCTATCTTACTCCTTTTCTTCTGTAGGCTGAAGCCAATACGAAATATATGTGAGTTCTGGGCTTGATATATTGACCAGGTCCATGGACAAAATATAAGTTCTTCCCCAGGCAGATTTAAAGGACTGACTTTGGCCAAGTTTGTCTAGTCCAATCAGCAGGCAATGATATTTGTGTGTGTGTTGGGGTGTGTGTGTGTGTGAGAGAGGGGGGGGAGGGAGGGAGAGAGAGAATATAGTAGCACTGCATCCATTTTGGGATAGCTCAGCTTTGGTTTATGGGGAAACAAATGACTAAACATAAACCAGTGAATATGTCTGGAGAAATAATGAGATGAATCCTCCAATTTATAATCCTCAAATAAGCATCAATGGAAAATTATTTTTATGTCCTAACACTGTTCCTTGAATGGAACAAGGACATGTCTTCGGGTTTTAAAGTATACAGTAAACCACAAGAACTGATTATTATTGTCTAAAAACTGACTAGCAAATACGTCAACTAACAGTACATAACTGATGTTTGGGACTGACATAGATTTCCTCTTTCTGATTACCATGTAAATAGTTTGTTACTTTTAGTGATGACAGATTTGCCATTTAGTCATTAAGGAAGCAAACAATATTTATGTGATAGGAAGGTGAGCCTGAATTTAAGCATAGACTTCAAAAATAGGTGTAGAAGGGGGATGGAAACCTGTGTAACCCCAGCTTTCCCATCTTTGGTTCCCATCTCCATTTTAAATCAATCCTGGTTATTTCTGTCCAGCCACCCCATAATATATGCATGTGGCATGAGAAAATATGTACGTGTCATATATTTGCCAGAAGCCAAATTCAAATAAAACAAAAATCAAAAGACAGAGTAAGTCCACTCATACAAATTTAATGAATACCTACTAATAAAGATTAAGTGTCTATAAAATGAGGCACCACATTTACAAAATCTCTTGGTCCTCAGTATTTTTCAACCATTCTTCTTGTAGATACAAACCTGTTTCTCACACAGATACACGTGGGGGTACACAAATGCACTCATTTCCTTTCCTCTTAGCTACTCTCTGGGCTAATCTTCAAAAGCATTCAAGTTTTACCAAGCAAATCCTGCAGCCATTTGCAATATATAACATTGTGTTCTTTTCAACAGTCTAAGTAGTCCTTGACTTACAATAGAGGCCAAAATTTCTGTTCCTAAGAGAGACAGTTGTTAAGTGAGTTTTGCCCCGTTTTACAACCTTTCTTTCCACAATTGTTAAGTGAATCACCACAATTGCTAAGTTAGTATCACAGCTGTTAAGCGAATCTTGCTTTCCCATTGACTTTGCCTATCAGAAAGTCACCAAAGATGATCGCATGACCCCGGGACACAGCAACCGTCATAAATGTGAATCAGTTGCCAAATATCCAAACTTTGATCCTGTGACCATGGGGATGCTGTAAGGGCCGAAAAACAGTCATCAGTCAGTTTTTCTGTATGCCGTAACTTCAAAAGGTCACTAAACAAATAGTTGTAAATTGAGGATTACCTGTAGTAATGTAAAATGACCTTCACCTAAATTCACAGATGAGGATTTGAAGCAGTGGTGAAATCTAAAATTTGTTACTACTGGTTCTGTGGGCTTGGCTTGGTGGGGGGGGGGTGTAATGTGACTGTGGGCATGGCCTTTTTTTTTTTAACTTTTAAAACCATTTTTTCTACAACCTCTTTGGTGAAGAGGTTGTAAAAAAATGCTTTCAAAAGGCTCTGACCATCCCAGCTGAGTTGCCTGATCATCAAAGGGTTTTTTAATCGTCAGAGCTTGGATCGTCAGAGGCATTTAAAAGAAGAAAACTTCTTTTCTTTTAAATGGTTCTGATGATCCAAGCTGAGTTGCCTGATTGCCGATCAGGCAACTTAGCTGGGATCGTCAGTGCTTGGATCATCAGAGCCATTTAAAAGAAAAAAAGCCTCTGATGATCACACAGCTCAGCTGGGCATGGGCGGGCAGGGATTTTTGCTACCAGTTCTCAGAATCCCCTGCCTCCATCGCTACCAGATTAGGTGATCCGGTCCGAACTGGGAGCATTTCACCCCTGATTTGAAGGGAAAAAACATATTGTTTGTACGTAGATGTAGCACTCTGATGGAGGACATTCTTCGCATGCATCATTTGTTCAGAGTGCCTCAGTTAGAAAAAGTTACACATCACATTTCATACGCTTCTTTTTCTGGCTTAGCACTAAGTATATAGCAACTAAATTGGAACTGGAAAGTATTTATGATTATATCTCTTGTCTCTCTTTCTGAACTAATCACTGGCACTAGAACCTAGGGTTTTTTCAAAATAAAAATAAAAATCCTTATTTTCACATGGTATTTTTGCATCTTAGGAAAGGCTGGCCTCATAAATCAAACAGCACAACTGATCAGAGTCTTCAACTAGAGTTTGCAAAAAAGGCAATTTATTCCATTTTTCTCCTTTAAAGCTGTTGCCTGTGCCAGATGTAGGAATGTGAAAATATGCATTACGTTTCTCAGTTTTGGGGGTAAAATAAACTGATTTTTTTTTTCTCTCAGTTCTATTTCCCTTTTTCTGTTTGGTTTATAAGGACAACATTTGCACTTGATTTACTGAAGGGAAATGGTTTAAAATTCAAAGCCTCTCTCAGCTAAATCCTCATATGTCACTATTTATTTTTTCCCTAATGTATTTTGCAAAAATACAGTGAGACCCCAGACATTCAATGTTCTAAGATACACATTTGCTGCGTGATTTATGTCTATGATTAAGGCCATTTCCAGGTGAAGAATTCTTGTACATCTTTACCTCTTAAGTATTGTTTCAGGTATGAAAAAAGAAGGGGAAAAAAGAGAACCTTCTAGAATGTTTATAAAAGAAAGGTACAATTACTTAGATATATTTCATGAATAAAAGAAAACTAATGAGGAAGAGCCCCTAGCAGTGGTGGGATTCAAATTTTTTTACTACAAGTTCTGTGGGCGTGGCTTGGTGAGTGTGGCAGGGGAAGGATACTGTAAAATCTCCATTCCCACTCCACTGAGAGAAAGGATACTGCAAAATCTCCATTCCCTCCTCACTCCAGGGGAAGGATACTGTAAAATCTCCATTTCCTTCCTACTCCAGGGGAAGGTTACTGCAAAATCCCCATTTCCTCCCCATCAGCTGGGACTCAGGAGGCAGAGAATAGATGGGGGGGGGGGGCAGTCAGAGGTGGTATTTACCGGTTCTCCAGCCTACTCAAAATTTCCACTACTGGTTCTCCAGAATTGGTCAGAACCTGCTGAAACTTACCTCTGGTCCCTAGGTTCTATCAGGAAGTAGTGGTACATTCAATTGTGTCTTTCATCTAATGGTGAAAGAAACCATTTCTGTCACGTTGTGGCAGTGACACTAAGGTTTTTGTAGCATTACGGATTACTTCTTGACTATTCCCATGTTAATTTTTGTCCCCTCTTCTTGCATGATGTGATGTTTTAGATTGGAAATCTGAAGACAGGGACTAGTTGTGTTGTGTTGTTGTTTGAAATAAATCAGATGATACATTGGGAACCTTGTGCTTTAAATGTTAGCTGAATGAGTATATCTATGCTTGCTTACTACTCAAATAGATTGAAGAAATAGATCAAGCGTATGTGCCTGCAAATCCTGCACCAACATTCTCTTCTAAACTTCTTTAAAGAACTTGTTGCATTTAGAACAAAGCTTTAAAAAGACTCAAGAAATTGTAGATTGCCATATTTGAAAAAGATGTCGGGAAAGAGGTACATAATTTCTCCAGTTTAGGTCTACTTTTGTTACTGGATAACACGCAGGGTCATGTTTTGTTCTGTTTTCTGTAGTCGGTGAGGAAGATTTCTATTGAAAGTAAGAATGGATTGAAAGATTTCAACAAGTTGTCAGTTTAAGCAGTTTTATTGTGTTCAAGGATTTTCAAATGTGATGGGAATTTTTTTTTTCTGATTGCTTTATTACTTGCTAATTTTGTGTTAATTGTAGTTGCTATTAATTATGGCTGAGGCATTGATTTTGTATATGCTTTCTTCTTCCCCTTCAATTCCTAAAGAATGGTTTTCTTAAGATTTTAGATTTACCTAAGGCTTCAAATTTAGTCAATTGTTTGGTGCAGAGCTCATCCTTGTAAACATTTGAAAATTTAGGTCAGGTATGCAGGATTCAGTCCGTTTAGTTTTACAAAGGTCGTCTTTTCTTTTTTTTTTTTACATTCCATTACCTAAAAGGTGATATTTTTGCATAACCAGAATCATCTACTAAGTGTTAATATTCCATAGGTTTCCCCCTCTTTCTGCAACAGGCTTTTATGGTTCATTTTGCTAAAATCATAAATCATACAAGATCAATGGAATGTACTGAATCAGAATAGTTAGTATTCTGCTGCCTGTCTTAACTGACAGCATCTAAAAATAAGGTCTCTGTAGAACTCAACTGCAAGAAAATATATGTGCCTGTCACATTAGCAGCTATTATTTTAATAGCTCTTTGCCCTAACTAAATTTAATGAAAGGGTAGAACGTCTACAGATACACTCAGAGCGTTCTGAAGGCTTTTCTCGTTGGCAAATACTTGAAAAGATTTAATAGCAGAAGCATACTTTGCAGTCAGCAATCATGCCAAAATTGCAAAATGTCTTGTTATGACATCATGATCCAAACCTTGACCTTTTGTACTTGTATCCCAACATCACACACAAGGCTTGTATGGTGATATTATAGCACATGTTTCATCATTTACTTGTCCTTGCTCCCTCCTTCTTGATACCCAACGTCAGATATTCAAAACTCCCTTCTAATATCTCTGTTTGTTCCTTTCTCTTCCCCGGTGTTAGAAAAAGGGCACATAATAAAACATTTGTCGACAAGAGGGAGGGCAGAAGGAGTAATACACTTGCAAATAGCATAGATATTAACTTGCACATGTGGATATCCACACAAACACACACACATTTTTTTTGGTCCCTTCTGGTGAGCCCCTGGGCTAATTTGTGCTGTTTTCTTGGCAAGATTTACAAAATGGCTTGTCATTATCTTTTCCTAAGGCTGTGAGAAAGATCATCCAGCTGTATTCATGCCTAAAACAGAACTAGAACTCACATACTCCTGGTTTCTAGTCTGGTGCTTTAACTACTATCCCAAATAGGTTCTCTGTAAGCCCACTACTTGGGTTTAATTGAACAAAGGGCAATATATTTCTGCTTGTAAACATGTTTTTCTGAGAGTCGAGGGGAGATTTTTGTAACAGGAAAAGAAAGAACTTAGAAACGGTCAAGACTGACTTGTTACAGAGTCCTACTCACAACCTGACAACAGAAACAAAGATGTGGGGACGAAAATGCTTGGACTGTATTGGGAGCTGAGAGGGTGGTGAGAAATTTATGTGAGCCGTTTGCAGCCTGAGAAGATCCTGATACTTCAAGGCTATGCAATGGGAACCTTCCAAGGGTACAGACTGTTTCCCCAAAATAAAAAGAGCATGTTGGATTGGTGGACAATGGACAATGAGTGGCCCAAATGGGGAAGAGGGAAAATTAACTATGCTATTTTTCATGTGAAAATCTCAGAGCTAGCTTTGCTTCTTTTGTGCCTGTATGAATCTATCAGTACAATTATACCCTTGGTAAAATAATGTCCCAAGACTTCCTTTTGCTGCATATGCAATGGGATAGTTGACAGAAATTTTGGAAACAGTTTGCAGAAAGTATGAATGTGTGCACCAGTGGTGGGTTGCCCCAGGTTCACACCGGTTTTATAGAACCGGTAGTAAAACCTATAGGAGGCTGCGCCCACTGATCCCAACGTCATCGGCCCCGCGCACGGCCCCTTTGCGAACCGGTAATAAAGGTAAATAGAACCCACCCCTGGTGTGCACACATGCACACACATACTTACACACATACATACACAGAGAAGTAATAGTAGTAGCACTGATGGTTGTGGCGTTCTTTTAAAACAATAACTCTTCTTTTTCTGAGAATTGGGAGGAGATTTTTATAACAGAAAAAGAAAAAATTTAGAAACTTTGGAAACAGTTTGCAGAAAGTATGAATGTGTGCACGCCCACACACACACATGCAGTAGTAGTAGTGGTGGTGGTGGTGGTGGTGGTTGTAGTGTTATTTTATCCTTCTCCTCCTCCTCCTCCTCCTCCTCCTCCTTCTTCCTTTCTGCAAATTGTTTGCACCATTTCTAAGTTCTTTGTTTTCCTTGCAAAAATCTCCTGTCAACTCTCAGAAGAATATGTTTACAAGCAGAAAAGCATATGCACTAACCATTTATTTTCAGATTATAGTAAAATACTTAATTTTGCTTTTTTTTTTTTTGCAGCCAATGCTTTTGAGGATATTAAAGAATTAATGCCATTAGAATTGTACCAGTTGTAGTAGTTTGCAGTGGCTAAATTTTGGATTTGAATGGAATGCTCAGTGCCATTTTCTATGTGTTCTTTATTGGGAAAATCTTGTTATATTTGCTTCACTTCAACACATTCCTTTACAATGTATAGAATTGTAAGGAAAAAGCAAAAACAAATTGGCAGCATATAGTACCTAGGAGGTTCCCCTCTATGTTCTGAGACATCAGAAGCCAAACAAAACACTGGGAAAAATATCTATAGTAAATTACACTATCCTAATTTTGAGGTAACCCAGCATATCCCTTTTAGTGCCTGAGGTTATGGTCTTTATTTAGAAAATGATCTGTGCTTAACGTCCATAGCTTCTCAGCCATAAAGCTTCAGAAAATATAAGTTCTTTTTTTAAAAAAAAATTTATTTTGTCTTATACATCTAACAAACGTTAACTCTATTGCGGTCTACATCATAACACGAGAAGGAAATAAACTTGTCCCATTACATATATACAGTAACCTGCAAAAGTCTATTACATATACTAAATAGTGTATTTATCTAATATCTCTATTTACAGCTCTATTTGATCTCCAATTATACCATTGACTCCAGGAAATATAATAGTCTGTGTCCCCTCATCCTTTCAGAATCATAGTAAGCCGATCCAATTCTGCACAGTTCATTATTTTCTGGATTATTACTTGTTCGGGTGGGCTTACATCCATCTTCTCCCGGCTGGGGTTGAAGGGAGCCAGCGAGGCGAACGGCGCTTGCGGCGTTGCCATTTCTCAGACCGCGTCGAGTGACTTCAGCTCGTTATGGCGATCGTGCCACGCGGAGGTTCTTCTCTAGACCTTCGTCGCCAGTGTTAGATCGGCGCAGGAAAGAAGAAGTGACCAGCAGGGTTCAATTAACAGGTTTAATAACAAGAACTGAACAGCTTGTGCGCTGCCGGAGCTCTCCTTATATACACTCCGGCAGACGCACCGCCCACTGACAGGGATTCAAAACTCCCGCCGAAGGATCCTCAGCCAATCCCAGGCGGATGTCCTTATAAGGACATAACAGGGCCCATGCCAATCTTGCAGCTATTGTTATGTATAACAGGTACCATGATGTTTTATTAATATTTACGGGTCTTATCCCTAATAAAAATACTTCAGGACACAGTTGTATATATTGCCCCAACATCTCATTGAGCCACTTCTGAATATTCTTCCAAAATTTCCTTGCCTCTCGACAGGTCCTCCATTGGTGGAAATATGTGCCTTCTTTAAAGACACATTTCCAACAGGTTGAGGATATTCCAGGGAACATTTTGGCAAGTCTGACCGGCGGCAAATGCCATCGATACACCATTTTGTATATATTTTCTTTATATCCTATTGACCAGGTTAATTTCAGATTCTTAGTCCAGATTTCATTCCAACTTTCAGGCTCAATTGAATGACCTAGATTTTTCTCCCAGGCATAAATCAAGGTCTTTGCACCTTCCTCTCCTACCTCCATAGCTATAAAGAATTTATAGCATCTAGACAGCACCTTTTCGTCCATCCCCGTTAATAGCTTATCTAAAATCTGCATCTCTCAGCTAATCCACATTATCTGTCTGTCTCTTGTGTATTTACTACTGATTTGCGTGTATGTCCACCAGTCTAGGTTCACCCCTTGTTCCTGAAGTGCCATTTTTGTTTTTAGCTTCCCAGTTGTATCTAATATTTCTTTATAGGTCACTTTTTTCTCTGGGTTATACAAAGTCGGATAGGTCACAGCTTCCACAGGTGAAACCCAGAGTGGTACTTTATTATAATATGTTTTCCTAATTTCCATCCAGCTTTCAATCAGGACTCCTCACACGTGGTGTTTTATAAAATATGTTGGGGGTTTGCCTCTCTCCCACCAAAGGTGGGCATGCCACCCCTGTTGCATGGGGTGTGATTGTGACCTTCGATTGCTAGCAGATGTCTCCTTTGCAATGTAATCCATTCATGGATCCAAACCAAAACCGCTGAATTATAATAATATTTCCAATTTGGGACCCCTAACCCACCTTGTTCTTTCGGTTTCTGCATCACCTTCAACCTAATTCGAGGCTTCTTGCCTTGCCAAATAAACCTATTTCTGGTCCTGTCCAAATTCTTAAAGAAGGTTTTATCCAGCCTAACTGGGGCTGTTTGAAAGAGAAATACCATTCTGGGCACTCTGTAGGTCTTAATTAAGGCTATTTGTCTCATTAGTGACAATTGTATCTTCCCCCATTTCTCCAAATCTTTATCTAGTTGTTCAATTAATTTTAAATGGTTATCCCCCTTTATTGATGAACATCTATCAGATAGAAAATATAAGTTATTTAAGGTTGGAAAAAAGCAGCAAGCAATGGTAGGAAATTGGGAAGACCATGAAGGATGTGGCAAATGAAACGTTATCTGGTTCTGCCAGCCTTCTTAAAGCTTAAGCACCCGACAACAGAACAAGAAGCAAAGGATGGAAACTAATCAAGGAGAAGACCAACCTAAAACCAAGGAAAGAACAATTAACCAGTGAAATGACTTGCCTTCAGAAGTTGTGGGTGCACCAACACTTGAGGTTTTTAAGAAGATATTGGACAACCATCTGTCTGAAATAGTATAGGATTTCCTGCTTGAGCGAGGGGTTGGAGTAAAAGACCCCCAAGGTCCCTTCCAACTCTGTTATTCTGTTATACCATGATTCTGATCCCAGACAGATAGTAATATTTGACTAACCAGTGTCTGACTAAACTAGTTGATACGCTTCGAATAACATCGGGTCATCATGCCCTTTTAGAGTGATGTATCCAAAGCTGAGAGAATTGCATCAGGACTGTCTTTAAATTGTTGGGCAATTTGTTTTGACTATGTGCATTTTGGTCACTATTATATAGTGATTGTTGGAATTAGGATGATTTTTCATGATGGGGAAAAATTGAAATTCAATTGAAAGTCTTTTTGGATTTAAAAGCAATCCTCTGATGTTATTGACCTTGTATACTTAAGAAACCTTATATGTTTTGATGTAGTAGATGATGACAATAGGACCTACTCTCCTCTTGCTTTGCCATTAAAATCAAGAAGAAGGGTGCTGGAAGAAATATTCTCTTGCTAATATTTAGTGGTTGTGCCACAGAACCGCGGCGGCGCAGTGGTTAGAATGCCGTACTGCAGGCTACTTCTGCTGATCACCAGCTGTCTGCAATTTGGCAGTTCGATTCTCACCGGCTCAAGATTGACTCAGCCTTCCATCCTTCTGAGGTCAGTAAAATGAGGACCCAGATTGTTGGGGGGGGCAATATGCTGACTCTATAAACCACTTAGAGAGAGCTGTAAAGTACTGTGAAGCAGTATATAAGACTAAGTGCTATTGCTATTTAATTCACCAGGTAATTTTTTGCAATACACTCTAGGGCCCTAACAAGATCTCAGCTTGCTCGGCTGAACATAGCTCTATTGATGATTCTTCCACTGTCTGAGATTATGAATCCATAGTCAGCTTCATTGGAATCTTTAATCAAAATAAGCCAGATACAGGTAGTTTTTGATTTACAACAGTTTACTTAGTGATTGTTTGAAGTTACAATGTCACTGAAAAAAATGACTTAAGGCCATTTTTCACACTTATGAATGTTACAAAATCCTCATGGACATGTGATCAAAATTCAGACACTTGGCAACTGGCGGATATTTATAACAATTGCAGTGTTCCAGGATCACGTGATCATCTTTTGAGGCCTTCTGACAAGCAAAGTCAATGGGGAATCCAGATTCCCATAACAAACCTGCTATTAATTTAACTACTGCAGTGATTCACTTAACAACTGTGGCTAGAAAGTTCATTAAATGGGGCAAAATTCACTTAACAAATGTCTCACTTAGCAGCAGAAATTTTGGGCTCAATTGTGATCGTAAGTCGAGGACTACCTGCATAAACAGCCCATGTCACTCATACGGTGAACAACTGTTCTGTTTGAGGGCATATTTATGCTAATTGTTTCCGTTAGTTTCTGTTTTATTCTTATGCCCGTTTGACTTTGAGCTGATTTAAGAAAATCCTTTCCAGACTGAGACTCTTTAGCAACAGCTTGCAAATATTCAGTCTGGACTGCAGGCTATCATGTTGTCTCCATGAATTAATTCTCTGCTGCTGTCCTTTCACAACTTTCAGATCCAGAAAAGCAATTGGAAATCCCTTTCTTTCTCTTGAGCAGATTTTCCTAGACATTATATATTTGCATGTGGGTATGGGTGCGTTTTGTGCACACACAAATCCCCCCTATTGTGTGTCTGTATAGACAAAATAAGCAGCTTCTATTTTTAAAAAAACCTAAACAAAATATTTTTTTCTCCTCTGTTTCTTTCTAAAGTTTTTAGAGCAGCTTTTTCTATGAATGCTAAAATAGTACAATTGCTATTTACCTGCTTTATAAGTACATAGTTGAAAGTTCAATTTTAGTAATTAGGGGGTGGGTTATTTCCAAAGGAAAAGTTCAAAAAATGTGGAAGTTTGAACATATAAAACCTCAAATCTTAAATGCTAGTTTACTAATATTATATAATACTAAATATAAAATCAAAATAATAGATGCAAATACTTTTTCCAGAAATACAATAATTTTAGGCTGTTGCAAAAACATATTAATTTACGGTTATTTTCATTGCACCTCTGACATTGCAATGATTTACAGTAGTCCTTGACTTAAGACAACAATTCAGCCTAACATTTCCAGTGGTAAGCTAGACAGTTGTTAAGTAAGTCTTGTCCCCATGTTATGTCTTTTCATGCCACAGTTCTTAAGTAAATCACTACAGATGTTAGGTTAGTAACACAGTTGTTATGTAAATCTGGCATCCCCATTGACTTTGCTTGTCAGAAGGTCATAAAAATTGATCACATGACCAACAGGATATTGCAATCTTCCTAAATACATGTTGTTTCCAGGCAGGATCATTTTGCTCACATGACCGTGGGGATGCTGCAAGGGTCCTAAGTGTGAAGTCACTTTTTTCAATGCTGTTGTAACTTTAAATGGTCATTAAACGAATAGTTATAAGTTGAGAAGTGTCAGAATTCATTTCTTATACAAACACAGAATGAGCGGCAAAAAATATTTCTTGTCTGTTGTTTGATTTAACGGTTCTAGTACAAATTAGTCTTTTCAACACAATGTGTCTGCCTTTAAAATCCAATTAGGTTTAAAAGCAGCTGCCACCGAAAATAATACTTCTGCTAAAGGAAAATACAGATTTCTGCTAATCAATGCCCATCAGAAAGAGATCAGCATTAGAGGAGCATTGAGACATAAATACGGTGTGCTTATTTCCATTGCAGTGTGAAGAGTTTTGTGAATACTCAGGTCACATACTTTAGATTCATCGCCAAGAGGTGGTTTTTCAGCTGCTTTGTTATAGTGGGCAGGCATTCACCCCTACAAATGCACACACATCCCGGGCACATATACCCACAGTGATAACCCACCCAGGTATCTGGGACAGATTTGCCATTGCACTAAGGTTGGTTGGTACAAGGGAGGAGGAAGAACAGGAGAATTTTAAATCAAACAAAGGTTTGCCATGTTTGAAGGGTCTTTGGTGCTCTCTGAGCTTGTTTGTTTTCTTGCAGAAGTTTCATTACCCTAACTAGGTAACATCATCATTGCTACTAAAGAGTGCTGTTTGCTGTCAGTTTATATTCTGGTGACTTGCTTGTTTGTATGGGTGAGGATGATCTTTGAGGAACTTTGGTAGGGAAGCTCCTTGACTGGAGTATTGTTACTTGATTGTTGGACTGAAGTTAATCTATGCTGATATAGTTGCTGATTGCTGGTGGAGAAGTACTGGAGTCTTTCTGTTCTCTTTTGGGCTGGTTGATTGTCTCTTTTGCATAGTCTATAGATGTTGTTACTGTCTATGTGTCTATTGATGGCTGATTAGTCAGAGTGCCAGGCTTCTAGAAATGCCTTGGCGTTTCCTCTATTTACGGTGACTAGCAAGCTAAGTGCATCTACCATGTATTCATCCCGCAGCAGCACATTGGTGCCAGGGACATCACTTCGTGGGGAGTGGTGGTAAAAAAAAAAAGTGTAAAGCTTGGATTGTTCATCTGTGGCCACGATCTTGACTTTTTTGACCCATTCCTCTCTCTAGTTTACATATAACCAGTGGTGAAATGTAAAATTTGTTACTAGCGGTTCTGTGGGCGTAGCTTTGGTGGTGGTGGGGGAAATATGATTGAGTGGCCAACTTTTTTTTTTACTTTTAAAACCATTTTTTACAACCTCTTTGTCTGAAGAGGTTGCAGGAAAAATGCTTTAAAAAGCCTCTGACGATCCCAGCTGATTTGCCTGATCTGCAGAAGCTTTTTCTTTTTTTTTAAGCCTCTGACAATCCCAGCTGACTTGCCTGGTCGGCAGAGGCTTTTTTTCTTTTAAAAACATTTTTTTCTACAACCTCTTCATCCAAAGAGGTTATAGAAAAAATGCTTTTAAAAGCCTCTGACAATCCCAGCTGAGCAGCGCGATCATCAGATGCTTTTTTTTACTTTTAAAAGCATTTTTTCGCCAAAGAGGTTGTAGAAAAAATGCTTTTAAAAATTAAAAAAAAGACCCTCTGATGATTGTCTCAGACCGCTCGGCAGCCTGGGCATTCCAACAAACCACGCTGAGACGAGATGCTCGAGCAAACAGAAAAGCAGTTTATTTTCGTCTTCCAGGAAGCCGTAGATTACGCTGAGTTCACCAAAAGGGATAACACAAAGTCGGCGTTGGGATTCCCTCACCCCAACTCCGTTTAAATAGCCGCGCTGTACAACCAGCCAATCAGCGCTGCTTCCAGGTTCCACCCCACCCATTATGCAAAATTGCAATTAATCATGGTTAGCCTAGCCCGTCCGCAGCGTGACCGACCGCCTAACTCGTGACACCCCCTCCACCATTGTGCCCATGTGTTTCCTCTTGATAGCAGGTGTGTTCTCTCCACCCCACCTAGCAGGTAAGTCCTTTGGTCTGATGTGTCAAGCTGGGCAGGCTTGACAGGCGGCTCCCCCTACCAGGAGTCCCCCTGGAAGACAAAAGCATAAAGTTATAGCAATCGCTATCAAACCACCCCACCCAGCTTGCCAGGTTTGTTGGGATATTTTTTATGAAATTGACGACGTAGCCTATTTGCATTAAGGTTTTCTAATGGAACCCAGGTTGCGTCTTCCAAGGGATAGCCTTTCCATCGTACTAGGTAGTACAACTTATTTCTGCGAACTTTGGAATCTAAGATCTCATCTATTTCATATTGATTTGTGTAAAGAGGTCCAGGGCGGGTTAACGGGTCTCGTGTTTCCGTTACCGGTTTGAGGAGAGTCTACTATGGAAAACAGGGTGGATTTTTCCTAACAAGGGTGGTAACTTCACCTCGACAGTTACTGGATTTATAACTTTTGTGACCGGAAAAGGGCCGAGATATTTAGGGCCCAATTTTTTGCTGGGTACCTTCAACTTGATGTATTTTGTGGACACATACACCTGGTCTCCAACTTTGAATGGTGTAATGTCTTGTCTCTTTCTATCGGCGTATTTTTTGTACTCGTCCGCCGCTTTTCCTAAGGCTGTTCTGATGGTTGGCCATACTTGACAAATCCTCTCCCCCCACTCCTTTGGAGTTGTTTGGGCTTGACTAGTTTCCTCTAACTCAGGGATAGCGGTGAAGTCCCGCCCATGCACCACTTGGAAAGGTGTGACTCCTGTGCTACGGTGTACCGCGTTGTTATACGCGACTTCAGCAAATGGTAGGAGTTGTGACCAGTCGGACTGTTGATACGAAACATAACACCTTAAGTATTTTTCTACCATCGCATTGGCCCTTTCTGCAGCTCCATTGGTACTTGGGTGAAACGCTGAGCTGAGCCCTTGCGACGACCCTAATAAGGTGATAAAGTCTCTCCAGAACCGGGCCGTGAATTGTACTCCTCTGTCTGATATTATTCGAGTCGGAGCTCCGTGCAACCTATATATATGTTTCACGAACATGTGTGCTAGTTTTCTCGCGGATGGGAGACCTCGGCAGGGGATGAAATGGGCCTGCTTTGAAAAGAGGTCAATCACGGTCCAAATGACCGTGTACCCATTACTGTCAGGGAGGTCCACAATGAAATCCATTCCTATCTCCTCCCACGGTTTGTTGGGGGTCGCAACAGCTTGTAATAAGCCCAACGGCTTACTAGTGTTTGCTTTTGTTGTTGCACATATTTTACACCCTCTGATATACTGTTCTGTATCCTTTCGTAAGCGAGGCCACCAAAATTGTCGTCTAACGAGATGCAACGTTTTTAGGAATCCGAAATGTCCTCCTATTTTTGCATCGTGACATCTGTGCAACACCACCGGTCTTAATGGTTTAGGAATGTATAATTTGGACCCTACCCAGGCAAGACCATCCCTCATTGTTAGTGTGGTTCCATGTTCCTTTACCCAAGGGTCATGGCTTACTTCCCGTTGCAACTCGACTTTTAAGGTATCAGGATCTAAAGAGGTAGCTTGTGTTCGTGCTGCTTGTTGTGGTTTTGGGATGATAGCCTGAACTACTTCGTTTCTCTTACTATTGAATTGTGGCATGCGTGATAACGCATCGGCTAGAAAATTCTTCCCACCAGGAACATATTTGAGATTGAAATTGAACCGGTGGAAATATTGTGCCCAACGAACTTGCTTTGGTGACAACTTTCTCGGTGTCTGAAGGGCCTCCAGATTTTTATGATCGGTCCATACTTCGAATTTCTGCCCAGCCCCTTCCAGCAAGTGGCGCCAGGTTAGCAACGCCCACCTTACCGCAAACGCTTCCTTTTCCCAAACAGCCCAGCCACGCTCAGTTGGTGTAAGTTTGCGTGAAGTGTATGCGCACGGTTCTAACTGTCCGGTTTTTGTCCGTTGCAGTAGCACAGCAGCCACGGCTACATCGCTGGCGTCTGCTTGTACAATAAATTGCAACGTCGGGTCTGGGTGTTTAAGTACAGGCTCTTGGGAAAAGAGCCGTTTCAACTGCTCAAAGGAGCATTGACACTCTGGTGTCCACGAGAGTGGCTGTCCTGGTTTTACTTTCCCTATGATGTGTTTTGTTTTCAATAACTCAGTCAAGGGAAGGGCTACCTGAGCAAAAGAGGGTATGAATTGGCGATAAAAGTTGGCAAAGCCCAAAAAACTCTGCAACTGCTTTCTAGTTTTAGGTGCCTGCCATTCTAATACTGCCGCTACTTTCTTGGGATCCATTTCCACCCCTGTGCCCGAGATGCGGTAACCAAGATAGTCCAAAGAGGTACGGTGGAACTCACACTTGGACAGCTTGACAAACAATTTTGCTTTCAACAATTTTGTGAGAACGGTTCGTACTAACTGTATATGTTCTTCCATCGTATTCGAGTATATAAGAATGTCGTCCAAGTAGACAAGAACTCCTCTATATAAATGCTCATGCAAAACGTCATTAATAACTTGCATGAATACAGCAGGTGCCCCCTGGAGCCCAAACGGCATTACGCAAAACTTAAAACTGCCTAACGGGCAATTAAAGGTGGTTTTCCACTCATCTCCAGGTCTTATTCGCACCCGGTAATAGGCCTCCCTCAAATCGAGTTTCGTAAAGATCTTCCCTGTGGACAAGGTAGCCAGCAGGTCTTTCATTAAGGGTAAGGGGTAGAGGTGTTCTACACACACCGCGTTCAGCCCCCGGAAATCGACACATAAGCGAAGACCGCCATCCTTCTTTTCTCGGAATAATACCGGTGCTGCCATACGGGCACGACTCGGTTGAATAAACCCCCGGGCTAAGTTTTTGTCAATGTACCGCCATAGTTCCTCGAGCTCAGGCTTTGTCATTGCATACATGCGTGGTTTGGGTAATTTTGCCCCAGGGATTAATTCTATGGCACAGTCCGTAACCCTGTGAGGAGGCAGTATTTCACATTCTTCTTCAGCAAAAACAGCCGCTAAATCCCTATAGACATCTGGATATCCCTCCTGTGGAGGATTGTGGTCAACCCCCCTATTCCCAGTTCCCTGGTGTAAGCGCTCCTGTACCATCGGTTGCGACTGCGAGCCTACTTCCAACCGCACCTTCCGAAACCCATCCTCCCACCATATGACTGGCTGCCACTTGTCTAACCAGGCTAGACCCAATATCAGGGGTTCTACCATATGCTCGATTATCACAAAACAAAGCTGTTCTCTATGTGCCCCTATCCTTAGCTCTACGGGTTCTGTGACATAACGAGCTGGCTCCCCATCTAGGAGTGACCCATCCATTTGTTCAAAACGAATTGGAGCCCTCAGCTTCCTGATTTGGAGCCCCAATTCTTGGGCCACAGCTTTTCGCATTAGGCACCGGGTGCATCCAGAATCTAGCAGAGCACCATGATGGGCTTCTGTTAGGGTGCGTATGTTTTGTAACACTACCGGGAGTACAAAGGGACTTATTGGGTCGCTTACCATAGGATCCTCTGGTGCACTATCGTCACTGTCCTCCGACCGCACCTCGTCTCCCCCGACCGGTCTCCTGTTCTCCAACAAGGTGGCACGGGTTCCACGGAAGGTTGGTGTGGGCGTCGGTGGCTTTGCCCGTTCTGTAGTTGAGCGGACTCGCTCTCTACTCCTGACCCCAGGAGATGGCCCTTGTGTGCGGGGCGATGACAGGGGGGCCACAGGGCACTCGGCAGCCCTGTGCCCAACTTGGTTACATCGAAAACAACGGAACGAGGTAGCCCGTCCTCCACTTGTGACCGGTTTGATGGTAGGTGAACCTCCTGGATTCAGCTCTTTTATGGCTGGGGGTTTAGTCCCAAATCTTTGTGGTGGAGTAACCCGTGGTCGGAACTCACGCAGCCCGACCTCCAGTTCCACCGCTGCTTTACACCATTCTGCCAATAGGGGTGGTAAACCACGATAGACACATGCTTGTCTCACCTCTCTATCCAGACCAGCACGAAATTGGTGGACTAACAATCGTTCGGGCCAAGAGCGGAGTCTCCCAGCCAGGACACGGAAGTCTTTGATGTACTCTTTCACCGGCCGGCCTCGTTGTCGAAGGGCTAAAAGCTCTCCTTCCGCCACCTGGATTCTAGCACTATCCTCAAAACGGATCCGTAGAGCGTCCAAAAATAGCCCCACATCGGCCAACTCTTTTGCATGCTCATTATGCAGGTCCGCAACCCAGTTTGCTGCTTCGCCCTGTAGCACTGCTGTGATTGCAATTACCATAGCCCACTGTGAAGGATACAAGCGCCCATACAGATCCACATGGCTTAGGATTTGGCTAAGGAAAATAGCAACCTTGTCTGCGCTGCCATCAAATGAGGCTTGTATGGGTGGTGGGCCCCACCATTGTTGTTGCTGTTGAACACCTGGTGCCCATATGGGTGGCAGTGGCGGGCCACGCACCCCCAGTTGGTCCCTCTCCTCCCCTCGGCGCACGTCGCTATACCCCCGCACAATGGGTGGCCGTGTCTCTCTCCCTTCCATCCTTCGGGGAGCCTCCTGTGTTTCACCTAGAGACGATGTTCGGGGCCCCGTAGAGCCGTGCTCTGTTGCCTTTGTCCTGCCAGCCTCTATCCCCATGCGCAGCTTGGGACTTGCTAGATGAAATCGTGGTTCAGCCCTGGATCTCCCTTGCCACGTGCTGGTTGTCTCCCCACGTTCAACCCACGGCTGCCAGGACGCTGCATCACGGAAACTAGCTTCCCCGAACTTCTCTCGTAACGTCTCTAAGGTGGATGAGCCAAGGCTACTGGAAGAGTAGGTCCAATCCCCCTCCTCATCCTCTATCCATTTGCGCTCCCGCCACCCCTGAAACGCGCCTTCTGGCCGATACTGAGTTTGACTCCTCTGAGACCCAGTCAAGGCAGGGCTAGTCCACCAATCCCCTGTGGAGCCCTTTCCTGTACTTACTACAGCTGGGCTTTGCTCCCCGCTGCCAATGTCCACCTTCAATGACTTCTTCTCCTTTTGCTGGCTCTGCTCGCCACCGCTGATATCCACCTTCAGAGCCTTCCTCTCCTTTTGCCTGACCACGGGTGGTTCCACAGCGGCTTTTCCCTCCAGCGGCTCCAGCGGGACGACAGGGGTCTCTTCTTCCAGAGCTGCCACCAGCCCAGCCTGCGGTAACGCCCCCACCGCCCCTTCGGCCATCCTTTCACAACGGGAGAGAGAAATCCAAAAAGGAGAAACGCCGACTTTCTCTCAGACCGCTCGGCAGCCTGGGCATTCCAACAAACCACGCTGAGACGAGATGCTCGAGCAAACAGAAAAGCAGTTTATTTTCGTCTTCCAGGAAGCCGTAGATTACGCTGAGTTCACCAAAAGGGATAACACAAAGTCGGCGTTGGGATTCCCTCACCCCAACTCCGTTTAAATAGCCGCGCTGTACAACCAGCCAATCAGCGCTGCTTCCAGGTTCCACCCCACCCATTATGCAAAATTGCAATTAATCATGGTTAGCCTAGCCTGTCCGCAGCGTGACCGACCGCCTAACTCGTGACACCCCCTCCACCATTGTGCCCATGTGTTTTCTCTTGATAGCAGGTGTGTTCTCTCCACCCCACCTAGCAGGTAAGTCCTTTGGTCTGATGTGTCAAGCTGGGCAGGCTTGACAGATTGTGCAGCTCAGCTGGGCATGTGGGGGGGGGGGGTTTCAGGGATTTTTGCTACTGGTTTCCCAACCACCTGCTGCCATCGCTTCCGGATCAAGCGATCCGGTACAAACCGCGAGCATTTCACCCCATTCATAACCATACGGATTTGGTGAAGTCACCACAAAAGCAGCACTTATGGATGTACTCCAGGCTTCATTTGACTTTCTGCTGTTTTCTGGACCCAGTGTAAGGTTCTCCTTGGTTGTCTAATATAAAATGCTTGAAATAGTTAATGGCTTTCCACCAATACTCATTTGGCAGGCAGAGATATAGTGGCCATGCTCACCACACTAAGCCAGCAGTTTTGAAAGTTTGAGACTGTGTACAGTGACTCCCTAAAATGATGATCAAAGATGTGCAATCATGAATAAAACTAATGCTGTCATTAGTTTAGAGTTGGGCACAAAAATGAATATGCCACTTATTTGTAATAATGACATTTTAATCTTTACTCCGTGGGTATGGTCAAATTTTATGAAGTTGTAGTTGCCCATTATAAGCTTCAGCACGAAAAATCAGGAACAAAATGACTTTTGACTGAGCTCCTGCTTTGTTTTTTTAAACATCATCAATATTTTAAAAAAGAAGAAGAACCCCTCCCAATTGTTCTAACTCCATAAATTGAACCATATTTTAAACTGTGCTTCCCAAATTAATCAGGACAAATCCCAGTAACCGTGATTCTCATATCACTGCAAATTGTATAACTAAATATTATGCAAAGTCACTGGTCACAGCTGCTAGGAGTGAGACAATTTAACTTTTTATTCTAGTTTAATATTTTGCAGTCTTCTAAATAAGAAGGAATTAATGGGGGGAGTGAAGAGAAACATTATATCTAGATGAATATAATTTACAGTTTGAGATTTAAATTGAATTTATGATTAATTTTCAGTAGACATGGCAGCTTGCCTGAGGAGAAGAAAGTACATGCTGAAAATTAGTGAAAACTGAGTTAATATAATACCGTTATTCTTGGTAAGAAGAGGCAAGCAGAACTGTCAAGCACAAGGGTGTTCAACCTTGGCAACTTTAAGCCCTGTGTACATCAACTCCCATAATTCCCATGCTGGCTGGGAATTCTGGGAGTTGAAGTCCACAAGTCTTAAAGTTGGACACCCCTAGGTTGGACACTCCAATAGATGTAGCAGCTATTCAGTAACATTGTTGTGTATCACAACGATTACACGGGAGCTACTTGTGTCTCTATTTATGTGTCTATTTATTTCTTTTGTTCATGGAGTTCATTTTATTGTTCCTGCATTCGTTTAAAAAAATGAATCTCCTGTTGCAATGATCAAACCAGAAACCTTCCTCCTGCCTGTGAAGGCCTTGCTGATTGACTGAAGAGCATTTTTTAATATTTATATTTTATATAAATATTTTATATAAATATTTTAAATATAAATATTGCATTTTTATTTAAAACTCAAAATGCTACATGTTTTAATAATAATTTCATACAGAGCTGTATTTTCCATGAAATGTAGCAATAATTCTGTAATTATTGTAACCTTAAGAAACATCCTCATGAGGAAAATAAAGTTTAGGCAGTAGTTGCATTGCTTGTGGTACACCCATTGAATTGTAATTGAATAGAAGTTTTTAAAGCCACTCATAAATCTGTAGATAAAACTTAATATACCATACTGTACACCCCTCAAAGTGGGTAAAAATTATGGTGCGTCTTATAAGTCATAAGTCATAAGTTTATTTTGTCAGGCATATATAGGACAACAGGTAAAAGTATAAACATAATTTGAATACATGAAAAGAGTAAGTAAAAAGGAATATTAGGACAGAGAGGGTAGGCACGCTGGTGCACTTATGCATGCCCCTTACAGACCTCTTAGGAATGGGATGACGTCAACAGTAGACAGTAAGGTTAAAGGTTTGGGGGTTTGGGGAAGAAACTACAGAGTCAGGTAGTGCATTCCAGGCATTGACCACTCTGTTACTGAACTCAAATTTTCTGTAATTGAGTTTGGAATGGTTTACCTTGAGTTTGTATCTATTATTTACTCGTGTATTGTTGTGGCTGAAGCTAAAGTAGTCATTGACAGGAATTATACTGTGGCAGATAATTTTATGTACTATGCTTAGGTCAGCTAAAGTCAGCATAGTTCAAAATTGTCTAAGCACAAAATTTGGAGTCTGGTAGCATACTTTTATTGTGGTTAGAGGAATGGATGACTCTTGTTGTAAAATATCTCTGTACTCTCTTGATTGTATTTATGTGCCAATATGCAGTGCGGGTTCCAGACAGATGAGCTATATTCAAGAATTGGTCTAGCAAATGTATTTGTTTATACACCAAATGTTGCCAAAGCCCCGCCCACCTGCCAGCCCCCAGCCTTTGGCCATGTTCAGCCTCTGCATGTTGCATTTTTGGCCTCCGCACATCCTGTTTTAGACCCATTCCAGTTTGCAAGAATTGACACAGCACATTGCCGCCTCCGCATGTCACATTTTTGGCCTCCACCCGCCCCATTTTTGGCCTCCATGTGTCGCATTTTCAGCCAGTTCTGGGCAGCAGGGATCACCAGCACTGCCGATCCCTACTGCCTGGAGCTGGCCAAAAACGTGATGTGCGGAGGTAGTGATAGGTGACGATGTGCTCTGGCGATTCCCGCAGCCTGGAACAGATATAAAATGGAGCGTGTGATGGCCAAAAACATGATCCGTGATGGTGGTGATGGACTCTGGTGATCCCCACAGCCTGGAACAGCTGATTGGCAATATTCCCAGAGGCCGATCCTATTAAATCTGCTGTTGACAGAGAGGCTGAGGCATAGGTGCGGAACACCAACTTTATTAACATAACAACTATCCGCTCAAACAGCTGCGGAGAGTTAAAGAACACCAACAAAACAGGGACAGCTCCTTAAGAACAAGAGCTGTCAGGCATCAACCAATCCCTGAGCTAGGAATCTCCCGCTTATTTTAGTGCTGCGCCTGAACCAATCAGCGCCGGCTGGCAACACAGCCCCGTAGAGGGAAGCCGTAACTGTGAGGACACAACACTCCTCCCCACCCGGACCGCGCATGCGTAATCTTGTAAATATGCTGGCCGGCGTCGAATCCGCCCTGATCTGCGAGATGCGAGCCCGACTGGCGAAGGGGGAGGGACCGAACTCGGAGCTTCTGTCCCAGCTGGAGCTGCTTCACTATCCGGCCTGACAGTTTCTGGTACGCGGCCCGGATCCTCTGGTAAGACCTCCGGTAGGGGCAGTTCTGTGCGAGTTGGCAGACTGATGTCGGGCTGGTTGGGAAGGGCTTCAACTGGTTGCAGAACAGGAAACTGTGAATTTCCCGGCACGGGGGAAGGAAGGTTCCCATCGAGACTCCTGCGCCGGAGCTGGTCTATATGTCGGCGCCACTCTCGGCCATCACTGAGCACAACCCTATAAGAATAGGGTCCGGTTAGTTGAGCAATATGTCCCGGAATCCACTTAACCTCGGACCCGAAGTTCATGGCATAGACGGGATCGCCAACTGCGAAGGTTCGTGACCGGGGAGCAGAACCCCCGCACTGGCTCTGGACATAACTAGGGTGCAAACGGTCCAGCGTGGTCCGCAGGCGCCTTCCCATAAGCAATTCGGCGGGACTGAATTTAGTGGTCATGCAAGGGGTAGTGTGCTGAGCTAAGAGGTACTGGCAAATCTTATGGTGCCAATTTGTGGGGCCCAAACGACGTAATGCGTCTTTAGCTGATCTGACGGCTCTTTCCGCCAGGCCGTTAGAGGCCGGATGGCAAGGTGCCGTTTGGGCATGTCGGATGCCCAGTTTCGAAAGAAACAGCTGGAAGGGGGCCGAAGTGAACTGCGGGCCATTGTCAGTAACTAACACATCAGGTAACCCATGGGAAGCGAACCATCCCTCTAAGACCCGTACTACAGCTTCAGTCGTGGTGGATGACATAGCGGCCAATTCCACCCACTTGGAGTGGGCATCCACTAGGATCATGAACATCTTCCCAAAGAAAGGGCCCGCCAAATCCACGTGTACCCTAGCCCATGGAGTGCTAGGTGTTTCCCACTCACGGATGGGGGCCGAAGGAGGAGCTGGTCGGGACAGCTGGCAGGTCTGGCAATGGGCTACCCATTCCTCGACATCCTGATCAATCCCAGGCCACCACACGTAGCTGCGGGCCAAAGACTTCATGCGCACGATACCCGGGTGGGCATCGTGGAGTCGTGTCAGAACCCTGGTCCTGAGGCTAGATGGCACAATAACCCTATGACCCCACAAAAGGCAACCTTTTAGAACGGATAATTCATGCTGCCTCCGATAATAGGGCAACAATTCGGGGGACCCCTCGAAGGCTGGCCAGCCCCTGCGCACCCAGTCCAGCAGTCTGGACAGGATAGCATCGGTAGTGGAGTGCATGCGGATGTCATCGGCAGTGACTAGCTCAGGGACCTCGTCAATGAGCAATATTGATGACACGGGGGCAGGGTCCACTACACTCACAGGGACTGGGCAGCGACTAAGGGCATCGGCGTGCCCTATAGCCTTCCCAGGCCGATACAACAGTTTGTAATCATATGCCGCCAAGAACTCCACCCAGCGCGACATGCGTGGAGAGAGAATCAGCGGAGTTTGCCTGTCCCCGGCCAAAAGACCCAATAGGGGCTTATGGTCAGTGACAAGGCAAAAAAACCGGCCATAAACGTAATTATGGAACCGCTTGATTCCAGCAACGGCGGCTAGGGCTTCCCGATCTAGCTGGCTATAATTACGTTCTGCGGTGGATAGCGTGCGAGAATAGTACGCTATCGGGGCCTCGGAACCATTGGGTAAGGTATGACTGAGGACAGCTCCCACCCCAAAAGGGGAAGCGTCGCATGTCAAGGACAATGGCAGACCTTCATCATACTGCACCAGGACAGCATCAGAAGTCAACACATCTTTGACTGCCTGGAAGGAGGCAGCCGCTTTGCGGTCCCAGTGCCAGGGCCTCCTAGCGTCCAGCAAACGGTGGAGGGGCTCAGCTAGGGATGCCTTATGTGGCACAAAAATAGCATAAAAATTCAGGAGGCCGAGGAAAGCCTGGAGTTCGGCCTTATTGGTGGGTGCGGGAGCGAGTTTTATAGCTTCCACCTTGGCGGGAGCCGGCCGAATGCCCCGGGAGTCAATCAAAAACCCCAAAAACTCAACCTGGGTCACCCCTATTCGACACTTCTCTTTCTTAACCTTTAACCCCGCCCGTCGGAAACAAGTGAGGACGGCCCTAATTCTGCTGATGAGCTCGTCCTGATCCGCAGCCGCGATCAGGACGTCATCAAAATAAGGGGCTACCCCAGGTAGCCCATGGAGCAACCGCTCCATGAGGCTTTGAAAGATCCCGGGGGCGACACTGACCCCGAATTGCAGACGGGTGCATTTGAATGCCCCGCGATGGGTAATGATGGTTTGGGCCAAGGCCGTGGCTTCGTCCACGGGAAGCTGTTGATATGCTTGGGCCAAATCCAGCTTCGCGAAAACCCGCCCTTGGCCCAAAGAGTGGAGGACATGCTGAACTACTGGAACTGGGTAGTTATTTGCCTGCAATGCCCTATTTATTGTCGCCTTATAATCGGCACATATTCTAATAGACCCGTCCTGTTTGAGGGGAATAACAATAGGGGTTTCCCAATTTGAGTGGTCAATTGGCACGAGAACTCCTTGGGCAATCAATTTGTCTAATTCCCTATCTACTTTAGGGCGCAGTGCCAATGGCACCCTCCTGGGTTTCAGGCGCCTAGGCACGACTTGGGGGTCTAAATTAAATGAAATTGGCTGCCCTGTATATTTACCCAATTGACTATCGAACACATCGGCAAATTCCTGCTCAAGTTGGGAAACAACATCAGAACAAGTAGAATGGATTCCCGATATACCTAAACGGAGGGCCATAAACCAGTCTAACCCTAGAAGGCAAGGCAGACTGTCCCTTACTACAACTAGTGGGAGGCGGCCTGAAAACTCCTTAAAGGACACCTGGATATCACAACACCCTAACGTGGGGATTACATTTCCTTGGTAATCCTTAAGTTTAACAGGACATGGCCGCAACGACCGCTTAGAGAAAGCTGGCAACAACCCTTTAAGGGTTGACCAGGCGATCAATGACTTAGAGGAGCCCGTGTCGAGCTCCATCTTACATGGGACACCCTCTAGGCTAACAGTCAGGTATAGTTTGTTGGAGGAAAACGAGGAAGAGGAATGGCTAACTGCAACAACTGCCACCTCAGCGTCCCCTTCAGTCAGGAACACATCTTCGCGGCCACGGCTCCGCCTCGCCCGTTGTCTCCTGGACGCTGGCTCGATCCCCTCAGCGCGAACAGGCAGCGATGCGCGGCAAACTCTGGCCAGGTGTCCTCTCTTTCCACAACGCCGACACACGACGGACCGGAATCTGCATTCGGTGCGACTGTGCGAGCCTCCGCATCCCAGGCAGGTGCCCTGAGCTGGCTTGGGGGCGGCTGAACGGTTCTTCCGAGGAGCCAATTTAAGTCGACTCACTTCACCTTCCTCCTCGGAGAACTCTTCTGGTTCAGACCCTTCATAATGAACAGACTGGGGGTTGCTCGCGGCCAGGGACACTCCAGCCTGAGAACGTTGAATGTCAGCGGAAGACTTCGCTGACATCTCAGCAGCCCTGGCCTCATCTAGGGCGGTTGCTAGCGTTAGGTCAGCTCGAGCTAGTAAACGACGTTGGAGCCTCATGTCCCGCACCCCAGTAACCAGGCGGTCCAGGAGTCTATCATCTAAGTCAGTGAATTCGCAGTAAAGCGCAGCCGATCTTAGGGAGGCTATGTAATCATTCACAGACTCCCCCTCTCTCTGAGATCTCAAATGGAAAGCATGCCGCCTCGCAATTCTTGAGGGCATGGGAGAGTAATGGTTCTTTAACTTCTGCAACAACGTCTCCCATGGTACAGCAAATACTGGTTGGGGAGCCGCCAGAGCCCTAGCTGTCCCGAATACCTCACGCCCACAGGAGCTGAGGAAATAGCCCCTTTTCCTGGCACTGGGCAACTCAGCCAGATCATTAGCTTGCAGGAAACATTCGAAACGCTCGAGATATTCGTCCCATGATTCAGCAGCAGGCTCGAAAGGGGTGAATACCGGCAGCCCTGAAGCCATTTCTTCCACACAGTCAGCGATTCCGCAATCCGCCTCAGAAAAATCCCACCCTCGTCGCCAATATTAAATCTGCTGTTGACAGAGAGGCTGAGGCATAGGTGCGGAACACCAACTTTATTAACATAACAACTATCCGCTCAAACAGCTGCGGAGAGTTAAAGAACACCAACAAAACAGGGACAGCTCCTTAAGAACAAGAGCTGTCAGGCATCAACCAATCCCTGAGCTAGGAATCTCCCGCTTATTTTAGTGCTGCGCCTGAACCAATCAGCGCCGGCTGGCAACACAGCCCCGTAGAGGGAAGCCGTAACTGTGAGGACACAACAGATCCAACCACCAATCAGCTGGTCATGCTAAATCAGCCTCCGATAACATGCTGAAGCTGACCAGACTGTTTCCTGTTTGCTGCAAGGACTCTAGCCAGATGAATACCGATGGATGCTCGTAGGCAGAGGCAGATTTTTTTTAATTGCTTTCCTCCCCAAAAACTAATGTGCATCTTATACTCTGGAGTGTCCTATACTCCAAAAAATATGGTATATACAGGAATCATTCTATTTTCTTGACAAAAGTTTGTTACTGTTAAATGCAAAATCTAAAAGGATGGATTTCACTTCCCCACATAATTTGTACTGTGTTTTATAAGATGAACAACTCTACATTTCTTCCTAGTGTTAGTCATGATACAGTGCCTATATCAGTACTCTATTACCCATGTTCACTAAGGAATTCTGGGATTTGAAGTCACACAGATTAAAGTTGCCAAGATTAAGAAATACTAGTCTCTCCATCTCTGTCTGTTTCCCTATATTTATGTCTTATTATCCCACACAATTTGAGGCAACATGAAGGCTACTTCACTAAGGTTATGGATTATAATATACCACTCAGCCTTAACAAGTGATTTATAAGCATCACTTCAGATCAGAGCAGCTTAATTCTCAGTGGGGTTACAAGATGGTGCCCTTGAATTAATGAATATGTATTCAAACACTCCACCAGCTAGTACCTTAGAAATGGTTTTGCTGGGAAACAGGTTTTTTGCTGACAGTTTGTTGAATTTGGTTATGATGTATGGTTTATTGTTTAGGGAAGGGATACCCAACCCCCAGGCTGCAAACTGGTACCAGGCCGTGGCCTGTTAGGAACTGAGCCAGAGGTGACCAAAACTGTGCCTGTGCAGGATGTAGGCCTCACACTCCCTCCCCTCCCCCCCCCAGGCCATGGAAAAATTGTTTGCTGTGAAACTGGTCCCTGGTGCCAAAAAGGTTGGGATCACTGGTTTAGTGTTTCCCATGGCCATTTTATTATTTATATTCTTGTTTTACTATTAAGGAATTATTATTCCATAAGTCTCCATGGGTCTAATTGGATTTAGATACCTATCCATCTACCTACCTACTTCCTTCTTTCCTTCCTTCCTTCTTTCCTTCCTTCCTTCCTTCCTTCCAACACAGTGAATCTTCATGTTCTAATCTAAATGACAGAAATAACAGTAGAACTGGTCCTCTCCTCTCCTTGTTCCATTAGTAGATGTATCAGACAGGAAGGCATAAACTGAGAATCAGTGTAGAGTGGTCTATCAAAAGAAATCAAATGTCCTAAAAGATCTGCCTATATTCCAAGCAAGGGTTGCAGCAGTAAAGATGTAGGGCAGCGATGGCAAACTCACAGCCCGCAGGCCACATGCTGGCCACACCCATCCCTGTTTTAGTGAAAGGGAAAAAGTCACGATATGTCATGTGAAGACAACCCTAATATAGGGGAATCTACCAATCAGGGTTTATAATAAGTTTGGTCCAGATAGAATACCAACTGTCACTATGCCAGGGTTGTCAAACTCAATTTCCTTGAGGGCCACATCAGTGTTGTGTTTCACAACACTGTGAGGGGCCGGGTGAGCATGGCCAGCTCGGTGTCACTCATGTTGGGGGGCACTTGTGGAGGCACAAATGCTCTGCCAGTGAAAATGGGCTCCTGAGCTCTGTTTCTGGCTGTGAAGGCCTCCTACAACCCTCTGCCAGTGAAAACAGAGCTCTGGCAGAGGCCCTATGTGCTGGTCATTTACTGTCTCCAGGGCAGCCACATGAGCCAGATCTAAGCACCCCACAGGCCAGATCTGTCCCCCAGGCCTTGAGTTTGACACTCCTCCACTATGGCAAAACAGAGGAAGACATTAATATATAGAAAAGGAAATTGACTTCATTTTCTGCTGATTAATACAGAGGCATCAAGCACTCATAACGCTACAGTGCGGAAAGACCCTGAGAAGGCTTTTCTCATGAAACTGAGAAAGCTAATGAAATTATGTCTACTGTCAACTTTGAGTAGTGACAATTCATTCACCAAAGTATTCACGCTGAGAAGCATTATCATTCAGAATAACAGCACAGGAGCAAATAATTTGTCATAATAATAATATCTTGCCAATAAACAGGATTCTTGTTAGGCATAACAAGAAATGAATTACTTGTGAACATATGATTTGAAAGATTTCATCCTCCCATAATTTAAAGGTAGAGACTTTATAAACTATTCTATTGTTCTTTATGTGCTTTGATCTACTGAAATCTGTTTATACATTTGTAGAGAATATTTGTAGCTCAGCACTAATGACATTACAAAATGTGATAGCAATTGTTTGCCTACAATCTATAGACTAGTACTTATTTTGTCCATCAAAAAGATGCACCTTTTAAAATTCTAAGTACTTATTGTTTGTTACACATTTAGATTATTTTTGTTGATACAATTCCTATACATTTATATATGTTATATGTATGGAATACTTCACATTACAGTACAGTTTGGTAATACAATATCTGCAAGAAAACAGCCAAGCTCAGAGAGCACCAAGGACCCTTGGTGAAATGTGTGTATATGACAATAGTCGTGGTTCTAGACTCACGATAATTCATAGTGTAAGATTTTAAAAAAGAAGCTTTTGACTTAAGGAACTCATAGTTTAAACCCCACACACCAAGTAAAAATCAGCGAATAATCAAAGAAGGAAGGAGAAAAGTTTGTGCTCAGCTCAACTATGAGCCTCAGATAGCTCAACAGGCTAAATATCCTGTTATTAACACTCAGCTGTCTGCAATTATTGCGAGTTTGAGGCTCAAGGTTGACTCAGCCTTCCATCCTTTCTAAGGTAGGTAAATTGAGGACCCAGTTTGTGGGGGCAATAAGCTGACTTTGTATAAAAAATATACAAAAGTATGAAGACTATTGCTTAACGCATGTAAGCCGCCCTGAGTCTCCGGAGAAGGGCGGCATATAAATCTAATTTTTTAAAAAAACTATATGTCACTTATTTAGACGTAGTTTGAAACAGATTTTTGAAGAGAAAAGGGAAGTGTTAGAAATAGAAAGCAGTATGAATCTTAGCAGACAGTCAGGAAGTACACAGTATTTTGAATTGTTAAAAGTCTTGTTCTCGTCCGACAAATCTTTCTGTCTTCCTGAGAGACCATTTTGCTCTCTATGATTGATTACATAGTAAGTCAATGGGTCTAATGGAAAACCAAACGGATTTTGCCTCCTGCCTATGCAGTCTATGGATGGAATGAAAATGTATCAAGTCAATAGAGAGACTTCAAGGAAAGTTTTAACAAAGGTAAACCACAATTCAGGAGTGAAATTGGAGACAAACAATCAAGTTTGTCAAGCATACTGCATGTTCTAAAGCTAAAAGGGAAAAGATAAAGAAAAAAATCAGGAAATAATTGTAAAAGGCAGGATTAGCCTAGAGATTATATTTTCTTTTATTGACAATGAGCGTTAGAATCCGTTAGAGAATCGGATATAGTAAAAGAAAGATAGATTCTATGGTGGAATTTAGAGATAATGGCTGGAGAAGAGGATATTTAATTTAACAAAAGCTGAAAAGATAAATGTAGACCATAAAAAGAACAAAGCACAAGGGGCCATCGAGAGTACAAAGATGACATAATTGGATAATGCACTGGATATATTTTATTGCATTTATCTATTTAAACCAGTTACATTGTGTTTTAGGATAAAAATATTTAAATTGCTTTTGACATGTCATGCGGATTTGTAGTATTTCTGAAACCACCAAAGTGCCATATCAGTGTGCTAAATAATAATAATAATAAAAGTAAACCTTAAGTTTTATAAGCTTGTAAATTATCTCTATTTCAAATGCATTTCTGCCTTTCAATTTAATATAGAATATGCATTGTATATATACTGTATATTGAATATCACAAAATGTGATAGCAATTCTTTATCTACATTCTATAGACTAGTGATTATTTACTTGGTCCACTGAAAAGATACACATTCATTTTATTCTAAGTACTTTGCTGTTTGTTACACATTTAGATTACTTATTGTTGTTACAATTACTGTACATGTATATATGTACTGTATGTGTATGGAATAATCTAGATAAAATTCAAAGACACAAAAGGTTAAAAAAGACAAGAAATAGTTGTTTCAGATGAGATTCCTTTCAAAAGGGAAAACTGAGCAGATATGATGATGATGATGCTAACACTTGGCGATGTCTGACACTTGGCGATTCTACGGGTCAGGTCTCTCCACATCTTCCATCTTTGAGTTTTTGTATGCTCTGGCTGGTGTCAGCTTTGACAGGGTCCAACCATTGTGGTTTATTTGGCAGCCTGGTTTCCTACAAAATATCAGATAATAAGTCAATTTAGCACATCTAAAATTATTCTCGCCAGGTTATTTAGTATCAATAAAGAAATCATTTGCAGTTTGGCATTTCTGAAGCATTATATGTGTTGTGGATCAAAATCAAATAGTGAATAAAAGTAATGAATAGAATAGAATAGAATAGAGTAGAGTAGAGTAGAGTAGAGTAGAGTAGAGTAGAGTAGAGTAGAGTAGAGTAGAGTAGAGTAGAGTAGAGTAGAATAGAATAGAATAGTTGGAAGGGACCTTGTAGATCATCTAGTCCAACCCACTGCTCAAGCAGGAGACCGTACACTATTTCTGACAGATGGCTGTCCAGTCTCTTCTTGAAAGCTTCCAGTGATGAATCTCCCACAATTTCCGAAGGCAAATGGTTCTATGTGGTTGATTGTTCTCACTGTCAGAAAATTTCTCCTTATTTCTAGGTTGAATCTCTCCTTGATCAGTTTCCATCTATTACTCCTTGTCTGGCCTTCAGATGCTTTGGAAAACAGGTTGACACCTCCTCCCCTCCTCTCTGTGGCAGCCCTTCAAATATTGGGACATTGCATGGAACTATCATGTCATCCCTGGTCCTTTTCTTCACTAGACTAGCCATGCCCAATTCATGCTCAGCTGAAATGTGTATGTTAGCATATATCTTTGCCTTCTTAATACTGCTATTCATTAAGTATTTAGGTCTCCTTAATTTAAGACGGTTAATAAATGAGGTTTTGTTGGTGTTTGGAGGTTGGAAAAGCCTGATGGGAAGTGTTTGTCATTATTTTATTGCATTAAGGTATTGTCAAAAGATGGAAATCACATGACCAACCTTAGCTGAACTCAATATCTAAGGAGGGAGATACCTGGTTAGTTCTTGGTTGTGGGAATTCTTAAATCTTAACATTAATTAAGAAGACAACAGCAAACCATTTCCATTATGGAGCCAAGAAAATTGCATAAATGCAATCTCTTGGAATGACGCTAAACTCAAGGGCAACTTTAATTTACTTAGTACATGCTGCTAGTCATACACATTAGCTTGCTTCTAATGAAACCAGTGAGAGTGATCATCTTTAATTTTTAAAATTATGCCTGTGAACTTTAGGGAAAAAAATATAATATACAACGTTCAAAAATGGCAAAGAATCCCCAGCCAGACCTTCGCTGGCAGGAGAACAAATTTTGCTTGGAGCAAAATTATTAACTAAGGACTCCTAGCCTTAAAACAGCAGCTGAACAACAAAGGGGCTATGGGAAGTTTAAAATGTAATTTTAAAGAGACAAAGACCCAACAAACAAATAACTCTAGAACAGAACTAATGGAATTAAATATCAAGACAAGGTGAAAAGACTGGATATTTTAAAACTGGAATTGAATTTATAAAAAAAATAAGAAGAAGATGTGATACTTTTAAAATCAACAGAAGAAAAGTAAACAACTGGACAGTTATATAATTGTAACAAAATGGATACTTGCATGACTAATGGAAAATGTGGATTGTAAAGGGACACCTTCTGGTCTAAAAAGGAACATTGTAATTTGTTTTTGTTATGGAAAATTTGGACTTTACAGACAACAGTCGTGGGATTTTGTGTAGGTTTTTATTTCCTCATCTGCAGGCAGTTTGATGTCGATGAAAAGAAAAGGAAACTACAATGGAACTCCTATAATTTGAATAATAACAATTTATTGGTGCAGGAATAAAAGAAGGATTTAGCGCAGGCTCAAAAGAAGAGAATCTGATGCATTTTATCCGGATTAAAAATAAGAAAAAGACTTAATATAACATATGGAGGACAGAATTTGAAGACTTTGAAAATGGAAGGAAATATATATTAACAGACGAGAAAGTGAAGAAATGATAGACACGGTTGGAAAAAGAAAAAAGAATTAAAACAATGTGATTAAAAATGAAAAATGTATAGGTGGTGGTAATAATAAAAAGGAGGTTCTTATAAGATAATTATGAATGTTTAAGGATATGAGAAGAATATGAAATAGATATATAAAATTGAAATGTTGATGGAAATTAGAATATAAGAGAAATTAAGCACGTTAAAAGAGATTTTTAAATATATACAAAGTTAAGTTTTAAGCAAGAACCATGTCTCAAATGTTAAACGGTCATAAAAAAGGATAATGTAAATATGATTAACTGAAATAAGCAATGTATAGATGGATGGAAACAACAAAGGATTAATAGTAAAGCTAACGATAATTATGCTGTGATCAATAGCCCAAAAATAAAAAAGATTATGCTGTGTTTAACAGCCAAAAAATAAATATGACTATGTAGTATTTAACAGCCAAAAAACAAAAATAATTATGTTGTGTTTAACAGCCAAAAAACAAAAATGATTATGTTGGGTAGGACAACAAAACAAAGAGGATTTTGTTGGGAGTAATAGCAAAAATGGAATGATTATGTTGGGTTTAACAACAAAGTTAAAGATTTAATTAAATAATTAAAAAGGTTTAATAGTAAAAATAAAATGATTTTGCTGGGATTAACAGCCAAAATAAAAATTATTATGCTGGGTAGGACAGCAAAAATAGGGAGGAATATATTGAACATAACAGCAAAAATGGAATGGATAAGTTGAATTTAACAACAGAAATAAAGATGATAATGATGACTTCAACAATAAAATAAAATGATTGCGTTGGAGTTAACAGCTAAGAAATAAAAATGATTATGTTGCAAAGTAATGAAGATGATTAAAATGGGAGTAATAGTTAAAATATTTTTAAAATGTTTGTAATAATTGTAACGATTTATATTGTTAAAAGATATCCATCTAAGCAAAAAGGAAGAGAAAAATGGAATTACATTTGGTTAGGAACTAAGATTAAGTAACGGGTTTTGGGGATAATGGCATAATTGATAGAATTTAGAGAAATAACCGTGTAAAATATTAAGTTGTGTTAACTGGAAGTTAAGAATTGTTAGTGATTTGTATTAATTTGTGACTGGATCAATGCTTCGTTTTGGAAAAGAGGTGTTCTATGTTTGTGTTTTAAAAAATAAAAAAAAACTTTTTTCAAAAAAAAATGTTCTCCTTTAAATCACATTCCACTGTTCAGCTTCCTAGCAGCATTTGCACATCCTAACATTTCTCCACCCACTTGCCACATTCTTTTTGTTTTCAAATGAATGACATTCAAATTAATCATAGATTCATAGACCAATCCAAGTTAACGTATAAAAGAACAAATAAAAAAATGAAATAAAGAGAATTTTAATAATGTTTGTACATGCACATGAAACATAACTACCCAGAAGCAATATACCCATGATGGCAAACCTATGGCAGGTCTGCCCCAGGTGGCACATAAAGCCCTCTCTGCAGACATGCCAGTCATCACCCTAGCTCAGCTCCAACGTATATTTCTGCATGCCTCCCACCAGCCAGCTGGTCTTTGGGTCTCTGCTGTGCATGCACAGGGGGTGGGGCACATGCATGGGGTGGAAGCCAAAACAGGGCACAGGGGTGCCATGTGAGCCCCCCCCCCGGTGGCCCCTTTTGGGTTTGGAAAGCCTCCTGCACCAACCTGGAAGCAAAAACGGGGTGTGGGGATGTGTGCAGGGGATGCATGTGCATGTGCGGTGGTGGGGTGCATGCATGGGGGATTCTTGCATTGCATTTTGGGGGTTCGGGCATGCACATGTGCATATACATGCGCGCATGCTTTGGGCACTCAGCACCAAAAAGGTTAACCATCACTGCAATATACTGTAACTGTGAGATCAATTTCATTTGCTTTGGACATATAATATATAAACAAACCATATGAATTAAATAGAAAAAAAAACGCTGCAACAGTTCCTTTCTCATGTTCTGCAGGAGGTGCTTAGATGAAAGGAAGCTAGAATGAACAGGACAGAAGCTGTAAATCAAGTCTGAGTTTATTTCTGACACATAAAAGAGATTCCTGGGATATACCTGTTTTTCTTAATTCTCAAAATATATTCCATATCCATGTCAAGATGACTGATTTTTCTTGTACTTCCAGGCATAACCAGGAGACGCTCTGTGGAAGTTTGACAAGGTGTCTAGAATTGCATAAAATATTCATATTTGTTTGTGGTTGGTGGTAATCATCTCCTGGAGAAAACCTTTGTGATTGATAGCTAAGAGTTCACAATGACTTCATCAGTCAATCAATGTAATAATCATCAGCTTCAGGTCCAAAACATACAAAACTGCAGTTTCTTGTGGAAAGATAGAAAGCAAAACAGCTCTTGTTTTATATCTGTCAAGTCTTCCAATTTAGAAAGGACTATCATGGCTTTGGGTCTATCATTGGGAAAAGGTGCTGCAGTGGGTAGCTCCTATGGGGCTTTCAAAAGCAAAACTCTACAGGAGGTATGTGAAAGAGATTTCCTGCTGTGATCACCAATTCTTCAAAGAAACGCATAGCAACAATGACCTGATCCTGATTAAGACCTCAGTTGCCATTTTGGAGCCATCATTTAAATACAGAAGCTAGTCAGAAAGAAGCAGGATGTTGCGAAGATCGGCAGGGTGTATCACAGAGATGCAAGCCATGAGAAGCCCAACGGCGTGGTATGATCAGGTGTAAGATTATTATTATTCCAGTCTGTGAATTATTTTGATCCAGAAGAAGCTTCTCTGTGGCAGCACCTGCCCTTTGAAACATCTTACTCTCTAAGTAAGGTCGACCCCTACCTTCTTATCCTTCTATAAGAGCCTGAAGGCATGACTCTGCCAATTAGACTGAGTAGCATATGGGGGAGTTCCACATTGGATGTGGCTGCTAGATTGATGGCAGATTCCACCTCTTCTCTTTGCTCTCTGCTCTCTACCCATCCATCTTTTTAGTTATCGTATTGATGTACCATAGTTTTCAGAGTATAAGACACACTTTCCCCCAGCCCCAAAGAGGGTGGAATTGTTGGTGTGTCTTATACACAGAATACAACCATTTTTGGCCTCCCGAAGCCCTGCCCCGCGCATCCCATTTTTGCAAAAAAACGGGCCTGTTTTTTGCAAAAACAGGGCACTCCGAGGCTTTAGGAGGCCAGCAGAGTGCTCCTGTGGGCAAAAAGTCCCTGTTTTTGCAAAAAAAGGGGGGGGGGAGAAAATGGTCCCATTTTTCACAAAAATGGGGCACGCAGAGGATTTGGGAGGCCTGCAGAGTGTTCCTTGGGATCAGGGAGGGCAAAAAATGTATTTTCTTCCTTATCTCTTCAAAATCTTGGTGTGTCTTATACACCAGTGCATCTTATAGTCCTAAAAATATGGTATTTATTCTCATTGTCTTCTTTTGTCATAGGTTACTTCATTGTTCTATTATTTTACTTCTATTTACATACCTTTTCATTTTTCTTTCTTTTTTAGTGTAAGCCACCTAGACTAGCCATACAGTGAAATAAGAGGCAAATAAATTTAACAAATAATAAGAAATAAACATTTGTTGATCTATATAAAAGATGGAAGGCAACTTCTCCTTAGTTCTAGGGTGGTACTCTCCTTGATTAATTTACATCCATTGCTTCTTGTCCTGTCTTCAGGTGATGCTTAATAATTCAGCCTTTTTAAAAAAACAAAGTCCCTATCAATGCCCCAATAAAAGCAGGAGTCTCAAGCCATTTTGCAGAAAAAATCCAGTTGTTTATTAGGAGCGCCATGTCGGCACCGACTAGGTGAAGCCAGCTCTGACTTCATCCAGTTCATGCTTTGCCTCTGACCCGGTTTCCCCCTTTCCACACACCCCAGGTGTGTCATCAGTTACATTCCCCAACAAAGCAATTTCACAAGTCGTATAAGTCACTCCCTCCGGCCATTGCGGGTCTCCGTGGAGATGTCCTTGGCTTCGGCCAGCTAGGATGTGTTTTCTTTTGACTGAGGTGCAAATTCCTTGATGCAGCTGTGAGGCACGATTTCCCATCCCCTTGCCTATAGCAACTCAGAAGCAGGTCAAGAAAGCTTCACAAGTTGAAGGTCCAATTTTGCTGAGACAATCTCAAAAGAGAGCTTGCAATTCCGAGTGAATCTCAGACTTCTCAACAAGAAAAGAAAAATAGCCCACATCTCCCACCTTTACTAGAGAACAATAAGCATTTGGGGACGAATAACTGAATCTGTAGTATTCTTTTTGTTTCAGTTTAGACCTGAAACTTGTCTGTTGCATTTTACTACTTTTGTCAAGAGCTGTGTGCAGCTGAATAAAACTGTGTAATTTAGAGGCATTAATTCTGCTGGAAGCTCTGGCAAGACAACACTTATGTAGGCTGCAGCAGAAACCATGCATGCTCACTGGCAGCCTTAAGAATCTGGCTCCACATATTTCATTTAATTGTTTGTACACTTCAGGCGTAATGAGAAATTCATCCGAGTCAAATCTGTAATTCTAACTTCCCCTTCGGTGGCATTTGCTCTCCCTCAAGCACCACTAGAGGGCTGGAGAAAACAGAAGGATCATTTGGTAATTGCATTCAGCAGCTATGGAGCCTGCTTGTGCTTTTGCTCTTACTAACAACGGCCATCACCGCTTCTCAGCAACTCAATCCCCAATCCATTACTGGATGTCAAGGCTATTATATTCCCTTGGACTTCACTGAAAGGGAAGAGTGTGCGCCTTTCGCAGAGCATATGGTTTCAAATGGGCACTGGAGAGGTTTTCCATATTTTTTCAATGCATTCATTATATGAAGTCCTTGGACGTGTTTGCCTGCATTTGTACAAATGCTAAATTAAACCAAACATGTCCCTTCAAAAATGTACAGACCCAGTGTGTGGCATCCATACTTCACACTTATCCAGCCCGCTGCAAACTTGTCAATATTTACATCCATTTAAGAAGGCACACTTACCGTTTAAGTTGTGCTTATCCAGCGTTCATGCCAGCATGCACTAATCTAACACATCCTGAAAAGGCAAAGGTACTTTGCCAACAATTTACAAAGTATTCAGACCAGACTTCAAGCTATCAGTTCTGCTGTTGTGTGAACCTTCGAGTTCCAGGAAAACAATTGCAATTACTTTTTTAATGTGTCTGGATCTTACTGGATTTACAAAAGTTTTATTATTGTTGGTCTGAATCAGCCTAAGGAAGGATGGAAATATCTTCACTGAAAGTTACACACACACACACACGTATATAATGCAGGCCTAATAAGCAGCTTTAAAAAAGAGGTTTCTTCTTTTCTGTGTGCATGAATAAGTTTTATACCAGCGTTGCTAAAATAGTGCAGGGGTTAAAACCAGAGATGAAATCCAGCAGGTTCTGGAGAACTGGTAGCGGACATTTTGCGTATTTCAGAGAACTGGTAGTGGAAATTTTGAGTAGTTCAGAGAACTGGCAAATACCACCTCTGGCTGGCCCCAGAGTGGGGTGGGAATGGAGATTTTGCAATATTCTTCCCCTGGAGTGGGGTGGAAATGGAGATTTTGCAATATCCTTGCCCTGCCATGCCCACCAAGCCACGCTCACCAAGCCATGCCCACAGAACTAGTAGTAAAAAAAATTTGGATTTCACCACTGGTTAAAACATATACTCATCATAGTAAAAGCTGTTAGCCAAAAATCAGAAGAAATGTCATTTTTTTAAAAAAAATATTCTTCTTTCCTTGAGTAGCTGGATTTTTCCTTAGGCCTTACAAAATAAAAGTTTACAATTTAACAGCCAGTGTTTGTAGACACTTGAAATGACAGAGGTCAGTCCGAGCTCCCAAATACCAAAATAGCCACTGGTGACTAAATTAAACACTAACCATAAAAAAATGATATAACAGTAAATCTATGGATGCTTAAATATAAAACAAGACAAAAAGACCAGAGGGAAAGGGATTTTACTCCGGAAAAAGCAAGGCATTAAAATACACAGACATAAATTTTCTACCTGGTTTCAAATGAGCAATCTTTTCCACAGGAACCCAAGATGAACCACTGTGCTGTTTCAGCATGCTGATAAAGAAAGGTATAGAAATTATTAATGTGCATAATAAGCACTGGCTGAGCTGATATGTTGACAGCAACAAGAATGTTTTTTGCACAAAAATGGAAAGGTAGTTTAATTACTGCAATGGATGAATGGCTGGAAAAGCTGATGGAACTAACAGAGATGGCAAAAATTTACTTTCAACGAAGAAAAGAACACATCCAATTTTGTTTTGACTTGGAAGCCGCTTCTGGATGTTGTGCTGGAGATGGAAAAACATGAAACTTTGACTTTGAGTTTTGCTGATGAAATGGCAGAAATGGCTAGTACATAAAAGTTGAGGTTGGTGCTATGTTTTTCTACTGCCCTAAATAGTTGGAAGTCAATGCTTTTGTTTTGTTTTTCCCCCTTTTTTACCCTATTTCTTTCTCTCCTCTTTTTCTCTCCTCTATTTTCCCACTATTTTCATTTTCTTTTCTATTAGTAAAATTATTTTTTAAAAAATAAAAGCACTGGTTCAGTTGAGCAGGGGTGTTGGTGGGCCTTCTTTTGCAAAATGGTTACAGTGATGAGCTGCTGATTAGCCTGCATAAAAAGAAGCAGGTTATCCCAACTAGACTGAGCACTCAAGGTGTTTTCTAATACAACATATCTTTTTTTAAAAAGTGCTGTGAAGAGCAGTGATTTAGTCTATCTGGGAGATTGGAAGAGGAGAGATGTTTTGGGGGGGAGAGTTATAGTTTTTCAGAGTGTATTGGATTTTTATTTATTTATTTGCTGTGAAATGGGTATTTATTTATTGTGATTGGTGGAAAAACTGAACTATTATGTTATTCTTAATGATATTTATATTAGGAGAGCAGAATTTTAATTTTAGATCACATGCTGGATAAAAGAAGTCAACTGAAGTCTCATACCTCATGTTAATAGCTTGTTTAGCTGCTACGTTTTGTTCTGACCTTTGCATTTTTCACAGTACTTTATGATTTAAGATTTCTTTTAAATTTCACTACTCTGTGTTCCTGGAAATCTGTCACTTACCTGTTCAAGGTGATAATGAATTTGGAGTCATTCCCCAAAGTCATTTTTGACATGCTTATTATGTTCAGATTCATGCAAGATTCAATCTCATCAACCAGCAAGTAGAAAACTATATTAAGTAATTGTTACATTTTCTTTTTGAAAATGTTGTCCTGAAAATGTTGCTCTTTTTATCTAAAATTTACCTAACATAATGGAAACAATAAGCAGTGGAAATCAAGAATGTTATTTTTCTATTAAGTTTGTAATATTTTCGTTTAGTTGTGATTTTTATTTTTGGGGAGTTGGCTATTCATCTGAGTAGAACATACACATGAATAATTGAAAACTGTAGTTGTGTGCAGACTTCTACACAATTATTTTTCACAGTTCCCAGTTTTCAGAGATTATAGGCATGCAAAATTCATATGCCCGTAATCTTGTGCTGACTTCCAAACCAGGTGGGAAAACCAGAAGCAATGAGAAAAGACATAACCCTAATCCCTCACTGAAGGGATATGATATGATGTCTTCAGCAATAAAAAAAAATTGCTCAAGTTGCATTAGACTTCTGCAGATTCCATGGGAATCACATCTAGTTCTGTTTAGCTACCAATCCTGCTACCTATAAAGATTGTGTAGCAATAGATGTGATTTACATAATATTCCTAACAACATAGCAAAGTGCATTGGGCTGAAAGATACTGATTTCAAGAGTTATCTTTTGAAATATAGCTTACATGAAATGAAGATTAAGAAATTAAGGAATGGAGTAAGAAAATGAAAAGGACAGTGTAATTTTTTAAAATGCAAACATCATTCACTTTACATTATATCATATACATATAAAAATCAGTCTCCTACTTACACTGAATTTTTTTTCCTTTTTAAATTGGGTTTTAACGATTAAACAGTTCTTATTCAACTCTTGTGCATGACTGTGACCATTTACATATCATCACACTAATGTTCTCCTATACACTATATATAATTTTACAAAATCTACTATCTGTTGTTTCCCTTTTTTTCTATTTTCAATCCAATTATACCATTTCTCCCATATTATGTAAGTCCAAATCCATCAGTCCTTTCAGTTCCAATGTCATTTTATCCATTTCTGTGCAATCTAATATCTTTCTAATTATTAATTCTTCGGAGGGTATACACTGATATTTTTCTTATGATATTGTGTACAGTTTTTAAACAATGTGTTAAAAGTCTGTTTTGTATGTTCCATTCATTTGTCAAGACATTTTATTTACAGTATTTCCCATATTCCTACTCATGGCTGAAAAGTTTGCTTTTATAATACATTACAACTCAGGTTTTTTTTCCATTCAGTTATTGACCTACCAAAATATTCACTTACATAAAACATTTGCGTACATAAACGGGCTTGCTCTGTTCTTACAAGTTACAAGATTGTAATTTCTTCCTATAAAAACAAAAACATGCCACACTAACAAGAAAATAATAAGCAATTATTTTACTGTGATGCCTTCAAACTGGACATTGTTTCAGTTTTTCCTCTCGATTTTCTGTCAGGCAAATGTTTAACCCACATGCTTCAAGTAAGTGAATAGCAAAAGGCTCTCCAAAGAATAAATATGACTCACTAATCTGGGTTTCTCCCAATGTTTTAATTAGCTCATTAAAATGTGGTGGTTCAGGGCTGCCTGCATGGTTGATAAGATGTCTTGCTTGTTGTTCATTTGATGTATCTGTGTTAAGCAAGATACGTAGAAATCAAAAAGATACCTTCATAGAAAGGAGTTTTGAACTATCCATGACTTGATAACTACCATGAATATTGCACATACTCTATATCCTATACTAGTGATAGCTAACCTTTTTGCCGTCGTGTGCCAAAAGTGGGGGGAGAGTGGCGGGTGGCAGGTGCGGGTGTCCATATCCATAATTCAATGCGCCCCACCCCCCACACATGCACACGTGACCCCCCACACTTCCCCCTGCTTTTGGCATGTGATGGCACAGTGGGCCCGTTTTTCCCCTCCCCAGGCTCCAGAGACTTTCTAGGAGCCTGGAGAGGGCAAAAACAGCTTTCCGCATCCCGCCGGAGGCCAGAAACAGTCAGTTTCCCAACTTCCAGTGGGACTGGAAGGCCTGAAAATCAGTTGGCCGGTTCGTGCGTGCGAGCTGGAGCTGAGCTAGGGCAACACTTGCGTGCCCACCAATATAGCTCCGCGTGCCACCTGTGGCACCCGTGCCATAGATTCGCCATCACGGCTATATACTGTAGTATTCTGCTCATACTATAAAATGTAACAGGGAAGTGGGCAGAATTATAAGACTATGAAGACCCCAAAGAAGACAATTTTGTCTGCATGTGTGTGTGTGTGTGTGCCAACACACTCACACATTACCATTGTGGACTACCTGCAGAGTTCTAACAGCTGGGAATGTTAGTCTAGTTTCTTTTTTTCCTTGATAAGACCATCGTGGGTCAAGCATTCAACTTCGTGCATAGTTCCAATAAAAGAGAATATTTGTAGCTCAGGATAGAAATGAGAGGTCCTTGGTGCTCTCTGAGTTTGTTTGTATTCTTGCAGACGTTTCATTACCTAACTAGGTAACATCATCAGTGCTAGCATTGATGACTAGCACTGATGATGTTACCTAGTTAGGTAATGAAACGTCTGCAAGAACACAAGCAAGCTCATAGAGCACCAAGGACCCGTCATTTATGGATAGTTTTTATTTTAAAAGCATCGAAAAAATATAAAGGTTGGTTTTCTTGCAGGTTTACCATAATTAAAACCACTTAAATCTGCAAGAACGTATGGGGAAAATCAGTTTTCCTACTTGTGTAGTAATCAGACAAAGGGAGGAAAAAATTTTAAAATAGAAATTGTCAGGTTTCGAGGTCGTCTCAAATAAAATTGCATTTCAAACAAAGTCATTGATGAAGAAAAAAATCTCTTATTTATTAAGCACAACATTTTCGCTCCGTCTCATCGTAACTAGCACTGACTTCTGACCCAAAACCCTTTCCTTCCCCCACTCCTCTGCACTCATTGGCCATCTTCCAAGTCACTCTACCGCTAATCTACTGCTTCAGCTCAAAGGAATTCCCCCCACCCATCCCATCTCCTAGGGGACATTATCTCCATGGAAAATAAGTAGGTGAAATGTCAAGACGTCTCTTTCCAGATGCCCTTCTTCTCCTTATGTCAGCACTAGAGTAAATGTGGCTTGGAGCGCTGACAGAAATATTACTTTCAGAGATACTGGAGTCTCATGTACTTTAAGGTTGATTAATTTTGATATACCAGTGGAATATGTAATAAGTTAGGTGTTTCGATCATGTAAAGCCTGAAGTCCATGCAAACAGTATTGAAAAACAATTGCGGAACATGAAACGTATTCCCAGAAGATGAATGCGCTTGTTATTCTGCCCATGCCTGCTAGGTTTGCTGCAATCATGGACCTGACAGTAGCTGAGGAGATGCCCCCTCAACGTTAATGCTGTGTGCTTTCTTGGGCTGAATGCAACAGGAGAGTGGATGCTATTACAGCTAGTTGGAATATTGGGATTTTCCTGCTGCATAGTGCTTTTAGAGGACATCTGCAGCGGCAGGGGCTCTTATGTGTGCCTATAGAACAGCCTCTGCTCAACGAGCTGCATTGGTTGCCAATCTGCTTCTGGTTCCAACTCAAAGTGCTGTTTTTGACCTTTAAAACCCTTTATTGAGGGTTTTATGACATGTTAAATTTAAATTTACCGACAAAGAAATAAAGGGAGACTAATATAGCTATTTCGAGCTGTTTAGTTCTCATCAGCTAGCCATACCCTTCTGGGATTTGAACCCCAGGCCGCTTGCATATTAGGCAGATGTATTAACCTTTAGGCCACAGGCTCCCTTCACTTTGTCGGCTATACCACGGGGGGAGATTAAGTGTTTTTCCAGTGAGATTGATCTATCCAGTAGTGGGTTCCACTTACCTTCGCTATCAGTTTGGAACTGTGCTCAAGTGGGGCATTTCTGTGCATGTGCAGAGCATCTGTGATGACATCTGGGTGGGTGGGCGGAGCCTCCCACCACCACTACTACTGGTTCGCCCAAGCCTCGGAGAACCTATAGAAACCCACCACTAGGTCTATCATGACAACTGGTCTACCCAAATATGGGATGGAGCATACTCCAAAGAAGAAGAAAGTGGAAGAAGTATGCTCCGTCCCATATTTTGATAGACCAGGTTGCCCTGATAGACCGGTCTCACTGGAAAAACAACTTTATGACATGGGACTGGGTTATTTGTGGGATCACCTCTTCCTAATCATATGTCCCTGTCCCTTGTCCTTACCACTTTCTATAGAGGGATGACTGAGAGCATCCTATTGTATTACATTACAGTCTCATTTGGAAGCATTACTGCTTCAGACATCTATATTATCTTATATCTGACCCATTGTATCAGATCTGGCAGAAGAGGCATGGTACAGATCCCATCTGCTATGAAGCTACATCAGCAGGCCTCAGGAGGCAGGCCTTTTCTGCTGTGGTGCCTCTTATGCAGCATTGAATAAAGTTAGCTCCATCCCTGTCGATTTTCCCCGAAGTCACTTCAAATCTTCAAAAAGAGCCTGGATAGCTCAGCAGACTAATGCATTGTAATTTAACTCCAACTGTCTGCAATTAGTAAGTTGGAATCTCACCAGGCTCAAGGTTGACTCAGCCTTCCATCCTTTCTAATGTAGGTAAATTGAGGACCCAGTTTGTGGGGGCAATAAGCTGATTTTGTAAAATATACAAAAGTATGAAGGCTATTGCTTAACGCATTGTAAGCTGCCCTGAGTCTCTGGAGAAGAGTGGCATATAAATCAATTTTTTAAAAAAAATCTAGTCATGCCTTCAGGCCTGGCAACCAGCAAAGTACTAAGGTGGCTCCATTGTTGTTAACATCTGCTGTCCTCTTTTAGCCTTTGTGATTTTATTTTTTAAATATTTTCATATCTTAAATATTTTACAATCCTATTGTAAGTTGCTCAGAGAGACGGGCAACCATATAAATTTGATTAATAATTAAATCAATAAACCATATGTCACATTATCATTGCACTATGTTTTTAATATTTTTTCCATTAATGGAGAGGATGCTATTTGATATAGAAACACTTTTATGTACACTTGTTGGTCTCTGATGAACTTTCAGCACTTGTACTTATATAAAAGAAATAACACCATGAAAATGAGGTGATCTCAGACTGTATATGCATTTGTAGTCCTTTAAATGACCCTAGCAATTAAACTGCACTCCTGAAGTACAGTGTATCTTTTAAAGCCTTCTCAAAGGGCTTGATTGGTATAAGTTATGCATATTCTTTTTTATATATATAGTGGGTCTAAGAAATAAGCCATGCATTTAAGATAGTAAAAAGCCAAAATTGGTACCATATTCATCCTGGATATGCTACAAAATATGGCCTAATTAACAACGTGTACATATTAGATCTTCAGGCTAATTGCAAAATATCTACTTTTTTGAAAAACATTCTCTTAAGTTTGCCCCAGCGGGCTCAATAATGTTTTGAAGCCAGGGTCATTTATTCATAAACTCTTCTTGGGCTACTTAATTTATTTTTATTTTATTCCATTTATATGGACACCCATCTTAAATAAATGACTCTGAAGAAAGAGTTCCCAATTAGAGTAAAAGAAAAAAACCCACAGCCAAATAAAACTCTTAACAATATCTTGCAAGATCATCTAATCTCATGACCCCCTTCCTAGGAGCTCATTACAGTTACTTTTGGGAGAAACTTCTATGGTCTCAGTGACCCTAAAAGAGAGGGAGCTCCTGGTAGGGTCAACCTTGCTAGTAGGGTATAAAATAGTGGTGGGGGAAGACAATTTGTGAGTGTGCATGTATCTATCTATAATCTATGTATGGAAATTATCACTTAAAATATTCCACTATATGTGGGATATCAGAGGTGGGTTTTAGCAAGTTCTGACCAGTTCTGGAGAACCAGTAGCGGAAATTTTGAGTAGTTCGGAGAACTGGTAAATACCACCTCTGACTGGCCCTGTCCCCATCTATTCTCTGCCTCCCAAGTCCCAGCCGATTGGGAAGAAATGGAAATTTTGCAATATCCTTCCCATGGAATGGGAAGGGAATGGAGATTTTACAGTATCCTTCCCCTGCCATGCCCAACAAACCACAACCACCAAGCCATGCCACACCCACCAAGCCACACCCACAGAACTGATAGTAAAAAATTTTGAAACCCACCACTGGATTGTATGACTACAAATCTATTCCAATATTCTTAGCAAAATTGTCTTAAGTTCTATGTCTTTTGGACTTTGGATAAATAGATTAAAAGTACTTCTACCTTTTTATTTTCTTTCTTCAATTATATTTAAAAGCCAAGTCCTCAGATGTAGTACTATACATTCCCAAGTACTGTAGTTCCAGAGACTACAAGAAACTGGTCACTGACAGTAGAACTGAAAGTCCTTGTTTTAAAAGGACTGATAGAATGTAAAATACTGATGAACCAAGTAAACTCAACACTGACAACATAGAAATATAGTTTACCAGATTGGATACTTTAAGAGTAAGAGAGTTTAGGTGAAGTGGAAAAGGGACTTCAAATCAGATCCTTTCATGGATTATCCAGGGCATAAAATAACATGAGAGAAAGAAGTGGCAGAAAGTTTATTGCTATGTGATTGTTCAATTGTCAAAACAGATGATGAACGAATAGTGGGAAATATACAGAGAAAAGTGTATAACAATAAAGTATAATGGAAGTTTTGACTTGAAAGTTGTCTGATCCAACTATGGAATCACTCTAAGGAATAGATTCAGTAGACTTATAAGAAGAAAAAGAAAAAAACCCTGATGAACCATGGAAAAAGGTAAGGGACATTGTGAAAATAGAAGCAGAAAAAAAATATTCCAGCACTTCAGATGAAAAGAATAAGCTGCAACAAAACCAAAATGGGGGAAAAAAAGGCCTTGGGAAACAAGGATTCGTGACTAACAAATGAAAATTTACAGAGTTATGCAAGGATAGACAAGGACAGACAGCTCAATCAAGTATGTCAACAACTAAATAAAAATAACAATAACCGGAGAATGAATTTCATTAGAAATTTTATAACTGAAATAGAAATAGTGAAGAATAATTATGGAAGAGATTTAATAGAGGCAATTGGAAAGAATAAAGGAAAATGTAAAAACTACTGAAATCCATACCAATGGGATTATAGAATGACAGAAACATTTGTGCATTCTAAGCAAGTCAATACTCAACATTATATCTTACCAGGTGGGAAATGGACAACAGCAAAATAATATCTGGATTCAAAATTCTAGCTTGCACAGGATGTCCCAACAATGCTTTTCAAAAGGCAACTGGACTTTTTTTTTTTCCCTTGAAGATGTTTCAATTCTCATTCATCACTTCTTATCTTGAAGGTTCTTGGGTGAGAAACAAAACACCTTCAAGAAAAAACAAAACAAAAGAAAGTCCAGTTGCTTTTTGAAAAACACCTTTGGGACTACCATGACCTGGATGACTGAGAAGCTCCATAGACACTTGCATAGATTGGTAGGAGCACACTTGGGGTAATACTGGATTTAGTTGTGCTATTGTTAAAGATACTCTCATGTTGACTTGTATTGTCCTTATCGTTAGCAAGAAATAATGAACAATGCACAGGTTTACACTTTCTGTAAGTTAATAGTATTATGTGAAAGCCCAAATTGACAAAGCCTATAATGGGACACAGACTATTCAGCAATGTAAATGGAAAGGTCACTCCAATGTAGGTTATACTGAAGCTGACCAGGAAATATAGGAACTCACTAGCTGGATACCCGTGCTTTGCTACGAAACTATGTGATCGGGCTTGATAAATTTACTTACAGCTTGAAAATTAATGAATAGTTACAATTGGCCTCTCCTCTCCCCTTCTCTCCCTCAGCCTTGTCCCACAGAACCCTATCCTATCCTATCCCCTTCTCTCCCTCAGCCTTTCCTCACAGAAGCCTCCCCAATCCTATCCCCTTCTTTCCCTCAGCCTTGCCCCATAGAAGCCTCCCCTATCATAGGCCCTGGTTTCTGTGAAAGTAAAACTGAAAGTGAAACTCCTCTCCTCTGATTGTGTTTTGCATTTGGAACAGATTTCTTTTCAGGTGTGGAGGGGGAGTAGTATGAGAGTGTGTTAATCATAATATAGGAAATACTAATGCTTTGATGGTCATTTCAAAAAATTCTTTCTTAGCGAGCACTTAGAAGCCACAAAGAACATACGTGGAAAATTTCAAGTTTGTAGGCTTTACGGTTCTGGAGATTTCGTGATTACGGTGTGAATGGTTTTTAACACATGATGGAATGACACTGGAAAAAAGAACAGCTATATTCATGCATTTATGTATTATGTAAGACAAAAAGAGACAGAGAGAGACAGATGTGGCTTTCAAAAGGCATATGAAAGAGGTAAAGGTAAATATCTGTCAAACACCAATTTATGTCATGATGCACATCAGATAGATAGATAGATAGATAGATAGATAGATAGATAGATAGATAGATAGATAGATAGATAGATGGATAGATAGATAGATGTTTTTAAATAGGTTTCACCTATTGCTATAATTTTATTTACCCTTTTATCAATGAAGTTACTACAATACAATTTGATGGCTACTATTTATTTGTCTTACTCTTGAAAGCAGTATCTTCTACAAACAGTATAGCAATAATAGTTGACACTGTTATTATACTTTACAAAGTTAGAGCAATTAGGAATTTCAGCTTAAAACAATATTCATCACATTTACTTATCTTTTTTTTTCCAGAAACAGATACTCTAGCATGTACAGGGTGGGCAATTGTCATGCATCATAGATGGAAAGCCAGATGTTTGTGTGATATAGAAACACTACTTTCATTGGTGCAAATGGAAATATTGTTGTTATATGTAAATGTTGAGTGCTGTTTGAGTCTCAATTTGAATTGCATCATTAGACTTATTTTACCTAAACCTGGACACTAATAATGTTGAGCCATGTAAGTAACAGACTACTAAGGAGCACAAGACTTGTGGAATATACTGGGAAGACAAAAATAAAATAGAAAAGTAAAGTATCTAGAAGGGTACTGTGGTAAAGCAGTTCTGTACATAGTGTACACTATCTGTATATAGTATTAAAGCACTCTTGTACTGTTGTGTTACATATATGACTGCATCTATATGTAAAGGAAGTCCCAAGGATTCAATCTTGATAAAAAGATTTTATATCTTCGCTACAACAGAACTGCTGCTTTTGTACAAATACACCCATGGGCCAAGAAATTTTAGGCCAGTAAGATAATGCAGAAAGATGTGTCACAAACCTTTATATACAGCTACCCAATAACTAAGTAAATTAAAAACTAAAACAACAACAACCCAACATCTGAGACATTATAAATAAATGCAATATTAAGACACACATGCAGTATCAAGCAGTGTTTATATTTTGTGCTATACAGTCAGGTACAGAAATACATATGCAATTTTTCAACGGAAAAACAAAACACCGAAAATTAAACAAGTAACACAATCTGCTTAAAGTCATTGCTTTGTGATCTTTTGTGCACAGCTCTGGATTAAATTCAGTCTTGACAACATTTATTACTTCTCATTCTTTACTTGTCACATGTTAGCGATGCTTCTTTCTTCAGTTTGCGAGATGCACAACTATGAAAAATATTGTTTTGTAAGTATCCAAAAGAGAGTAATGTTCATAAACATGCATTTTCCTTCGCCTGAATGGTTTGAATCACTGAATCATTCAAGATGGAAAAGAATTTTACTTTGGGGAATATAGAACTCTTCTTAATTAACATCTTTATAATCGGCATGCCTATTTATATATCTATTTTAGCAAAAAATTTATGCACCTAACTATGATCTCCCTCTAAAAAAGGACATTAATGCTTCCATAAGACAGCATCAACAATCTGCTCCCGAAGGTGTTGGTTGAGATGTTCTCATTATCACATTCAAGGATATGTGGAATGTTAAACTGATGCAATATCAAGCATTAGAGAAAAACAGTACAGGACACAGATTTCAAAGGTTTAAAGTGTCTTCTGCTGCTCCCATTTCTTGGAAATTGAAGATTAATTGGTAGAGTATGATAACGAAGTAATCTTGAGTACTTAACATTTTTATAGAATCCATGAGCAAAATGGGATATGATCAATCTGAAGAGAAACAAGAGAATGGGATATGTTTGTATAAAATACCTGCTAAGTCACTTTTTTCTTTTTTTTAAAAAAAAAGGAGCATACCAAAGATGTTTTACCACACCCTAAAATCTGGCACAGGAAGCCATTGTGCTTATCAGCTTTTCCTGACAAGCTTCCTTCCAGAACATGTGGATATATCAGTGAGGTAAATATCCACCTAAATTTCAATATATCCGCAAGACATATCCATCAAATATGGAGTCCATTTGGACTAGTGCTTAAGGCACCGGGCTAGAAACTGAGAGAACTTAAATTCTACTCCCACCTTAGGCATGAAAGTTGACTGGGTGACCTTGGCCCAGTCACACTCTCTCTCAACCCAATTCACAGGTGGTTGTGGTGGTGAAAAGAGTGGAGGAATAAGTATTAGGCATGTTTTCCACCTTGAGTTATTCATAGAAACTATAATGGCAGGATTAAAAGAATCTTCAAAAAATAGTCTTTCATCAATAATCAAATATGCATCAGTGAGGAATGCACCTATACCATGATTGATGTGGGGTAAGAATGATGCACCAGGGATATGCAACAATCCCTACATGCTGAATTAACATGTAAAAACACATATAATTAGGAAATCTGTAACACTAAAGCAGCCAGTGGGGTAATATACAGGTTGTTTGCATAGCTGGTTCACTGCAGCATTACTTTCAATGTGTATTCCCCACTGGGTAGCTGCTTACTCTCTTGTAATTTCTTCCTCTTCGGTAATTCCACTATACAATGGGGAAAAAACAACAACAGGTTAGGCACAACACAATGTGTACAATGTAGATCACCGCTGCAGGATGCTACAAATGTAGGCATTGGTTGTAAAGTTATTTTTAAAGCATTGTCGTAATTTCAAGCAGTCAGTGAATGAGGCCTTCATTACCTGTGCGGACTACCTGTGCTTTTAGTTCTGCATCTTTTCTTTCTAACACTGCCTGTTACCAGCTCATCCTTGTTACAGTTCGTCTTCCAGCATCTGACCTGTTATTATTATTATTCTACAATCTTTGGAACATTTTGACCGTTTGTTTCAGAATGATCAGAGCCCAGGATCTCATCAAAATGGAGAAACAGCATTTTGTAACATGCAACAATGAATTAGGTACTCCCTCATTCAACATGTCAGATCTGTAGAACAGATTTGAAGTTTAAAAAACATATTTTTTTTTAAATGCTTGATAGGATCAGTTTTCCATTATAACTGTATTTCTTTCAGTTCATCACAAAATGTACAGGAAGGTAGCTCATGCCTTTGTCAAACACACTTACAGTAGAAGTAACTGGTAGGTCTGAATGAAAGCAGCTATATGTCAGCTCATTACCTATTTTAGTCTTCCCATAAAAATGCATATGAAGCACCTTTATCACCTTCTTTGCAATTATAGTAAATAATCAAGTTCACCATCCATAATTTGTATCTGGCATCATACACTTTATGTACCAGAAAAAAATCAACTAGTTTGAAATCCACTCTAATCATAAACCAGGGAGATAATTAATTAGCATGGATCCAAGTTATAGAATTGTTTAAATAAGTAAGCAAACTATATGCTCTGCATAAAATTATTGATGGAGGCAGAATATAAATTACAATACTATTAATTTTGCATTACTTTCCTTAAAATCTAAAAATGTATCTATACAAACTAATTTTATGCAAGAGTTACCTTACAGATAGTTCTTGACTTACAACCATTCATTTAGTGACCATCTGAAGATACAACATCAGTGAAAAAAGTGACTTATGACCATTTTTTCAGTTACGATGTTGCAGAATCCCCGTGATCACATGTAACTTTGGTAGACAGAGTCATTCCACAATTCATGAAAATAGTAGGATATTTCAGTTCAACTATTCAAATTCTTCTGGTTCAATTTGAACCCCATTTCATTTGGGATACACACAAACTGAAATATACATATTGAGAAAAAAATGGCTTAAGTGATTTACATTAATAAATTTGTATAAGAAAGAAAATAATATTTTAAGCATAACATAAATATACTAGAGCAATATGAATTATATATTAATCTTATTTGATTTCTGTTTTAATTTTAAAAACAACTCTCATTTAAATTTTTTTCAGAAAGAAGGGTATTAAAGTATTTTGTCTATGAATGAGATTTTCTTAGTCCTGTCAACAACAAAATAAATTGAACTTCAATTAGTTGGATACAAAACTTGAAATATTTGCTCACTTTGGGAATTGCCTTTTTTTTTTTAAATAAAAGCAGCTAGAGCAAGTCCATTCCTATGCAACTGCAGCAGAACAGCCAACCACATTCATTCTTCAAACATGTGTAGAATTAGTAAATGGAGGCGTGTCTATATTACTCTTATTATCTTTCACTTCATTCAAAGGTGAATTGTGACCAATCTGACACTCAAACACTTGCTTATAGGCCTTCCTAAAATTCTCAGAAAGGAATGCATATATAATAGGATTCACTGAAGAATTACTGTAAGCCAGGCAATGTGCTGTTATTCTGAAGAAAAATGAAGCTTGAGTTAGGGGGAAGTCTCCAAATTCAGCCCAGAGGTGGACAACGTGATGTGGCAGCCAGGATACTCCAAACACCACTACAACCACAAGGACAGTTTGAGCTGTCTAAGAGAGAGAAACAATAAATAATGTGAAAACACTGTCACAGGATTAAATTATACAAATAATTACCAATGCACCATAAAAGCAATGAAAACAGAAAGGATATGTTAAGCAAATCATCCAGTGGCTTGAGAGGTTTTTATGACAGGAATTTATCCTTTCAAATCCACAGATAACAATCCTAAAAACACTTAATTTGAAGTAAGAGACATTCAATTCTGAATGATATCCTTAGGAGTGCTCTGTAAATTATCCATTGGCATGCTGAAATTTCTGTATTAACCTTGTCAAAATTTTTAAAACTCAAAGCCCCATGTAGACTCCTGCATCTTAACTAACCATGTAGAGATTTCAAACGGAGATATGATAGTCACTGGTCCAGAAACCTTTAAGTCAAATGCCTATGCAGATAAGCAATAGTCAATTTTCCATAGATTATCTGAATTGACTGTTGGTATCATTATAAAATTGAATAAAAACTTAATTTATCTTTATCTAAAACGGCCTGATTATCATTCATTTAACTAAGGAGGTTTTTTTTAATCAATCAACTTGTGTTGACTCATCTGCTGATAATATTGAACAATAATTCTTTCTGCCCATAAACCCAGCTAAAACAAAAGATATATTACTTACATTTAATTTATAGGTATCTTTCCTTTGTTCTTTTTAAAAATCCAAAGGTGTATATGTTATGACAGTTTAAAAAATGAGAAATGACCCCTTTGAAAGTAGTAATGTTTGAAAAACGTATAATAGCTGAGAATCTCTTGCAACATCTTATGTTACAGCCATTACAGTCATTATACTGTTATTGATACGCAACTAGAGAGGTTCTACACTACTGTTATTGTTTATTTATTGTAATTTTATACATTTTCCTTAAAAAGTAAAATATATGAAGAGTAATCTTGCCAAACATGAAATACATTTTAAAACCATTTATGTTTACACATCAAAGCCAGGCTGTGGATCCTTTTTTTTTAAACCCCCCCCCCCAACTCTTGTAAGGACTTCAACATCGTAGATATTATCCAAGATTTCAGCCATTTGTATTATTCTACTTTTAATTTAATTACATGACATTAAAACTATCTTGTTGGGATTCTATTCCTGAAATGAGGTTAAAGCCACATGTTAAAAACAACATATGGAGAAACTATTAGACTTTTCTTATGAAAGTTAGTGTTGATGAGGTATTAGAATGGAGTGAACTCCCCATAACTGGACAGAATTTCTGAGAAAAATACTGAAATTACTCAAAGTAAATTATCAAGTTGTTTTTAATTTGATGGACTATACAGTGTTGGCTATTATAGGGAGACAAAATGGCTAACATAGTGCAAAGTGGCTAATATAGGGAGACAAAAATGGCATTTCAAGACAGTATACTTATTTTTTATGAATTCTAGTATACCCTCAGAAAGCTATAAAGCTTAATATCTGTTACCTGTTGTCTCATTCCTACTCTAATTTTAACTGGCAACTCCAATATAAGCTATCATTTTTCCACTTTTTTTCTTTGCTTTATCATAGAATGACAAAGGGAACTCAAACACATTTGAATTATTTTATGACATACTAATTGGTTTAATAAGTATATTGTTCTATATAGTTTGTTTTATAAGAAAAGCTTTCTACCTTCTTCTTGGATGCTTCTGATTTCTTTGATATGTTCCTCAGCTTCTTATGCAGATGATTGAGGACCTGAAAAATATAAGTACCTTTCATATAATTAGTTTATTTGTACTTTTTGGCATTTTCTTTTAAATAGGTATTAATTGATTTTCACAGCAAAAATACCTGAACTGTATTCTATAACTTGCTAAATATATTAATTGTTCTCAAATGTAGACAAATAATGTTTGAAGCACATGGTTTGCAAAAATCTATTGAAAAAATGGAACTCTTGTTTATGCAATTTCTGTATAAAACGTAATTAATCAAATCAGTAAATAAATCATGTTTTAATTTGATTCATACCACAACATTCACACCATGTAATGGCAACACCTTAACATGTGATTGTTATTCACCTGTTGCTATGTTCACATTGATTAAAAGCATATATGCACATACCCGTCCTCTGTACATATCAGTTTGATTCTAAACCATTTTAAGAAAATCCTATTCAGATTGGCATCAGCTTATATATATTCATCTCATACTTCAGGCTACCATTTTATCCCATTGGACAATTTCCCTGTTGCTATGCCCACCTACTTTTATCTTTCAACCTACCCCTTTTTATTTCTATGGGTGGATCTTCCTGGAAATCGGTATTTTAATGTCTGCAGGCACATACACATACTTACACATACAGTACACACACATATAAATGATTGATATAGGTATAGATACCACAAAAAGTGAAATTAAATTTATATATGCAAAATTTTCAAAATCCACATAGATGCAAGCATAATTTTCTTTTTTTAAAAAAACCTTCCTTAGCAATAGCAATAGCACTTCACAGTGCTTTATAGCCCTCTCTAAGCAATTTACAAAGTCATGGATGGAAGGCTGAGTCAACCTTGAGCTGGTGAGAATCAAACTACTGAACTGCTGGCAGCTGGCAGTCAGCAGAAGTAGACTTCATTCTAACCACTACGTCACCATGGCTCATGCTTACCTCTACATCTGCTTCAAAGGGCTGTTTTATTTCTATTATACTAGTAGAATATAATAGTCAGTAAAACTCTTTTTATATAATGCCAGCAAATTTTGTTAATTCAAAATCTATCAGGAAAATGATTTTTTAAATTATTGTTTTTGTCTTTCTTCTCTTGCTAAGTGCAATTCCATTGTTTTACTGATTTTCTAATTACCTGAGATAGAACAGGCTCATTCAGCTTCCAGATAAGCCTATAGGGTCCTTGGGTTTTTGAGAAGCTGAGAATGAAGGCTTTCCTTCAGGTAACTAGAAATGGTTGATTTGGTGGAACTTCATTTATTAAGAAAAAAAAAAGGAAGAGAGAAGAAGCTCAGAAATTATTATTAGTACAGTTGTTAGCACAGTCAGTTAGATATTTAGATCCATGCTACCTGGGGAATTCTGGGAGTTGAAGTCCACAAGTCATAAAGTTGCCAAGTTTGGAGACCTCTGGTTTAGACTGTATTTGAGATTTTTATCCACCTATCGATCTCTTCCTAAGAACCTGCGATAGTGGTTTTGTTTGGTGGTTTTGAAGGAATTGTCACAGGATGTAAGCTGTTCCAAGTAAAACCAGCTTTTGCAATTGACTGATGATGATTCTCTGCAGGGCAGCCATTGAACTACCGTACTTGGCTAGACTGAGGCAAATTGTAAACACTGTGGAGATGCAGTGCTCATATTTTTATTTGAGGATAATGCATAGTACAAATGTTTCACAGCAACTTCGTGATGATTAGTTAACATAAACCAGACTCATCTGCCACTTTAATAATTTTAAAACTGAAAAAGATTTGTGTTTATACAAACAGTTTAAGGCTAGCCAAATCTTTTAGTTTTAGTTTTTAAACATTTTAGTTCAGTGTAAAAGTTAAACATTATATGTCGGTTCAGATCCCTTACGTTGCCTATAAAATAAAATCAGAGGGATATATTTCCTTCTTTTTTTTTAATCTTCAGCCCCAAACCTACATCTCACATCTATTAGCTTAACATATCAGAAATATGTGTCAGTTGGCTATAGTGACATAGAAGTAAGGAAAAGATCATTTATGGTGATTATTGGTGGTGAGGGAAAGGAGAATATACTATGCAAAAATAATCTACATTATTTTTATTCACTTGAAATAGAATAAAATTATTTTTATTCACTTGAAATCCTTGTATTAAGAACAGATGCAGGTTTCTTGCTAGCATGACTACTGCTAGAAATAAATACTATTATAATTATACCTGTGTACATGAGCATAGAACTGTAATTTGAAGAATAGATGCACTGAATCCTATAGAATTTATATTCAAGTACCCTGTTTCCCCCAAAATAAGACATCCCCTATAATAAGCCCAGTCGGGCTTTTGAGTGCATGGTGATAAGGCCAAGCACTTATTTCAGGGTTCAAAAAAATATAAGACAGGGTCTTATTTTCAGGGAAACACTGTAGACTTATGTAAGATTGTGCTGTTAGAAAATCAGAAAAAAATGATTTTTTTTTTCAGTTGACAAAAGAGAACTTTATCATGGATACACAAAAGAATGGATAATACAGAAAATTAAGAAATCATACACAGGTGTAATTCTCAAATATTTCGTAGAATCATCACATTAATTTTCCATATTTTCCATACTTTACCACAAACATTATTTTTTTAATGTACGGATTTTCATATTGTAGAAAAAATCCTTCTTATAGATCTTTTTTCTATAACTGTATGATAGATGCCTGTATATGTATCAGTGATGGGTTGCTACCAGTTCTCCCCAGTTCTTGCGAACTGGTAGTGGAAATTTTGAGTAGTTCAGAGAACTGGTAAATACCACCTCTGCCTGGCCCTGCCATCAATCTATTTGATGCCTCCTGAGTCCCAGCTGATTGGCTAGAAGGAAAAAATCAGGGCTCACTTGACAAAGAAGAGAAAAAAAACAACAACAAAAAAGACACCTTAGCTTTAAATTGAGAAGCCAAGAAGCCTCCCAACTGATCAGCTAGAACTGATCCGCTCCTTGTAAACCGCTCAGTGGTGGTAGATTGGCAATTGAAGCCAAGCTGCCTGAAAGTGGTTTCCGATGTTCTCAGTGGTGGCAGAGTGGAAAAAAACTATTTAAACTCTTGCATGGCACTTCAAATGGCCACCCTACAGCTGATCAGCAGTAAAAGGCAGTGGGGTGGTAGACCAGTGTGCTCAAAAAACAAATGGATAGACCACTACGCTCAAAAAACAAATAGGTAGACCGGTACAGTTCTACAAGCTGTTAAAAGCCTGGTAGGCAGTACCTCTGCTAAATCCTAAAGAATTGTTTGTCACATGACCATCAAACCAGCCCACAAAATAAGCCATGCCCACAGAACCAGTAGTAAAAAAGTTTAGAACCTACCCGATATATTTATACTACTTATTTAGACTTTTATCCTTTCCTGACAGCAAAGTTAAAATGTTCCTTTGTTGAGCTTTTTTTAAAGTAATAATAATAATATGCAGAGATAATTTAGATATGTCTCATCATAGGACATCGCAAATAAATATAACAAAATATTTCAATATTTGCTTCCTTCCTACTCTTTGAATTTAGGAAAATTTGAGAAATATTTTCATACACAGTGGTGGATCAAAGTAGATTTCATTAAAAGCAGTGGTGGGTTCCTCCCGGTTAGGCCCAGTTCCGCCAAGCCTGTAGCAGTGACGATATGACATCACTGAACCGGTTCTGCAACCACCCCTGCCCCACCCCACCCCCGCATTATTCTTACCTTTTTTTGGCCCCACCCCCAATCTATTGCTGCCTCCTGAGTCCCAGCTGATGGCTAGAGGGGAAAAAATTATTTAAACTCTTGCCGCCCTACAGCTGATCAGTGTTAAAAGAAAACAAATGAGTAGACCGGTGCCTGCAAAAATAAATGGGTACACCAGTACAGCTCTGCAAGCAGTTAAAAGCCTGGTAGACCAGTACCTCTGCTAAATCCTAAAAGATTGTCACATGACCATCAAGCCACACCCACAAAATAAGCCACGCCCACAGAACCAGTAGTAAAAGAAATTAGAACCCACCCCTGATTTTTGAGAATTTTTAGTCCTTTTAGAAGGAACTGATCTTTAATAGAGAAAATTATTCCACGTATCAAAATGCTGCTTGAGATTCAATGCGCTGCTCTTTAATGTAGTAAAACTTTATTACTGGAGTGTTCAATATAAAAAATATATAGAGAAGGCAAAAGAACTATTGGAATTTTTGTCAGGAAGGAAAACAGGATAAAAAAAGAATATAGTGCTTCAGGCCATTAATAATATTTTACAATTAATTATTTTAAATTTACTGATTTTAAAATCTGTAAATTCAGCAACGTTTTTTTTTTAATAAAAGGATCATTATTCAGAATTATTCTTGTTATGATTTATACGTTGTACCACTTCATTACTTCCATAGGCTACATTATACTGGGCATAATAGCTTCTGTTCATGGATTGAGTATATTGAGATCGCAGCCCACTCTAACAGTTTTCGGCACAAAATATGGTACAATGCCATAACATTTCCAAAGAAAACAGCCTAAATTTCCCTACATATAGCAAACTATATCTTTTGTTCATATACAAAACTCTTTGGATCCAGGTCTCATTTTGATTATTGAGTTCATCCTCCTCTACCATTTCAGCATTCAGACTAAGAACTGCTTTTAAAAACTTTGTTTTCTGGAACTTTTAAATTGTTTGTTGTGGTTATGAAACAATGAGTGAATAGAGGATAATTGTATAATGCTGTTTTCAGAATCAAGACAATACACATAAAACCTTTTTATCTCTGTCAGATAAAGTCAGACTTTTGCAACTCATCTGTCCTTCACTGCTATATAAAAATAGATTTTTTAAAAAAATACTGTTAACAGGCACCTAAAGTAATTTATCACTGCTTGCTCAGTAAGATAAGGAAAAAAGATTGTTTCAGAGAGTGAAGAGAATTGGTGATTGAAGCAAATTCAGCTATTTTCCAGTTAGGAAAAATTCACCTCAGTGTAAAAAGCCTTTCAGATTTAGGGCTGATTCCTAAATTGCCAGTTTTGCCATCCACCTTTATATATTAGCACTAGAAACACTAAACTAAAACTAAAATGCTAATATTGTAGCATTTTAGTAACAAAGTTACTAAAATGCTACAATATTAGGATGCCTTATAACACTAGGAGAGCTACTAGAAAGAAATGCTTATGTAAAAATGTCCTGATAACTCCAACTGAATTTGGAGAAAGAATGGTAAAGCAAATTAAAAAGAAAATGGCATAAAGAAATGGGAAAAGAACACTACTTCTATTTTCTCAATGTTCCCAGTGATATTAATAGTTAAGGCTAAGAGATTATAAACCTCTCTTTGAAAGGAGATAATATCGCTTGCTTTGAAAGAGGCATTAATGTGCCTTTCTTGAAGACGTCAAGCCTGGAATCAGAAACAGAGAGCCAATTTGGTGTAGTGGTTAAGGTGCTGGCTTAGAAACTAAAAGACTATGAGTTCTAGTCTCCTCTTATGCCCCAGAAGCCGACTGGGCCTTTAGGCCAGTCACTGTCTCTCAGCTCAACCTACCTCACAAAGTTGTTGTTGTTGTTGTTGTAGGGAAAAGAGGAGACCAAAGGAGGATGATATATGTTCACTGCATTGATTTCCGTATAAGTATTTTTTATATTTTATATTTTAAATATATATTTACTTATAAAGTTATAAAGGCAGGATAAGCATCTAGTAAATAGAGTAAAGTTTAAGTTAGATGCTAAAACTATTTTAGGCCAAAACGGTGGAGTGTGTGGTCTTCACCATCTCAAGTCATCTCTTGAACTTCTGAGGGAAAGGCACAACATAAATTTAGCAAATAAATAAAGTTGGCTGCTTGTTCTTTTCAAAATTTGTATAGGAAAATTACCTGCTCCTATTTAAACAGAGTATCTTCTGATGAACTATAATTAAGTAACAATGCATGGACCTGCCCTTAACTGTTTTGCTCCACAGCATTCACAGACATGAAGATAAAGTCTTGCATCTTTATTAAAAAGGTTCACAAATAGAACTCTACTGGTAAAAAGGGTTGAACAAACATAGTCTCTTATGCCCAAAATACCAAGCCCATAAAAAACTCAACCAATTTAAATTAAAAACAAGAGGGTCAAACAAACATGGTTTGTATTAAATTAGCGAGGGTGGTAATTACTGAGGCAACACGGGCGGCAGAGAACATTATTTATTGAGTAATGAACATAACCCAGAACAACAACAACAGAAGAAAATGCCTGACAGCTCTTATATAGCTGCTGTCAGAATTGCTCTAACCAATCAGAAACTGCAGAAACTCCCACTTAAACAAAAGGAATAATGTGATCAATTAAGATAAGGCGGCTCTGTTGTCAGGGCAACGTGCCGACACAACACCCCTTCCACCTTGGATGGTGCATGTGTAATCCTGCAAGTAAGCAGGGCGCCTGCACACTTGCTCAGATCTCTGTGGCGCAGGAACCGCTTGTGGCGCAGATTCCTGATCCGTAGGTGGGTCGGGCAAGGTTTCCACAGGGGATTCAACAGGAGTAACTTCTCCAGGTAAGTCCAATGGTGGGTTGTTTGTTATGGTGGGCAGAGGACCGGCAACAGACTCCAGAAATGGTGGGGATCTCTCCAGGGGCAAGCGTGGTACATCTCTCGCAATCAGCTGCAGACTAGTTGTAGCTTGCTCTCTTAATTGGTCCACATGGCACCGCCAGGTTCTTCCATCATCAAGATGAACCCTGTAAGAGCAGGGACCCATTACTTGGGTCACTCGTCCCAGCAACTAACGTGGATCCCCCCCGTAGTTCCAGGCGAAAACCAGATCTCCCTCACTGAATGTCCTAGAAACCCCACTGGTATGTCTTGGGCCCAGGAGCACATATGAAGGGTACAGCCAGTCTAGCCTAGTCCATAGGCGATGGCCCATCAGCAGTTCTGCAGGGCTTAGGTTAGTGGATGGGCAAGGGGTTGTATGTTGCACAAGTAGATAGGTGGACACCCGCTCCTGCCACCCCACTGGCTCTAATCTGGCCAACGCTTCTTTCGCCGACCTCACTGCCCTTTCAGCCAGGCCATTACTAGCCAGATGGAAAGGGGCTACCTGGGCACAGTGGATACCTAAAGTGGCTAGGAATAACTGGAATGCAGCAGATGAAAGCTGCGGTCCATTATCCGACACCAGGATGTCAGGATGGCCATGTGCAGAGAACAACCTGCACAATACCCTGATAACAGCCTCCAATGTGGTGGAAGGCATTGTTTCCAGTTCCACCCACCTAGAGTAGGCATCCACTATTATAAGGAAAGTGTGGCCCAAATAAGGGCCTGCAAAATCTATATGAGCCCTTGACCACGGGGCCCTGGGAACTTCCCATTTCCTTGGAGGAGAGGCTGGGGCAGAAGCTCTGGATAGCTGACACTTTTGACATTCCGTGATCAAACTGGTGATGTCCTTATCAATCCCCAGCCACCAGAGATAACTCCAGCTCAACCCCTTCATGTGTATAATAGCAGGATGGCTTTTGTGCAACAACTCAAGAACCATGGGTCGCAATTCGGGGGGAATCACCACCCTACTCCCCCAGAGCAAACAACCATGTTGGACTGACAATTCATGCTGCCGAATCCGAAAAGGCACATAAGGCTCGGTCACCTTCCCTAGAGGCCATCGTCTTGTCACCCGGTCAATGACTTGGGCAAACAGGGAGTCCTTCCGTGAATCAACGGCAATGTCTGAAGCTGTTAAGGAGGGGTTAAGCTCATCTATTAAGAGAACCGAGGGGGCTGGGGTGGGATTGAGGATAGAGATGGGCAAGGGGCAACGGCTGCGGGTGTCTGCATATGGTATCAATTTCCCAGGGTGGTAAACTAAGATATACAAATAGGCTGCTAAAAAGACCGCCCAGCGGGACATCCAGAGTGACAGAATTAGAGGTGCTTGCCGGTCCCCAGCCAACAGACCCAATAGTGACTGATGGTCTGTCACCAATTCAAATGGTCGACCATACACATAATCATGGAAATGTTTGATTGAGGCCACAGCCACTAATGCCTCCTGGTCCAACTGGCTGTAATTGCATTCCGTAGAGGACAACGTCCTCGAGTAGAATGCAATCGGAGATTCCAACCCGTTTGGGAGCCTATGGCTCAATACAGCCCCTATGCCGAACGGGGATGCATCAGCTGTCAGGACAAGGGGAAAGTCTGGATTATACTGCACTAGAACAGTTGAAGAGGTGAGCAAGTCTTTTACAGCCTGGAAAGAACGGGATTTTTAGCCCCCCCCCCCAGACCAACGTGTGGATTTATCCAGCAATCTATGAAGAGGCTCAGCCACCGTAGCCTTAGGTGGCAAGAATACGCTATAGAAATTTAAAAGGGCAAGGAAAGCCTGTAAATCAGATTTACAGGTGGGCACAGAAGCAAGTTTAATAGTGGCCATCTTGGAAGGGGTAGGGTGAATTCCAGAGGCATCCATCAGGTAGCCTAGGAATTCCACCCTGGGGACACCAATTGTACATTTAGTTTTCTTTAAGACCAGACTTCCTAAAACGTAATAAGACAGACCGAACACGATCGATGAGCTCACTCCAGCAAGAAGCGGAGATGAGCACATCATTGAAATAGGGGATGACTCCAAGCAGGCCATGTAATAAACGCTCCATTAAATTTTGGAAAATACCTGGGGCTATGCTAATGCCGAACTGTGGACGCTGGCATTTAAAGGCTCCCCGGTGTGTCACAATTGTTTGAGCCTCTGCCAATGTGTCATCCACTGGGAGCTGCAGGTAAGCCTGGGATAAATCCAGCTTAGCAAAAATTGAACCTGGCCCTAGGGAATGGAGCAAATGCTGAACTACTGGTACAGGGTAGGGATGGGCTTGTAACGCCTTATTTAGCGTACATTTAAAATCACCACAGATACAAATCAAGCCATCTGGTTTTATAGGAATTACTATTGGGGTCTCTCATTGGGAGTGGTCAGTAGGTTCTAACACCCCTTGGGTGATAAGCTTATCTAATACTGCGTCAACCTTTGGTAAGGCGAATGGGACACGCCGGGGCTTAAGCCTAATAGGGGCTACCTGAGGGTCTAGATTTAGGGAGATCGGGGACCCAACATATTTACCAAGGGATTGGCTGAACACATCAGCAAACCCGGTGTAAAATGCATCAATATCTGCTACAGCTGTGGAGTGGATCCCAGTAATACCCAACCCCAGAGAGCCAAACCAATCCAACCCTAAAAGATTATCTAGAACCCTAAAAGGGCTCAGTCTACGACTATCAAGGGAAGGCGGCCAGTGAACCCATCCTTCTCTACTAAAAATTGGCTTTCCAGTAAGCTCCCTCAACAAATCGGTCCCTTCCTCAGGACATCAATAATCATGCACCTCATTATCCCATCCTCGTCGCCAGTATTAAATTAGCGAGGGTGCTAATTACTGAGGCAACATGGGCAGCAGAGAACATCATTTATTGAGTAACAAACATAACCCAGAACAACAACAGAAGAAAATGCCTTGACAACTCTTATATAACTGCTGTCAGAATCGCTCTAACCAATCAGGAACTGAAGGAACTCCCGCTTAAACAAAAGGAATAATGTGACCAATTAGGACGAGGCAGCTCGATTGTCAGGGCAATGTGCCGACACAATAGTTTGAAGGCCTAGGATCACTATCTGAAAAGGCGGGTTAAGGAGATAAAGTGAGATATTGGTGAGATAAACAGAAAATTGCCCCAGTTCTTCTTATATAGGAGTGGCAAGACCCTAATTTCTTCCTTCAGAGGGGCAGGGGTCTCTCTGACCAATAAGCTTCCTAAATGCCTTTGTTCAGCCATCCTCTCTTCATTTAGGGCCCTTGTTTTGGGGGACTTTAGCTCCACTCCTTTGATCTCTGGGGCCAGCAATAGATGCTTTTTCTGGCTACTAGGCTTTCCCTGCCTGAGACTCTTCCAACTTAATCGCTTCAGACTAAAAGACCTACTATAACTCCTTTTCATTTTCCAAGTGTGAGCTGGCCCTGATATTAACATCCACACACTTCAGAGAGAAAACCTGATCAAGCTGAAAATGAAAAATGCATCAAAAATTAAATACAATAAAATCACCTTCTCATCTATTCCTCACTGAAATTGGGATGCTTCTGTACTGAAAAATGTATTTAAAGTAAGCAAATATAAATTGTGCTTAGAAAAACCTTTCCATCTGGGAAAAGCCCTTTGAGGGTTTTTATGCAGTAACAGATCAGATAGATCTTGTTGATATATCATCCACGCTATGGCTTTATAATTTCCCTCCCAGAATCCTGGGACCTGAGAGGCCCAATGTATTATATTTATTACTGTGATTGAAAGGAATTTAAAGTTATGAGGTGGTCTCAGATATATCACATCTCATTTCGAGTCAGTGGATTCTATGTAGGCCGAGAGATTGATAATTCCACTAAAATATAATTAAGTATTAATAGAAAGTGATGTTTTATTTCCTTCAAGGTTTAATAAGCTGCACAGAGCCTAATTGGAAGATAGTAGTCACATATAGTAAGCCTACCATAATTCCTTCCTGTCATACCACTTCCAATAGAAGAGAATATATATACCTCAGTGTTGAACTGTCAAGTTCTTGGTGCTCTCTGAGTTTTGTTGTTTGAATCAGAATCAGAATAAAGCTGGAAGGGACCTTGGAGGTCTTCTAGTCCAGCCCTCTGCTCAAGCAGGAGATCCTATACCATTTCAGACAAGTGACTGTGCAGCTTCTTCTTAAAAACCTTCTTCTTAAAAAGAAGTTGTGGGTGAGGAAGCACCCACAACTTCTGAAGGCAAGCTGTTCCACTGGTTAATTGTCCTCACTATTAGAAAGTTTGTCCTTAATTCCTCCATTGTTTCTTGTCCTGCCCTTTTGTGGATTGGAAAATAAATTGACCCCCCTCCTATTTATGGCAGCTTTTCAAATACTGGAATACTGCTATTGGCTTGCAGACGTTTCATTACCCAGCTAGGTAATATCATCAATGCTAGTGAATGTGGGGATTTCTTCTCCATTTATACACAGTACCTTGTTCTGCCAGTGTTGGGAGTGGTAATTAGAGATTAAAGTATTGTTTTCTGATAATTTGTGTGGTATTAATTCTTGCTTATCTGGGTATTGGATGCAGGAGTGTTCTAGTATTTTTGTTACGTTCTTAGCTTTTTTATTTTATCTTTTGAATATCTTTATCTTTTGCATATTCAAAAACAGGTGTATTACTATTATCCTCCTAATCTTTCCAATTCCCCACTCCTATTACTATGAATATCATTTTGTTGGTTGTATTTTATGAATTATTATTGTATTGTATGATTTATGATTTATCACTTTGTTGCTTGTATGTACAGAGAGTTTATGCACCGAAAACAAATTCCTCATGTGTCCGATTACACTTGGCCAAATTCTGTTCTGTTCTGTTCTGTTCCGTTCCGTTCCATTCCATTCCATTTTATTTAAATATTGTTTATCTTTATCTCAGGCCAGTAAACTTACATTTACTATGATTGTAACTACCCTGTTTCCCCCAAAATAAGACATCCCCTGATAATAAGCCCAGTCAGGCTTTTGGATGCATGGCAATAAGGCTAAGCACTTATTTCAGAGTTCATTATTTTCAGGGAAACACAGCAATTTCTGTGGGATTCATTTCAATGCCTTTATAAGTTATATATCCTTGGAGTCACTGAAGCAGCCGTTGAGAGGTTAAAAGGACTCCAGGGGATGGAATAGGGCAGGAAGGTCTGGAGGAACATCGTCCATGGGATCGCAATGGGTCGGACACGACTTTGTGACTAACAACAACAACAAAGGTATATATAAAGATATTTTACCCAATTTACTTTATCTATTTACCCAAGATAAGCATATGTTATAATCCCAGTTTAAAAGTAGTGGTTAAATCAGGTTTTGGGAAGGCAGTGAATAACCCATTCCTTTCATAATGTAATTTCTTTGGGTCAACTTAATTCTGCAGAAATTGGATTTAAAACTTCTGTAGAATTAGTTTAATTTAGCTCTGGCCTACATATTCAGCTAAAGCACATCTTTATTTTACTTGGTTTACACACAAATTTATTTATTTATTTATTTATTTTGTCGCATTTCTATACCGCCCAACTCCCAAGGGACTCATGGTAGGGAAATATTCTGGATGAATTATTTCTACTTCTTAACCATTCTTTCTGGGAAACTGAAGAAATTAATATTAGCTATTCATTTTATAACAAGCTTATCAGGACAAGTAGAAAATCAATACACAACATGAAATCTGTTTCCTCTGACTTCAAAATGAGCTTAATACAGTTAAAAGTTTATTTCATATATACTGGACACTTCAGAGCTTATTTAATAGGGTGGTGGTAATCTTCCTGCTGTTAGAAATGTTATCCTGAAATTGGAACAGTGACCTATGCAATTTGGTCATTTCCTACTATTGTTGCATTGAGGGCTGAGATTAGTTGGATTATTGATTTCTGATCCTAGATCAACTGCTTTGCATTAAGACTGCACATCTTCTTAGCTATAACCACAGTCCATGCAATTTATCAACATAATCGACAATCGGCAAACTTTCAGGCTGAGAACTGGATAAAACAATTATTATAGAAATCTGAAAATATAGCTTTGTACCTAATTGGCAGCATAGGTGTTGATATGTATTGTTTGTTAAGATTTGGATTTCTTTTTTCTTTTTTTTTTACAAAGGGAGAAATGAATGACTTTCAAACAATGTGAATTTTTGCTGACTGAAATTCTGTTTGTTACAATTTTCAGGTCATCTCCTCCTTTCTCCTTTCTTTTTTTTTTTCTCACTAGCTAAGCTTATTCATTTTATGGCTTGTTAATCGTTTAATGTTGCATTTCTACTCTTATTAGTTTTCATGATAAATTTACTATGCAAACTAATAAAATTTAAATGCAGTTATGTCCCATATCCTGCCTCTTCACGTTTTGATACCTTACTGGCAGCTCAAGTGCACTGATGAAGTCCTCAGATCCAACAGAAGAGGGTGACATTCAATTCCCTCTTCTAAGGACACTGCCTGTGATGGATTGGAAGAAAACACTTAGACGTGGCAACCAACCAAAATCATAGGACATCATCTTTAGAAGTAATGAGGGAATTAAGGAAAAGTGGAGAAATTCTGCTACTGTAGTTCCATTACCACCAGTATCCACTTTATGTTTTACCTCATGTTAAAAAACAACCCATTATTTAACTCTAAAAAGATAAGACCTAAATATACAAAGTAATTTTTTATGAGATATTTCATGGATTGAATGGAATAGAACAAATACTTACTAAGTATATAATTCCTTTTGCTTCTAGGGAAATAGCAAAAATAAAACATTCTTTTACACACATTTATATCTGGTTCTTTTCCTATATTTTAAAAAATGATGTTATTTTAATGAACTTTAAAAAAAATAGTAGCAATTCCAGATGTTAAGATGGAGAAAACAGAAGTCAGCGCGGATGTTATTTTTCACCCACCCTCCCTTCAATTACTTCACAAACAGCTACATCAAATCATGGACACTGAAGAAAAACTTTTGTAGCCAAACAATAAGTGCATAATTGTACAGTTGCATAATTGGAATGGTAGAATTCAAAAATACCTTGTGCCAGCAAATAAAAAGAGAATAGGCAAAACAAGCAGTATTACTGGAGCATTCCATTCCATGATATTGCAGATAGTATTAATATTATCTAAAAATAAGCTGTTGTGTTGATCTTTTACAAGACTTCTCATTTGCTGAGAATAAAGCTAGGGCTTGGTTTTAATAGATCTTAAAGGGAAATATCTAACCATTCAAATCATTTTCTCCTGTTACGAACAATATCCCTAGCATTGATACAGATAGTAAGTTGGAAATGGTGGCCAAAGATTGTCAAGAGGCTGTACTGATTACAAATCGAGTCAACAAGTATAGGTTTGTGCTTTGCTAATCAGATAATCCTCTTTTAATTCTAACATGTAAAGGTATCCAATACTAAAGAATATATGTAGCTCCAGGATGGAACCGTTGAGTTCTTGGTGTTCTCAAAGCTTGGTTATTTTCCAGCCAAGCTTAGAGAATACCAAGAACCCAATAAGTAAAAGTAAGTGCATAGAATTTCCATTCAGATGTTACACACTAGGTACCAACAGTTTCACCTCACTGACCATTTCTTAAACACAGATATGTCTCCAGAAGCAGGATACAGAACAGGATTTTGTTCCATTCATGCATTCCCCATACATGTATCTTGAAGACGATCTAGGCAACATCCCAGCATGGACCATTAGCCATGCTTTCTACTATCCACACATAAGGCAGGCAGCTATATAAGGAAAGCTTTGCAGACTTCTACGCTAAATGCTAACAGCATAGACTTCCTGCTATATAAATAAGACTTAGATAGGTCAGCAGAAGTGACCCATGCTTAATTCTCCATTAAAAATATGTGCATGGGCATAGTCCCTTCCCTCTCCTCCCTAAAGAAGATTGTTCCGCTTTTCTGGTATTTAAAATGGAATATTTCTCTATTTTATTTTAGTTTTTCAGCTTTCCAGCAATTTTTTTTCTGTTTAATGCAGATGGTAAATCAGAACAGGTGCATGGTATTTAACTTTTTTTGTTTTATTGGAAAACTTTGACTAACAGAGATTCCTAAGTGAAACTTCTTACTATTATTCTGAAATTAACAGATTTTTCATTGTGGTTGAAAGAAACTTTGTTCGAGATAAGTTATCTTTGAGATAAGTTATCTTCTCTGCATCCTTCCAAGTTTAGTCTATGTGCTGCCAAAGCCAGCGCTTCAAAGATAAATGATCAATATTATGAACTGTGATGGTTTCAGGTAGGTGATAATTTATTTGCATGCCAGCAACAAGTACTAACTTTAAAGAAAGAACTTTGAATTGTTCCATATTCAAGGGAACCAGATTCAAGATTCAGAGAAAGTGAATCGGAATATAAGGATTCAGCCCTTGAGTTCTCAGGATTTCTGTTGATTCTCTCTTTCAGCCAGATATACAAATGAGTTTCTCAGCCGACTGTCTCCTATCCTAAAGACTAAAATCAATAGCAGTTTTTTAACCAAAAGTCATGATGCAGCATTAGGATCAGTTAGATCTGCTGGCTTTCTTGGTGTCACAATTCATATTTTACCAAACATAACAGAAAATTTCCCTTGATAGTAATAGTTTATTCAAAGCTCAGTCAACATTTCATTCATTTAGCCACTGATGGCAATTCTGGGATATATTTCAAGAACCCTTAATTTTTGTCAGCTCTTAATAGGTGATTGAGAAAAACAGAGGTTCACGAGCAACCTAAAGGAGGCAATCAAACAAACAAAAAAAGCAAACGACCCTGATTAACCAAATACAGGCAGAGGAGAACTATGCAAAACTTGCTCTGGGCTCTGCTTCTTCCTTTGATGGGCAGCTAGCATACTACAAAGTTGAATAACCTCCCTGATACATAGATTAACATTTAATTATTAAGTGCTATATTGATTTCTTTTTCAAACCTAATTCTAACCAATCCATTAGTTTTAATTTTTAAGGGAGAACCTGACATAAATTCATTTATCATTTGAGAGATCCGAGTGCTACAAAACCTGAAATCTCCTGCTCCAAAATATCCTCCAAAATACTTCATCTAAAACTTCCTTAAGCATCTATACATCTGAAGTGTTATGTGCTCAACAGAATATCCCCAAATATAACTTTAACCCTAGTCATTGTTGTTCAATATATAATAATCCTGCATAAGATTATGTGCTAAAATTGAACAGCATTAGAAAGTGCAATTCAAACACTGAACAGCACCTTGAACAATCCTCCCTCAACTATTCACTCAAGTGTTTCTTATTTGCTTTAGTGTTCTGGTTACAACACATGACAGAAATAGGAAGAAGCACCATTAGAGGTAAGATACAAGTTGCATATTTCCATGTTATTATTGTGTATAGACACTGGATAAACTCCTGTGTATTTTTGCTGCACCAAGTTTCCAGGATCCTGGGAGAGGCTATCTCATGCATTTATCGGGCAGAACCTCCGTCCTTATCAACCTCACTTACCTTGGCATAGCAAAAGGAGATGAGCAGCAGAGGTAGCAAATAGCCAAAGATGAAGGTACACAAGACATACACTTTCTTGTGCTGGAGATTGGGCCAGACTTCCCAACAAAAGGTCTGGTTGAGGAATTTTTCATGGACAATGTGCTGGTGATGAGCCACAGGGGAAGCCATGGCAATAGAGAGAAGCCAGATGACCCCTACCCCCAACAGTGCGTTACGGGACACCCGTACGGATGAGGAGCGCCGGGAATGCACAATGGCCACATAGCGGTCCACCGACATAGCCGACAGAGTAAATATGCTGACCAACATGGAGACGGTGAAGAAGTAGTGGATGAATTTGCAGATGAAGGTACCCAGAGACCAGTTGGGCAACATATACACGGTAGACTGGAAAGGGATGCAGAAGAGTAAGTAAGCCAAGTCAGCGATGCTCAAGTTGAGCACAAAAATGTTAGTGGTGCTGCGGGGTTTGCCCGGCTTGCTCCTGGCCAGCACCGTGATGACCAGTGAATTGCCCATCACGCCCAGGGTGAAAATGAGGCCGAAGGCAATCAAGGTGATGAAATTCTCGACGCCGATTTCAGAGAGGAAGCTGGCTTGCTCTTTCTCTGAGGACTGGTGGAGGGAGGACCTGGAGGAATTGAAGTCCAGCCAGGGCGAGCCCCAGGTCTGATTCTGGTCGCTGGAAACGACAGGGGCTTGCGCTTCCATGCTCTGCTGCGCCGTCTTGGGGCGGGGGTTGGGGGGGTGAAGCAAACTCGGAGGGCGACAGGTCCCGCGTGGCTCTCCCACCGAAATCCTCTCGGAAGGATGCCTGGCGAAGCTCTCCGCTCTCCCTCGCAAACTCCGCGTGGAGACTCCAGAGGCTGAGCCTTCTTTCCTCTTCTCGCTCCCGTCCCTGCCTGCTCCCCACGCCTACTAAGTAACAGCTCCGAGGAGGGGAAGGGGAGACGCGAGCCGGCGCTGCTTCTGGCTTTTCAAAGAAAGCTCCGCGGGCACTCGAGGCTGTTGCTTCCCAAAGACCACGCTTGCCCGTCGTTTCAGTCCGTCCCCGCCTTGCTTTGCTCCCTTAGCAGTGGGAAATTTCCCACAACCTAGCCGGGCTGAGCGTGGAAAGAGTTCTTTTTCTGTCTTTTTTTTTTTCTTTCCCCCTGGGAACGACTGTCAGCCCTTGGACACAGCCCGAGTCAGACTCCTGAGGTTCCCAAAGGCGACTCGCTTTGGGGTGCCTTCTTTTCTCTACTTTCCTGGCTCCCGGCAGCTGAACGCGGAGCTTAGCCGGGATACTGATGCAGCGACTGTCCAGCGCGCGTTGGCTGGCGTGTGCTGGCTGGCGCCCTCGCTGCGTTTTTTTTTTTCCCCTCCTCGTTTCTCCCAATATCACGCTCCTCCCTCAGTTTGCTTGACGTAGGGTGAACTCTGGCAGCCAAATCAGGGGCAGGTCGGCTTCCCACGTTTCCTACACCCACGTTCAATGAGTAAAACCCGGGTCTCTTATTATCTCCCCCCACCCTCCTCCAGGAAACGCTGCCCTTTCCCCTGCCTGGAATCAGCACCATTCAAGAATCCGGTGGGATTGATGGGAAAGGGTCTAACTTGTCCCTTTTATGCTGTTCCTTTCCTTTTTCCACTTCATTTTGGCGGAGTGCAAACCTCAACCTGGCGGACATATAGTAAATTACACTACAGGGTAATGTAACTCTGTCTGGATATTTGTTATCATACTTCTAATATGCTTTTCTTTTTAAGGAGCCCAGAGCTGCATATATGCTTTCTCTCCCATCATGTGCTGGGCAACCCAGTAAGGTAGGTTGGGTAGAGAGAGACAGACAGACAGAACAAAGCATGAAGCATGAAAGCATCTCGTTTTTTTTAAAAAAAAAATCAGATTTGTAACTCTTTTTTCAACAACAAGCAAACAGCCCCAGTTCAAAAATATGCAACCAAAGCTCAGTTGTTAGCTCAAAACAAAGGATGTTATTTTGGCTGAAAAGTTGGAATTATATCATTTTAGTATACAGAAACAAAAGACGTAAAGTTTTGCTGCATAATGGTATCGTCTTTCTCATTTCTGCTTGGTTGCAATGTCAAAACAACAAAACCAAATAAAACAAAACTCTCTCCGCAATTGATTATGCAGCCAAATAGGTAGACAAGTTTGCTGTTCTGAAACCTTGTTATTCTGTTATTCTAGTAATCTGATTTTATAGTATCAGTTGTATACTGCATTTTCCTTTCAGTCCATGCTCTGTATTGTAACCTATCTCAATTTGTGAATCTAAATCCTTTCATTAAAATGAAATGCATTCTTAGAAGATTCTCTTCAAGCAGCTTCAGTCAGTTACTTACAAGAAACGTGAACATAAGTAAAAATACCTTCATCTTTTGCACCCATGTTTTCCTACTTAAAACTTTACCTTGTTTATTTTTATCAAGTTTATTTTTTTTAAGTGAGTGTCCTTCTCCACTCAGAACACAGTGCCCTTGGATTTGTTTTCTCTCTTAAAAATGTCACCAAAGTTACATTTTCTGTCCTCGATAGCCAGCACAAGACAATCTGTATCCATTAGCACTCTACACATTACTGTCATTTCGCAACTGTTTGTTAAGTACTAGTATATTTTTAAAAATCTGTGTCTTTGATATATCAAAGACTAAATCAGTATCAATATCAATATTGAAGACTAACATGAGTCGGTACAATTCATTTCACCATTCTTGCTGTCTGCTCACGAATATGATTTTATTTATACAATAATATAGAATATAGCATTAAACTCTAGACATGAATTGAGCCTCAAGATTCTACATAATAAATAATAAATAAGTAGAAAATATAGACTTCCTTTGAAGAATTTTTATTGGAATTTGTATTCTTTTTTTTTTTGAAAAATATTTTTTTTTTCCAAACATAAACATAAAATATATCCTTTAAGAATGAAGTCTTGATCCGGTCATAGATAGGTGCAATCGCTTATATTCCTTTAACAAGCACTATTCCCAATTTCCCAGTTACATCTTTTAAAATTAAAAATCAAAACAAAAGTTTTTAACACAAATTCTATCATCTTATTCTAAACCAGTCTATTGTATCACCAAAACCTTAATTTCCAAATAAACTCTACTCATTTTTTATATCCAATTATCAATCAAAATTCTATCTAGCTTAATTCCCTCCCTTACATCTTTTAACATAAAAATCAAAAACACAGATTTTAAAAAATATTCTAACATCTTGATCTAAAAGTTTACCTTACTATTTTATCACAAATCTTAGTTCCCAAATATGTACAAACTCTCTTTTTATTTCAACTTATAAATCAAATTTTTTTCTATATTCCTTAACATCTAGACCCATTTCATCAAATCTCTAAGTCTTAAACATTTCAATTTATACAGATTCATCTCATACTTATTTCACTTCATTTTAGTTATCTTCCAACATATTCTTTTTCACCCCATATTATTTTAGGTATTTTCCAAGATATTCTCCTCTATATCTCCAACTATTTGTTTGGCTGACTTCCAGCACATTTTATTTTAGCTGAATTCCAGCATAATGTCCTCCATATCTCCACCTATTTTTTGACTGATTTCCAGCATGTTTTATTTTGGCTGATTTCCAGCATATTCTCCTCCCCCTCTTCAATTCTTGTTTGGCTGATATCCAGCATATCTTATTTAAACTGTTTCCTTTTCAATATATTTAATCTGTTATTTAACTTTTTCCTAACATACTCTTCCAGGGTGACTCCCAACCTATTTCTTAATATTAATCATTTCTAGCATACAGTAAGTTCAATCACAATTGTATATCTTGTTTTATCATCCAATAATACATTAATTATTCAAATTTAATCATATTTACTATTCTCAACTTTGTTTACAATTTAAAATGAAAACATATTATGTCGGGCATATTCTTTTCTTATTCTCTCATAATCTAATAGGTTCTCTTAGGTTTATCTCATATTAATATATACTCTTGTATTTTTATAATTTTTAGCCACCTTTGTATCAATTTACTATTTTAATTTCCTTCTTTTATTCTCCATTTTTATTATTCTATAAACACTTCCTGTTTATATTTAAAAGTCATTTAAACATTACATTTTAATTTTATCTATTTTATTTCTTCATTTCCCTATCTGTCCAGAAGCATTCCATTTCAAGATCCATGTTTCCAGGTTTGAAACTCTATAAGTCACTTTAATTCTTTTGTAACATCTGTTCTATATAAAATCCATCAGCTTCTATTCTTTTGTTCCTGCACCACATCTTTTGTTCCTGCGCCAGTTAGTTTTGATTTTAATAGTTCCATTATATTTCTTCTTTCTTTATCAAATCATCCATAGACAGAATAGGAATCTCCAAAATCCAGAAGTCCATAATTATTTTCAAAGTAATCCATACCAAGTAGCAAGTCAGAATATTTCTTTTTCAAACAGAAGGCGAATCTCTACAATCCACACTTTTGCTTAGTCACAGCAATCTCCATTTTGTATCCATTATGTAACCATCTCTCTTTTAACTTTTAAAGGTGTTAAATAGTTAACACCATAGTTATCACTTTTTTCTTTTTTCTTTTTCCAAGGATTAAATCAATTCCAATTTAAAGAAAAACCCAATTTTCTAGTATATTAATAATCAGTTCTAGCAAGTCAGCCTGCACCAAGGCAAATGTCTTAATGGGTCTTTGTCTCCTTTTATTACTTTGTCAGATCTTCATGCCCCACAAAACTTCAGCTGCTATTTAAAGCTGGGGGTCTTATTGATAAAAATCCATACTCAAGTGTTGCTTCCCTCCAGGATTGGTGTCACTCACCCGGCTTCGAAGTACCTCGTCCTTTCTTCTTTCCTCCTGCACAGTTCTTTTCCCAGTTTGTTGCAGCTTTGTGGCAGCCGCCATGGCTGCCATCCCCCCTGCTGCCACCGCCGACTCAGAGGGTTCCCTCTGGCCTCCGAGGAGCTTGCCTGTTCCTCTCGGCCACCGAGGCACCCCTCTTCTTCCCCCATCCCTGCAAGATGGGTTTGGTCCAAAGACCCATCAGTGATGGTTCATCAGTTGGGGTTTTTGTGGGGCTCATCAGAGCCCGCTATTTCACCTACTGTTTCGCTGTGACACCAAACCGGAAGTTGGAATTTGTATTCTTGTCATCTATTCTTCTTCCTAAAATCGGGGTATACTTTTCAATTGTGAATGGCATGTGAATTAAGTAAATTTGTGTGTGTGCATGTATCCATCTATAATCTATGTATGGAAATTATCACTAAAAATATTCCGCTTTATATGGGATTGTATGACTGCTAATCTATTCCAATATTCTTAGCAAAATTGTGTTAAGTTCTATGTCTTTTGGACTTTAATAAATAGATCAAAAGTACTTTACCTTTTTATTTTCTTTCTTCAATTTTATTTAAAAGCCAAGTCCTTGGCTGTAGTCCTATGCATTCCCAAGTACTGTAGTTAGGATGTATACATTTTCAGGGTAAGACCCATTTGTAAGGCAATTCATCAGGGGCATTTTTAGAGTAGCAATTGATCGCATCATCCTTACAAGAAGCAGTGGGTGGAAACTAATCCAAGAGGGAATCAATCTAGAAATAAGGCGAAATTTCCTGACAGAACATTAGTTAGTGGAACAGCTTCAGAAGTTGTAGATGCTCCACAACTGGAGGTTTTTAAGAAGAGATTGGACAACCATGTATCTGAAGGGTCTCCTGCTTGAGTAGAGGGTTGGAGTAAAAGATCTCCAAGATCCCTTCCAACTCTATTATTCTGTCTGGTAATGAAGAAAGGCGTTCTAACTTCATAGTAAATGGCAGAATCATTGGAAGTTGGAAAGCATACAAATTCAATAACATTTTATAAGACTTCTTTAAGGGAAATCTTTAAAAAGGAAATATAATCAAATAGAAAAAGGCTCCATTCTTTGACTAATCTTCCCCAAATGACAGTCCCCATATACTGATACTGCTTGTTCCTTCCCAAACTCAAATCATCCAATAAATTCTAAAGTTTCTGCTGCTGTCACCTTCTTTACATACTGCAGCGCCTCACAAACAAGGCCTGTCCAACTAATTAAAAGCGAATCTGTGAATGCACATTAGTGAATTTGCATATACCAGATCTCCGGGCTTTTCGCCGTGCCCTAAAAACTTTTCTGTTTCATCAAGCTGGGCTGGCGTAACCCCCCCCCCCCCCTTAGATATTTTTAATTGTAAATTGATTTTAGTTGGGAGGTTTTAAATTTTTGGGCCAAAATTTGTATAATTCTTTTAATAATTTTAACTTTTGCATTGGGATGTTTTTATTCTTGGCTGTGCACCGCCCTGAGTCCAGTAGGAGAAGGGTGGTATACAAATTTAATAAAATAAATAAATAAATAAATAATATATATAGTTACCTACAGTCACCAAGAGCAATTATTTCCAGTGCAGAGAAGACCAGTTTGGAAGGACAGTTGGTCAGGAGCACCAGTAACCTCCAAACATCATATATACTGTAAATATGGCTATTCTGCCTTCCCATCTTCTGGTCCTATTCACACCATCTAGAAAAGAATATGAATAGTATATGGATACCGTTCTAATCCAATTAAATTTGTCAGTCAAGTATCCTTTAGCATATGCACAGAGCCAGAAATGTGATTGCTTTTAAAAGCCAATAACAACCAGAGCAAAAGTATGTTTGCTCTGGGTGCGATTCAAGGTGTTGGTCATCACCTTTAAAGCGCTCCATGGCTTAGGACCTGAGTATTTACGAGATCGCCTTCTGCTACCGATAGCCTCCCACCGGCCAGTACGCTCTCACAGAGAGGGACTCCTCAGGGTGCCATTGGTCAAATTATGTTGACTGGCAACCCCCAGGGGGAGAGCCTTCTCTGTGAGGGCTCCCGCCCTTTGGAATGTATTGCCCCCAGAGATGCGTAGGATCCCCGATCTCCATACTTTTCACCATGCCCTCAAGACCCTACTATTCCAACAGGCTGGGCGGATCAATTAAGTGAATTTTAATTGAGTATTTTAACTTTGGGGTTTTAACAAAACTGGGCCAAACTACTTAATACTTTTAAACTTTTTTAAATTTAAGGTGTATTGTGTTTTTACTTTGGCTGTACACCACCCTGAGTCCTGTGGGAGAAGGGTGGTATAAAAATATAAATAAATAAATAAATTTGTAAAAGCTGGGAAGGTCCGGGTGATTCTTATTTTTTTAGTTATCTGAATATTTAGTTATCTGAATATTTAGTTATCTGAAAATAGAAATAGATCCTGTTTCTGTTTATTTTAGAGTTTCCCTTTTTAAAACGATTGTGGATTTGATTTTTTTTTATTACGATTTTTTTGTTAATTCTTTGGATAATAATCTAAGAATGCATTTCTTTTTATTATTTTCTTGTAAGGTTTTTTTTTAAAAAAATCTTCATTTGTGGTTTTGTCTATTCTTTGTCAATTAAAGAAAGCTCTGAGCCTTTTGTTGCTTTTTTAATTTAAAATGGCTTCAGTATCGATCTTTGCACTAATGGAATTATACCTAATTTGTGCTAAAGATGTTACATCTAATTGTCTACTTTGCTTTCTGAACAATATATTGCCAATTTTACAGTCAAATGTAAGCCTAACAGATTGCTTTTTAATATGCAAATCGAGTTATTTGCCTCAGTTTCCTTCTTCTGCAGTAGGGTTTGTTAGGCTCAGTAGCTACATTAGGGGAAAAAAGGGGGCATCCAAAGAGCCATGTTAATCATCCACCAACCAAGGCTTTTCTATGCAACCAATCATTCCTGTGCATTTAGAGGATAACTTTACGTGGGTTGAGGTTTTTTTAAACCTTATTCACACTTTAAACATTAATATGGCAGACATTTTAACACTGAGTTTTATTTCAAAATCTGGACAAACTGACAGTCCAAGTACCCAGCTTGGCCCATGGAATGGTATAGCTAACAGTTGGGCTATGTTAGGGTGTCTATAATGGTTATAAGGCCATAGATTTGGTCCTTCCAATGGAAAAGCTAATATGACATTAATCAACTTGTTGCTCTCGTAACACAAAGCTTACTTGGTTTTGGGATCTTACAAAAGAGGATGATAGTGAAATCTAGTTGGCTTCATCTATGTTGATATTGAGTCCCTTAAGTCCAGATAATCACTCAAAATAACCCATTGAATGATTGGGTTCCAACTGCCACTGTCTCCAAGTTCTGTAATATATATTCTTTAGAAAAGAAACTTAAGCAATTATTGATTTGTTCAATTACTACAATTGTGCTGAGTTTTAATTGGTTACTTTGATGAAATATAAATGGAATGCCTCTAAGAAATAAAACCATTAGGACACACACACACACACACACACACACAATTTCTAAATAATTGACTAGCTGCATCTCATCTCTTTATTTCAACTAATCAAAGGTGAGGCAATAGCTCCTCACACACTCATACTTCAGGAAAAAATAAGCAAACCAATTCTCAACATTGATTAAGATTTATATATTAAAATTCTTTTATACAGGATTGTGGATCTGCATGAGTCATGTATCATAACTGTGCATTAGTATATGCTATGCCTTATTCAGAGTGAATTTTCTGCTAACAGGAGGATCCTTTCCTATTTTAGGTTTCTCAAAGATCTGCCTACTTTCTTTGAGAGACTTGTATTTTTTAGTCTTGGGTTTTTTTAAAAAATAGGGTCATACCATTGAATACATTTTAAATAGTTTTAATAGTTTTAATTTTTGTATTATATGTGTTTTACAATGGCTGTACACCGCCCTGAGTCCTTTGGGAGAATGGCGGTATAAAAATTTAAATAAATAAATAAATGTTATCAATGAAGCATGGATCAACCACATCAAATCAGCAAGTACTGTAAGTTTGAGTTTCAAAATCTAAAAATCAAAACCACTTCAGTTTGCTTCTCATGTCTGTCCTTCAGTTCTTGTCACTTCTCTCCTGATACTATGATTCTATATATACATTTAGCCAGTGGTTGTCTCACCGAACTTAACCTTCAGCCTGACAGGATTCAGAAAATGTGACATTATTTCATGACATTTTAGCTAGTCCTTATAAAGAGAGTAATCTGTGATGAATAAATTGACCTCTGAACATGAATAGAGCTGTAAGTATGTGTGTACCACTTTTATAAAAGCTGCTGGGTTGTTTTTTAAATGATAGGGAAATAACTTTAAATTTTGTTCTCTTTTTTTTTGTGTTTCATAGAATATTCATGCAAATGGTGAAGAATTGTAGCTGCATTTGCACTAATTTTTCAAGAAAAGGTGTCTCATTTCAAGATTCGCAATGGGATTAAATATGACAAGCATTATATACTGCTGTGATGCTTTATAAAAAAAGACACACATGCTGATAAAATGATTCATTCAAAGTGAAAATGTATATTATGCTAGTAAGAGCAGGAAGGCTATGCAGAATCTTTCAGGATAAAGAGCTATCATTTTAGAATAAAAAGTAAAAAATAGATTTTGGGCATCCTTAAAAGTCAGACTTAAAAAGACACTGTTGAACATAGCCATTATCAGAATTTTTTTTAAAATATTGCTCATCATCAATCTTTATTTAAATAGAAATGCATGGATGGAGTAAACAAAGTTTTAACAAAAATGGCATTTGATGATGTTTTTCAAAGAAGGGATGCTTATAAATAATTCAAATGATATGTATTTAATTGAGCAAAATAATGACTCGTAATAATATTCATAAAACTGTTGAGAGAAAGTAAGTATTCCATTTTAATTGAATTAATTGAATATTAATTAAAGTACATTGTTACAGTCACTCAGTAATATTAGGACTAATTGTCTGTAAAAACCAAATTTACTATTCATCCTTTTTTTTTCATATAAAACGTTCTTTTCATTTTATTTATCACTATCAAATGCTTTAAAGTTTAACTCAGAGAACATGCTCTTCAACAGTTTTTCATCTGATTATCAATATTTACTTCAAAATAAACTCCACAGGAAACATTGTCATTTACATTCATTAAAGTATGCATGGAATGCAATTTTAATAATGTCCCTTGTATATCTATCCTCTTTTTATTGTAAGAGCATTCTTTATAGCTGACCATATTGATGTGTCTCTGCTATATGGTATGGCAGAATTGCAGGCCTATCAATATTTTTCATATCAAAACAGCAACATTTGAAACTGGGGATTTATTTTCTTAACTAAACAATAACTCCTCACTCAATATTTCTATTTTTCTCTTATCCAGAAATATAGATTACTGAAGTTCTCATCTATATGCAATGCATTTGCATGCACTACACAGCTGTGTTAATAAAAGGTTTCTTTTAGCTGGCAAGTGGGGTATTTTTTATGTGTGTGTGTGGAAGATACAGTATATATGTATTTATTTCGTGTAAGCCGTTAAAAGTCTGTTTGGATTGGGATGAGGCATAAATTAGATGAATGAATAAATATAAAGATGCCAATTATACAGCTTTTGAAAGAATGGGAGTACACTGAAGGTTTGGGTTAGGGGAACGGTTCATGTGCACGATACTCAACATGCTATTGCTGTTGATTTAGATATTTAACATCAACATTGTTAAGACCTGATACTAAAACTTGAATAGTGCATATACATATAGAAAATCTAATACAATCTTTCACAAAGCCAAAAGCATGCTCTAAATGAAATTATTAATTAAAGGGAAACCAGTTTGGCAAACTTTAGCTATTTTTTAAAAAATCTTTCCAAAATGCTGAAATAGGGACATTGATTAACAAAACTAAGTTTTTCTAATCAATTAGATTTTATTAGGCCCATGATGGTGCAGTGGTGAGAATGTAGTGCTGCAGGCTGACTGCCCATTGCCAGGAGTTCAATCTTGATCGGCTCAAGTTGACTTAGCCTTCCATCCTTCCAAGGTCAGTAAAATGAGAACTCAGATTGTTGGCGCATGTTGTAAACTTCTCAGAGAGTGCTCTAAAGCACTATGGAGTGGTATATATGCGTAAATGCTGTTGCTATTTTTCATTTAGTGCAATTTATATGTAACGTCTTAGAAGTAGGCTGCATTATTTAATACTACTAACTCAAGATACAAGTAAACAGTAACAATAATGCTTTCTCTGTTCTTCCATTAGTCCTAGTGATCAAGATCATTAGCCAACATCTAAAAGCTATCTAGTTACCTATTGCTAATAATAATATTGTAGCTATGTTGCACAGTTCAATTGAATAGACAGAACAGCACATTTTCAGCTACATAAACAGTTATCAATTTTAATTTGTCAAGTGATTGATTCTGTATAAAATAAATTTCATTATTTTCAGCTAAGAGCAAAACTCTTACTGTTAAACATAAAATGTAGAGTCAAACTGAACATTAAATTTTCATTCTTAGTTTGTAAACATTTAAACTGCAGTTAGAATAATGCAAATTGGGGTCAAGATGATACCAAGGAAAGAAATGTCTTGAATAAAACTTTCATTCCCAATCCTATCCTTGTTAGTCCTGGTGCACTTGTTTAAAACGTCCTAGTTTTATTAATTTAATGATTCATTAGTTGTACTCATGAAACTAGTATGTGATTTGGCACTTCAACTTTCCCAATGCTGTACTGGATTTTACTTATAATACTTCAATATTTGCAGTGTAGGTAAGAAACTGACCAGTCGGATATGTATGTATGTATATATGTACGTGTGTATGTATGTGTTTGTGTGTGTATGTACATACATACATACATACAAATACACATATAGTTATAGATTTTCTCAAAGGTTTGCATGTTCTCCTACATTAATAGAATGTAGAATGTAGAATAGAATGGTACTATATACTGTATTTTGTATCTGATATTTTATTAAATATTGAACAGCCTTGGAAAATTTAGATAGGATGACAAATCATAACAAACATATAAATATGCTGCCTAGACAACTGGATGAAATATTAAATTCCTGTGAATAACAAAATCACATAAAATATATATTTATGTTTTGTTTCCTCAAACATTTTGAGTATGTTATTCTTATTTGCCATAAAGGACAGTATATTTTCTTCTTCGGTTTATCTCATGAGCCTTAGAATAGCTTTATTCAAAAACCGAATATTAAGCTATATCAGCATGTCTTAAATAGCTTAATTCAAAAGGTATCAGAACTCATCCCCAGAGATATTTTTTATTATTATACTGTATAATATTTTTAGCAAACAACATTATGCTAAATTTTAAAAAAAATGTAAAAAATATAAGCAAAAATAAAGCATACATTTTAAACAAGAAAAGAGTGGGAACTGAAAAGGAAAAATATTGCAAATAGTTTACATCAAATATTTCAATATATCTCTCAAAATTAGAGGTGATTGTCAGAGAGACAGAAAGAGATAACATGGGAACCACAAAGCTTTAATAATTTTGACAAAAGCCTTCAATATTCCTTTGCACCATACTTTTCCATTTTTGCTTCTACATGTCCATACACCATTTTAGGGTTTTTCCCCCTTTAAACCTCTTACCTCTGTCTCTTTGGTGATCTAATCATATCTATATAGCCATGACTTTCTCAAAATTCTTTTTTCACTCAGTCTATTTATTATTCCCTCACAGATCAGTTTACATTTTATCATTGTCTATTTTCTCTATGTGACCAAATCACCTCAATTACTTTGTTCATACTGGTCATTCACTTTCACATTCAGTCTATGTTTATTCAACATCCATTTATGCTCAACTCTCTTCTAGTTTTACCATATAGATGTCCAAAATACTCCATTCTTACTATATTTGGTGTAATTTTGTCTCTTATACCCAGTACTCACTTTCATATAACAATGCCTGCAAGAGCAAGCTCTTATGCACAGTAATTTTTGCTTCTTTGGGAAAACAATATTTTATTACATCAGACCACATAATTAGATGTTCCATAAGCGAATATTTTAATATTTATTGAATTATAACATTTATACCTTACATACAAATTATTAGGTAAAAAAAGATTTTTTTAAAAAAAAAATATTCCATTTGTATTTTAAATTCCCTTATTTGGCTCTCTTCACTTACTTCTAATTTTTTTATTATTATTATTTTTCTATCAAATCATCATTCTGCCACTTTTAATCCTAATAGTACCTTGATCTTTGATTACATACTTTGCAATGTTTTGGTTCTCTTAAATAAGATATAATGCAGTAACTGTATGTTTTATCCTTCTGAGATCAGTAAAATGAGACCCAGATTGCTTGGGACAGAATGCTGACATTGCAGTATGCTCAGAGAATACTGTAAAACACCTTGAAGCAATATATAAATCTTAAGTGCTGTTGCTATTACTATTTTTGACTGTTATTGTCGTTTATAAGGTGTTCGGTTTTTTTACTAAAGGCTAAGCATCTGTAGATTTTGAGCGTCCCAGGATCAGAAAACTTCCCATTTTTTAAACACAGAATAGAAAACAGAACTTATGCACAATTTGGAGTTCTCCTAGAGCAATGGCTCCAAATCTTTTGGGCACCATGGATTGGTTCTGTGGAGAGAAGTTTTTCCGAGGACTGAAGGAGGGTAGGGTTTCATCTGCTGCTTGTATCCCGCAGATGGGGCTGCACTCAGGGGTGAAATGTTCCCGGTTCAGACTGGCTTTCAGGTCTCAAAATTCAGTCCTGTATTATAAAACAAAAAAAAAAGTCTGTCTTTTCATTGTGAGATTTTGAAGTGTTATTCCCAGTAAGAACCCAAAATACAAGAAAGTCAAATAATCACTTAGTTTTCTTATAATTAGATACTGATTTTTCATTATGTTGGACAGAATGATGTCATTAATTCACCTGTCTTGTTAAAACTTTTCTTTTTCTACTTCTGTTGAAACAGAAAACATGTTTCATAAATTTATAAGAGGATCTGAAACAAGGCTTTCCTAATTAAATTAAAACTAGATAATAATACAATCTTGAACAAACAGATTTACATGTATTGTAAAAACAAACAAACTATAATACTTGTTTAATGGATTCCTAATAAAATATTGTATAATATTGTCATGTTAATGATTGTCTTTAAAATATTTCTATTCAAAAATGGTTATTTAAAAATATTCTGGAGCTGACATACTTTGTCACTGGTTTTGAATTTTTTAATAGTTTATTCTTATCTTAGATATGGGCCTATTTATTCCTGGAGATAGACCTGTTATTTTTCTTTCCAGTATAAATGATGGCATTGAAAAAAGAGTATATATGATTTGAGTCTGTGAATCTACTTTGAAAATCTGAAAAATGAGTCACCATGCTTCAGCAAGCATACCCAGGCTCAAACTACACACATAAATTACATTTTAAATTACAGGAATTGCAATAGTAGGTACATCCTTTCAGCTGATTGCAGTTATAGTTTGGTTTCCGATCTTATTCAGCTTCCGGAAATATCTGAGTACATGCTCAGTTGATGTGAAAGGATATTTGAAGGAACCATAGTGAGCTCTTAAAAGGGTGCCACATTTTTGATACTTCAAGCAGTGGGATTCTAGTAGCGGTGAAATACAGCAGGTTCTGACAGGTTATGGAGAACCGGTAACGGAAAATTGGAGTAGTTCGGAGAACCAGCAAATACCACATCTGGCTGGCTCCAGAGTGGGATGGGAATGGGAATTTTGCAGTATCCTTCCCCTGGAGTGCGATGGGAATGGAGATTTTGAAGTATCCTTGCCACCAAGCTATACCCACCAAGCCACACCCACAGAACCGGTAGTAAAAAAAATTGGTTTTCTCCACTGGATTAGAGGCCCTTGAATAAAGTATGCTCTCAAAAGCTGGAACAACCCTAATGTGTATCACTTAATAAAGATGATTAATATGTATACACAGAATATATATCTTCATTTTCCTCTAAGTGTACTCTTCGTTGATTGGCAATTTCAAGACCTGACTTTCCATATGCCTTTTATGGCCAATCCCCATATTTACAATCTTCACAAGTAAAATTGTTAAGTACAGTGATGGTTTTACTTAGCAACTTCCTTGCTTAACATCAGATTTGCCAGTCCAATTATGGTTGCTAAATGAGGATTATGTATATATTATATAAATGAATAATTGCTGCAAAAACTCCAAATTTAGCAATTTATTCCATAAAGCACACTGGACACTTTATGCAATATAAATGTATTTTGAGGAGTCAACAGTAAAGCACATAATGTAACTATTTTACAAGGTTACTCAGAATTAAACATGTGACAAATTAACAGTTTACTATCTTAATATATTACAATGCATAGTTTGCATTAAGTAGTAAGCCTGTATAGATTTAGTTAGTAAATCATGTTAAACTTAACTAAGGCTACTACAGAATAGATTTTGAATCACTAACACACTATAAATGTTAGCTTGCATGTAATATTTTTCAAAATAAAAATAACCTCCAGTTATTACAACAGTTTATTTTATTTATTTATTTATTTATTTATTTATTTATTTATTAGTTCGATTTATATGCCGCCCTACTCCGGAGACTCAGGGTGGCTTACAATGCATTAAGCAGTAGCCTTCATACTTTTGTATATACCTGCTTAGTAGGGCTTTCACACACACACACCCCAGCGGTGTTCTTTTTTATACAAAGTCAGTTTATTGCCCCCACAATCCGGGTCCTCATTTTACCTACCTCAAAAAGATGGAAGGCTGAGTCAACCTTGAGCCTGGTGAGATTTGAACTTGCAGTAATTGCAGGCAGCTGGCAACTAAGTGCTACTTTAACAGCACTTAGTCCACTGTGCCACCAACGCTCCTGGAGTTCCAGTGCTCCCACTGTACTAGACTCTGCGTTTTTTAGGCTGGGGCTGCTATTTCCATGACACAGGTGAACTGCAGAGCAGAATGTCTTCTTTGAATCTGAAGTACTGCTGTATCATTCAGTTTATTGCCTAATAGTATAAATCATGATTTATTTATTTTTTTAGCCAGGTTTTGCATTGAAATTCACTTCCATGTAAATCAATGTTTTAGTGCAGGCATTAAATTTTGATGAACATAGCCTTTGAGAAAATTGTAAGTTAATTCTACCGGATACGAACTCCAAACTCCATTTTATTTTTAATTAATTTATACTATTTGAACTTCCTTGCTGAGATTGTGAAGAGATACCTGTGCAATCTAAATTAATTGCTAAGAACAGAAAGTGTTCTCGTAAAGTAATGCATGATTCATAAAATGAGGGGAAAATATCTTTATTTAAGTTCATGAATCTCAGAAATGCTTTATTTTATTTAGTAAAAGAAGTGTTATAGTTCGGATTTCCATGCTCTATTTTCCAAATTAGCATTCAAGACACTAACAGCAAAAGTTTAACCAATAACAAGTTAAGAAACCCTAGAACTTACAATTGGGTGTAATGCTTCTTATTATACATGCATTAAATAATGGAAACTAACAGACAAGAGATTGGTTTATGCTACTGGACCACTTAATGAAGAAGATCAGAATAAAATTATTAAGAGTTGGTATTACCTTGTAGATTGAGTGGATTTTTATTTAATTTATTTATTGGTTCGATTTATCTGCCGCCCTTCTCCGAAGACTCAGGGCGGCTTACAATGCATTAAGCAATAGCCTTCATATTTTTGTATATACCTGCTTAATAGGCCTTTTGGCACCCACTAAGCGGTGTTCTTTTTTATACAAAGTCATCTTATTGCCCCCACAATCCGGGTCCTCATTTTACCTACCTCAGAAGGATGGAAGGCTGAGTCAACTCAGGATATATTTATCTGTGCATGGTTTAATTACAAGGAGATTGGAAATCAATGTTAATACTGCTGGTACTTATTATGTTCAGACTGTACAACAAGATCCTAAAGACACACTGAACAAATGGGCTATTCAGTGACCCTTTGCAATTGTGATGACATGCAGACAATAGCACATATGTATACTTGCCATTTGTTTCCTGTTCAGTAGATATTTGAGGACCTCATGGCAGCACGATAGAAGGCAGTTAATGGGAAAGATCTGTTTAACTTGTACATTTTTTTTTTTATTTATTTGTTTAGATTTGTATACCGCCCTTCTCCTTGCGGACTCAGGGCGGTGAACAGCCAAATAAAAATAGTACACAAAAGTTAAACAATTTCTTAAAAAAGCATATAACTTTGGCTAAAAATTAAAACCATTAACCATTAAATATTTAAAATACCCAACCCTATAATACAGATCTTAAAAATTCAGCGGGGTCAGGCTAGACCAGCAAGCTGAAAGAGATGAGTTTTCAGGGCCCGACGAAAAGTCCGGAGGTCAGCAATTGTTCTCAGTTTTGGAGGAAGATCGTTCCAGAGGGTAGGGGCTGCCACAGAGAAGGCCCTCCCCCTGGGGGTCGCCAGCCGGCATTGTCTGGCTGACGGCACCCTGAGGAGACCCTCTCTGTGGGAACGCACCGGCCAGTGGGAGGCTATTGGCTGCAGAAGGCGGTCCCGTAAGTACCCTGGTCCTAAGCCATGGAGCGCTTTAAAGGTGGTCACCAACATCTTGAAACGCACCCGGAAGTCCACCGGTAGCCAATGCAGCTCGCGCAGGAGAGGTGTCACATGGGAGCATCCCGTCGCTCCCATAATCCCCCGCGCGGCCGCATTCTGCACTAGTTGGAGCCTCCGGGTGCACCCCAAGGGGAGCCCCATGTAGAGAGCATTGCAGTAGTCCAGGCGAGAGGTGACGAGTGCCTGAGTGACTGTGCGTAGGGAGTCCCGATCTAGAAAGGGCCGCAACTGGCGTATCAGGCGAACCTGATAGAAAGCTCCCCTGGCCACAGCTGTCGTGTGATCCTCCAAAGACAGCCGTGGGTCCAGGAGGACGCCCAAGTTGCGCACCCTTTCCGTGGGGGCCAATGATTTGCCCCCAATAACCAGCGATGGTGTCAGCTGGCTATATCGGGACGCCGGCAGCCACAGCCACTCGGTCTTGGAGGGGTTGAGTCGAAGCCTGTTTCTCCCCATCCAGGCCCGCACGGCTTCAAGGCACTGGGACATCACTTCCACGGCATCGTTGGGGTGGTCTGGGGTGGAAATGTACAGCTGCGTATCATCAGCGTACTGATGGAACTCCACCCCAAAACCACGGATGATCTCACCCAGCGGCTTTACATAAATGTTGAATAGGAGGGGCGAGAGGACCGATCCCTGCAGCACCCCACACACTAGGTGCCTCGGGGTCGACCGCTGCCCCCCTGTCAACACAGATTGCGACCGGTCGGAGAGGTAGGAGGAGAACCACCGTAAAACGGTGCCTCCCACCCCCAGTCCCTCCAACCGGCGCAACATGATACCATGGTCGATGGTATCAAAAGCCGCTGAGAGGTCTAATAACACCAGGATAGAGGAATAACCCCTACCCTGGGCCCGCCAGAGATCATCCACCAACACGACCAATGCCGTTTCAGTGCTGTATCCAGGCCTGAAGCCGGACTGGAGCGGGTCTAAATAGACAGCTTCATCCAGGTACCGAGGGAGCTGCCATGCAATCACACTCTCAACAACCTTCGCTAAAAAGGGAAGGTTGGAGACTGGACGGTAATTAGCCAAAATAGCCGGGTCCAGGGAGGGCTTCTTGAGGAGGGGCCTCACCACCGCCTCCTTCAAGGTGGCCGGTAGGGCACCCTCACGCAAAGAAGCATTTATGATCTCCTGGAGCCAGCCTCGTGTAACCTCCCGGGAGGCCAGCACCAACCAGGAGGGACACGGGTCCAATAAACATGTGGTTGCATTCAGTCTCCCCAAGGTCCTGTCCACGTCCTCGGGAGCCACAGGATCGAACTCAGCCCAGATAACGCTCTCAAGACCTGCCTCAGTCACATCACCCGAACTAACCCAGTCGGCGGCCAAGTCATCCCGAATCTGAGTTATTTTGTCATCCAGATATTGAACAAAATCCTCAGCACGACCCTGCAAGGGATCCTCCCGCGCTCCCGAATGAAGGAGGGAGCGGGTCACCCTAAACAGGGCGGCTGGGCGATTATCTGATGATGCGATAAGGGCGGCAAAATAGTTAGATTTTGCCGCTTTTATCACCACTAAGTAAGTCTTAATGTGAGCTCTTACTAGTGTCAAGTCAGATTCAGAGCGACTGGCCCTCCAACCACTCTCTAGGCGTCTTCTCCGGCGTTTCATCTCCCTCAGCTCCTCGGTAAACCAAGGAGATAAGTGAGTTCGGCGCCGGGTCAGAGGCCGCGAAGGCACGACACAGTCCAAGGCCCCACCGGCTGCCCTATTCCAGGCAGCCACCACATCCTCAGCCGAGTCGTGTGTCATTGTCTCAGGAAATGGCCCAAGCTCCGTCTGGAACCTATCAGGATCCATCAGGCGCCTGGGGCAGAACCACCTAGTCGATTCCGCCTCCCTGCGGTGAGGTGCAGCGGTCTGAAAGTCGAGTCGAAGGAGCGAGTGGTCAGTCCATGACAAGGGCTCCATAACTATATCCCCAATATCTAGACCACTCAACCACTGACCAGAGACAAAAACTAGATCCAGGGTGTGTCCACCAACGTGGGTCGGGCCCTGAATTACCTGGGTCAGGTCCATGGCCGTCATGGAAGCCATGAACTCCCGGGCTAACTCAGATGTTTCACCGATAGATGGCAGGTTGAAATCCCCCATGACCATAAGCCTAGGGGTATCAACCGCCACTTCGGCTACAACATTGAGAAGCTCGGGCAGGGTCGTTGCCACGTGGCAGGGAGCCAGGTACGTGACTAACAGACCCATCTGCCCACCACGACCCCACATATTTTAATCTGGTATTTTATATTTTAAATTTTATGTCATATAGTATGCCTTATTTTAGTTGTAATGTTTCTAACACAAATAAACAAACTTATTATATTGCATTGTCACTGCATGCATGATCTTCCAGCCTGCAACTGTCAAGTTGCCAAATGCTATATTGGTTTACTGCTGGAAGCTAAAACACTGCAGCAAACATTTAGTCTTTAGGTGAAGCAGAGGAATACTTGACTAATTATCAATAAAGTTGCAGTGGAACTTTATACATAAATACAGGTAGTCCTTGACTTATAACAGTGATGGTTTGAAGTTACAACGGCATCTTAAGAAGTGACTTATGATCACTTTTCACACTAATGACCGTTGCAGTATCCCCATGGCCATGGGATCATAATTCAGATGTTTGACAACTGACTCACATTTATGACGGTTGCAATGTCTTAGACAACTGCAGTGATTCACTTAACCAATGTGACAAGAAAAGTTGTCAAGTGAGGCAAAATTCACTTAACACATTTCTCACTTAGCAACATAAATTTGGGGCTCAGTTGTGGTTGTAAGCTGAGGACTACCTGTAGAATTTCATTGTTTATCTATTGTGGTTTTAACAAGAGGCCATTTTACATTTTAAATACTTCTGTGGGAAGAACATATACCAGCTATAAATTGATAAATAGATGCAATCCAAGCTTTGAACTCTTGTACATTCATGAATTCTTATTCACCCTATGAAAGAAGGCTGTTGGTTTATACGTTTTTACCATAAGGAGATATTCTATTTTTGGGAAGTAAGGAAATCCTTTGAGAAAGCATAGTCTATGTACATCATACTATGACAACAGAATATTATTACTACTATTTTTACCGTAACTTCTTTTTACAGTTTTGAAAAGCTAAATACAGGTAGTCATCTACTTACAACAGTTCATTTAGTGACCATTCAAAGTTACAACAGCACAGAAAAAAATGACTTATGACCATTTTTCACACTTACGACCATTGCAACATCCCCATGGTCATGTGATCAAAATTCAGATGCTTGGCAACTGACTCATATTTATGACAGTTGCAATGTCCTAGTTTCATGTGAAGTTTCAGACCTTCTGACATACAAAATCAACTGGGAATCCAAATTCACTTAACAACCATGTTACTAACTTAACAAATGCAGTGATTCACTTAACAACTGTGGCAAGAAAAGTCATAAAATAGGGCAAGTCTAACAAATGTTTCTAACCCTAAATAAGAAAATATAATGTTTTAATAGATTGTATATCCAAATTAAAGCTTTAGGTTTTAAAGCAGGGGAGAAATCCAGCAGGTTCTGACAGGTTCTGGAGAACCGGTAGCGGAAATTTTGAGTAGTTTGGAGAATTGGCAAATGCCACCTCTGGCTGGCCCCAGAGTGGGGTGGAAATGGAGATTTTGCAGTATCCTTCCCCTGGAGTGAGATGGGAATGGAGATTTTGCAATATCTTTCCCCTGGAGTGGGGTGAGAATGAAGATTTTGTAGTATTCTTCCCCTATCATGCCCACCAAGCCACGCCCACAGAACCGGTAGTAAAAAAAATTGGATTTCACCACTGTTTTAAAGTATTACAATGGCAGTTTTTTTTATTCTTTTCATTTTCACATTAAAGTGCATTTCTAATAATTAGGTGAATTAAAATATACTGTAGCTAAGGCATTATTAATTCATTCAGTTAAGTCAGTCTCCTTCTTGTCTGAGATACACTATAGCCAGAGCAAAATGTTTACCATTTTTGTTTAATAAACAAAATTAATAGTGTTGAAATGGAACATACCAAATTAATATTATAAAACTTCAGTGAAATAACTACTGGGATGATTAGTTCTATATAAAAATATATTTGTTTTCACAGAGCTATTAAGAGCAGCTCTTACGTCAATTTTCAGTCAAGCAGAGAGCATTATGACAGGTGGTTCTGGAGAATGATTAAGAGCGAAATAGAAGCTTTCCATTTCAGGAAAAATAAAATAATAAAGGGGGAAAAATCAAAGTACCAAATAACTTCATGACTTCTTAAATATAGAAATACAGCCTTTTAGGCTTCCACTCTGAAAAGTAAAGACCAGAGGTAGTTAAGTGCCATAATCATATAGGACTTGTGCTAAGCATATGACACCTGAATCTTTATTATTATTCGTCAACCATCCTATGCCGGCTTGTTTTATTCACTACAGGAAACACTACCAATTTGTTGTAAAACATACCTGCTCCTTGACGCCATAGGAATCGGAAAAACAACATAACCTTTGAAAGATTCTCCAGAAACCTGGAGAAAAGTAAAGGTCATTCCCTTTTTCAAAAAGGGAAACAAGGACTACTCAGAAAAAAATCCAGGCAAACTGTTCAAACTGATCATCAAGCAGCATGTTTGTGAGCATATCATGTGAAGTGATGAGACTTCCTAAGGCTTTACAAAGCCGTAGGAAGACCACACTTGGAATACTGCATCCAGTTCTACTGCCCACAATACAAAAAAAGATGTTGAGACTCTGGAAAGAGTGCAGAAAAGAGCTGGGGACAAAGGAATGGTTAGAGGAATTGGATAGGTCTAGTCCTGTGATGGCGAACCTATGGCACGCATGCCCGAGGTGGCATGCAGAGCCATCTTTCAGGCTGTTGCCCAACTCATCTGCAGCTGCACATGTATGCACGCCCCAGCTGGTGTTTGGGCCTCCGGTGGGCATGTGTGCAATTCTGGGACCCAGCTGGTCTTTGGAGCTCTCCTGCACATGCTCACATTTGCGCATGTGCACGAGAGTACTTGCACGCAGCATGCACATGCACAGACGGCGTTTGAGCATGTGCATTGCACACATGAAAACTGTGCGCATGCACAGATGGTGCGATTGTGCATGCAGCACACAGGGATGTGGAAGCCGTGCGCATACGCAGATGGTGTGGTTGCGAGTGCAGCGCATGGGGGTACGCTAAAGCTGTGCGCATGCACAGATGGTGCGGGGAGGAGCCATGTGTTAATGCAGGTGGCACGCGCACACACAAAGTGCGCAAAGTGTGTATCTGTTTGGCACTCGGTGAGTAAAAGGTTCACCTCCACTGGTCTAGTCTAATGAAAAGAAGGACTAAGGAGCTGAGTTGAGTTGAGTTAGTTGAGGGGCTCCTACTAAGACGAGGGGAGTCAAACTATTTTCCAAAGCACCAGTAAGCAAGACAATGATTGGAAACTAACCAAGGAGAGAAGCAACCTAGAACTAAGGAGAAATTTCTTCATGGTAAGAGCAATTAACCAACGGAATAACTTGCCATCAGAAGCTGTGGCTTCCATCACCAAAGGCTTTCAAAAAGATGATTGGACTACCATTGATCTGAAATGATACAGGGTCTCCAGCTTCAGCAGGAGGATGGACTAGAAGACCTGCCTTCAGATTTTTTAGGTGAAAACCATATACACATGCTTTCGATAAATACATACTTTTGAATTAATAATAACATGGTACCATATTTTATTTATTTATTTATTTCATCAAGCATGCATTTGATAACAGATACAAGTGTAAAGATAATTATGAAAACATGAAATGGATACGAATAAAAGGAAACAGGACATATTTGTATGTACATATTGTATGCATGTAATGTAATATATTTGGATGTAATGGATAACTAAAAGTTTGTTAAGTCAAGTGATTATAATAACTTGAATGTGCATTCTTGATAGAGAAGAATATATTATGGTGGAACTGTCAGCAAAATTTAATTTCTACAGCTCTGGAAATCTGCACATTTTAATGTCATTTTTCTTTTTGTCTTTGCTTCTATGATTATAAAAGTAACCGGAAAGCTAAGTACTCCTGTGGCTGATTGTCATTATCCTCACTGTGACCTAAAGAGAAAACTCGTTCAGTATTATTATACATTCGGTTAAGACATACGGTTTGCAGAATGAATTAACTTGAAATTAATCAAAGGGCAAAAAATATTTCAGAGGACGTTAAACAAAACCCAATGTGTATTCTTGCTTAGAAGTGCTATGTGTTTTTCAAAGGCTTTTTATTTCATGGCAAATTTCCCAAAGAAAGCTTTTCAAATTAATCTTACCACGGAGGGTATCCAGAAGTAGATTACAAATTCATCCTGTCCCTGGTTGTGGTGCAGCGTGTGAAACTAATGATAACATATAAATATTAATCCTCCCTTTGCAAGCTGCTCTCAGAAACCCAAGTGCTAAGTCATGTATCATGACTTATATAGTTACTTCTTGCCATTCACAAGGATTTAGTAACTGCAGACAGAAACTGTGTGTGGAAGGCTGTTCTGCCCCAGCTACAGATCCCAAAGAACGCAGGACACACAAACTCTATACAAAGCTTATTTTACTCAAATAACTCAGTCTTTATCAACCAAAGGCTGTTAATAAACTATCTTAACAGCTTACCAGAATTCTAAGATAAAGTAATCACAGTCTTACTAGAGTTGTCAGGAAGCCCAGAAGCAATTTTGCAGAGAATCCAGACGCGAAGGAGAGTGAACTAAAGTTGTTCCCTACAGTTTGCTGCAAGCAGCGTTCCTCCTTAAATAGGCTAAGGGAGTGGCCAATTAGCCCCAAGCCTTACTCTCGAGGAGACTCCTCCTGAGGAGCCACTCCTGCCTTTTGGCAGCTCTGTGTGCCCGTGCATTGAGAAGAGGCTCCTCCTCTTTGTCCTCTTCACCTAAAGGAGCTTCTGGAGGTTCTGAAGACCCTGGCTGAATCCCTGCCTCTGGCACCAGCCTCCTCACTATCCGACTCAAGCGCCAGCTGCACAGGCTGCTGGCGTAGCACCACACCAGTGCCACCACACCTGGCACTCTTTGTTGTCAGAATCAGCTACAATCTGCACAGGCCACTGACGGGCCACAACAAAGGCAAGAATAAAAGTGGAATTTATCTACCCGCTGCAAAGTAGCTGACTCAAAGCTGCAATTCCAACAGTATTAAATGCAGTCCAACCAAACTGTAAATAGTATTCTGGGCAGTTCCCCCCTCTCCCCCCCCCCTGCACCCTGCAAAAAAAAACCCCTGCATTAAAGCTACAACATGATTAAGAATTCCTCACTGTGGAAAAACGCAACAGGTAACTTCTAGAGCAGTGGTGGCGAACCTTTTGCTCACCGAATGCCGAACAGGTACGCGCTTCACGCACTTCACATGTGTGTGTGCTTTCCACGCTAACATGCAGCTCCTCCCCTGTGCACTGCGTGTGCAACCGCACCATCTGTGCATCCACACGGCTCCCCCATGCTATGCGTGCAATCACACCATGTGCGCATCATACAGGTTTCAGGCAGCTCCCCCATGTGCTACATGTGCAGTCACACCATCTGTGCATGTGTGCAGTTATCATGTGTGCAAGGCATGCACATGAATGCTGTACTCTTGCATGCATGTGCAAATGCGCGCGCATGCGCAGGAGAGCGCCGAAGACCAGCTGGGTCCCCTGAATTGTGCGCAAGCACACCAGAGGCCCAAACACCAGCTGGGGTGTATGCACAGCTGCAGGTGAGTTGAGCAACAGCTCACATGCCTGGAAAGATGGCTCTGCATGCCGCCTCGGGCATGCGTGCCAAAGGTTTGCCATCACAGTATAATTGCTATATCATTTCTTTTTTAAACAAATGTGATAATCGCTCAGGAATGCTTTAGTTGCTTCCCAGATGGTTGCATTAGTGATTCCTGGCATCCAAATTTTCTTTACTTTTCTATAGAACATTGTCATGAAGTAGGAATCTGTCATTTATCTTCCAGGATAGTTTTTCTCCAAAGTGCCATATTATTAGGATTGAATTGTGATCTGCATTTGCCATTGAAAGAATCTGTATTCTTGATGACCCACATACATATCTGTTGTAGCCAGTGGTGGAATTCAACAGGTGCAACCACCGGTTCGCTGGGTTGTGCGTGGTGCAATTGTACGAAGCTCTAAAACATGCCTTCTACTTTAGCCCTGGTGAGTAAAACAGCTGAGGTGCATCAATCCGCTCTGCTGCTCCAATCAGATGGGCTTTAAACACAGGAAATATAGGTCACTATAGCATACGGGTGGACAGGCCCACCTGATTGTCAGAATGAATCGGTTCGCTCTCCGCTGATCGTTAGAGCTACCCAAACTGGTGCGAACCAGCAGAATCCCATCCCTGATTGTAGCGTATGACTGATTCCTTGCTGAGAAGAAAGTATAGTCTATCTCTTGGATTTTGCAATCTCCCTATGTCTGTTAAGGCCAATTCATGTATATAGGTAGTCCTCAACTTACAACAGTTCATTTAGTGATCATTCAACAGTCATGAATAATGTCACTTATGTCCATTTTTCAGAGTTACAACCTTTGCAGCATCCCCATCACCACGTGATCAAAATTCAGATTCTTAGCAACTGGTTCATACTTAGGATGGTTGATATGTCCCAGGGTCATGTGATCATTGTTTGCGATCTTTTGAGAAGCAAAGTCAATGGGGAAGCCAAATTCACGTAACAACTAACTTAACAGTTTCAGCGTTTCACTTAACAACTGTGGCAAGAAATGGGATAAAATGGGGCAAAATTCATGTAACGTATGTCCCATTTAACAACAAAACTTTTGGGCTCAATTGCGGTCATAAGTCGAGGACTACCTGTATATTGGAACTTTTTTTTTCCTGAAAGCTTTCTATCTTTCCTCCCTTGATACAATCCAAAGTTGACACTCCATTCACATCTCCAAGAAGAAATGTTTTGTCTTTTTCCAATTCTGCAAGGATTTGGAAAAGCTTTTGTAAAATTATTCTTAATCCGTTATTATTTTATTCAGTTTCCTCCTCGCTCTAGAAAGGGAGTACATCAGTGGTGGGTTGCCCCCAGTTCGTACCGGTTCTATAGAACCAATAGTAAAACCATCGGGAGGCTCCGCCCACCAACCCCGACATCATCAGAACACTTCTGCGCCCCTTTGCAAACCGGTAGTAAAGGTAAGAACATGAACCCAGAGCAATATCTGCCAATGCTTTTATCCAAACAATAAAAGCAATGCTGTGCTCTCATGTCAACCTTGTGAAGTAGACCAGATTAGAAAAACAGTCTGGATGAGCCAATACTATTTTATTTTAAGTTTCATTAACAGAAACGTGCAAGACTGAAAGTACATTTCTTCCTTCTCCCAAAGGAAGTTGCCTTTCCACAAGGCAACTCAACTGTCTTGGTTTTTTCTTTGAAAATGTTTCAATTCTTATCCAAGAATACTCCGTAGTTCTGAAGTGAACAAGCGAAGAAGCTTCTTGGATGAGAAGCAAAATATTTTCAAAGAAAAAACCAAGACAGTCGAGTTACCTTTTGGGGGGGAAAAAATCCATCTTTGGGACAACTATGACCTGGATCAGGGCTGTCAAACTCGATTTCATTGAGAGCCACATCAGGGTTGTGTTTGTCCTTGTGGGGGGCCGAGTGGGTTTGGCTGGCTGTGGGCATGGGCGTGGCCAGCTTGACATTCTGCAGGCTACTCGAGGTCCTCCCGGGCTCTGTTTTATGCTGTGACCTTTCTTCTTTGTCCCTTTCACAGCCCAAAACACTAGAGAGGGTCCCTTCTGAGATGTTTGACATAGCTACTTCCTTCTGAGATCTAGTTTCTACTTATCTGACTAATGAAGCCTAATATATTCTTATAATGTCACTAAACAGAAGAGGCATTGTAGCCAGTTTCTCAGATGCACAAAAGCATCTGTTTAAGTAGTTTCAGTCTTTAAACATTAGATTATAGAATAAAAAATACAAAAATACAAAAGCAAATAGGAGGACATAGTGGAAAGGTAAAAAGGAAAGGAAATTGAGGGGGGGGGGAGAGAAAAGAAAAAAAGCATTGTGTTCCGACTCCCTCTGGTGCAGAAAAATAAAACAGTAGCATCAAATCTGAACTTTTTACTTTTGCATAATAATATAAACTAGCCATTTCTATAACAACACATCAATCTAATTAGTAAAACCCAAAATCAAAGTTTCATTTTTTTTCCACCTCAAGCAGAAAGTCCAGAAGTGGTTTCCATGTAGCAACAAAAGTACTTATATCCTTTTCTTTCATCAAAACAGTCAGTTTAGCCATCTCTACCAACTCCATCAACTTCTGTAGCCATTTGTTCATGGTGGGAATCAAAACGTCCATTTTTGTACATACAGTAGTCTTGCTGCTGTCAAATTATATAAGATCAAAGTTCCATTTTTTTCCCCAAGTCTTTTTCCATTAACTCTAAAAGAAAAGTTTCTTGGTTTCATCTTTTATCTTTGTTTTAAGAATTTTCTGTGTTAAAATATGAATCTGACTCCAAAATTTCTTAGCTTTATCAAATGTCCATCATAAATGATAAAAGATCTCTTCTTTACTTTTATATTTCCAACATTCATTTGAAATACCTTTATACATTGTAGATAATCTATCCGGTGTTAAATACCCATGATATATCATCTTATTAAAAAAATCTTTTAAATTATAGTTCAGTATGAATTTTAAACTTTTCATCCACATATTTTCTCATTGTTTAAGCATCACATTATTTCCAAAATTCCTTGCCCGCTGAATCATAAGACTGTTTTACATGTTCACTTTCCAAATTCAGATTCAGTAACATTTTATAAATTTTAGCAATAATATGTTCATCACTACCACACAGTAAGATTTCCAATTCATGTTTTACAAAATCAAACCCATAACTCTTTTTATCTTGTTTAAATTTTTCTTTCGGTTGTTGGTATGTAAACCAATGGCCAATGGTTCTAATTTAAGCTCGTCCCTCGAGGGTAGGGTCACCAGAGTTGACAGATATTATTTTACCATAAGTCCACTAGTCTAGCTTCGTCACCATTTTTTCTTCTTTAAAAAGCTTCCTGGGGAGACACATAAAAAGGTAACTTCAGTGGTGAAATCCAAATTTTTTTACTACTGGTTCTGTGGGTGTGGCTTGGTGGGTATGGTGTGGCTTGGTGGGTGTGGCAAAGGAAAGATACTGCAAAATCTCCATTCCTTCCCCACTCCTGGGGGAAGGATACTGCAAAATCCCCATTCCCTCCCCACTCCTGGGGGAAGGATATTGCAAAATCTCCATTCCCACACCACTCTGGGGCCAGCCAGATGTGGCATTTGCCGGTTCTCCGAACTACTCAAAATTTCCGCTACTGGTTCTCCAGAACCTATCAAAATTTCACCCTTGAGCAACTTTATAGAGATCCTTGATTTATATTTATTCCAAACTCAGTATGGCATGTCTAGCAAAGTGATTAATGAAATTAACATTAACTTTGTCATACCATAGATAACCATGCTATCCAAACCTTAATTCATGGCCCTGTAAATCTCTTGGATGAGAAGCGAAAAATTTTCAAAGAAAAAAAACAAGACGGTCCAGTTACCTGTTGGAAAAAAAAAACACCTTTGGGACAACTATGACCTGGATGACTGAGAATCTCCATAGGCCTTTCTTCCTTGCCCCTTTTACAGCCCAAAAAACAAGGGAGGGTCTCTTCTGAGATGTTTGCCACAGCTGCTTCCTTCTGAAGTCTAGTTTCTACTTATCTGATTAATGAAGCCTAATGTATTCTTGCAATGACACTAAACAGAAGGAGCATTGTAGCCAGTTTCCCAGATGCATAGAAGCATCTGTCCAAGTAGTTGCTTGCTTATATAGTACATTTTTTTTCTTTCTGTCTATGGTACAGTGGAGGAGTTCTGTTTTTTTATTTAAGTTGATACCTGCAAGTTGACTTACATATGAATTTTTTAACTTATTAGTATATGTTACTGCTCAGTGCATGCTAAATAACTTAAAAATAGTGGAGTAATGAATACAAATTCCCCAAACCATTCTGCAGGGTTCCAGTTTTTCATGTTACAGCTGCTCTGTATATGTGTGACAGCATTTTTAAATATTGTGTTTGATCATCTTTTATTCTTAGACCTTTTGGTGCTTGCTTTGATGGAAGAGAATACTTGGAGTAGTTTATTTATTTATTTTATTCAATTTGTATACTGCCCTTCTCCTAGCGGACTCAGAGCGGTGCACAGCCAGAACTAAAACACATATCAATACAAAATTTAAAATTTTAAAATAATTACATAACTTTGGCCCTTAGTTGACATGAAATCTTAGTTCATGTTTTCCCGAAAATAAGACTCTGTCTTATATTTTTTTGAACCGTGCTTGGCCTTATTTTCGGGGAAGTCTTATTATTTTGGGGCACATGGAGCAAGATGGGGCTCTTCTTGCAGACTTACCTGATTTCCAGCTCTGTGTTTAAATATTTTTTGGGGGGCTTATTTTCAGGGGGAGGCTCATTTTAGCGCATGTGCTCAAAAGCCCGATTGGGCTTATTATCAGGGGATGCCTTATTTTCAGGGAAACAGGGTAATTGTTGCTTGTATCATTCTTCCCGCTCAAGTGCTGGCTTTGAAAACTAGGATAAAAAGTAATTTTTAGAGCTAAAGGGTGATATTTCTTATGTAAGACATCTTAATGCCTCGGATTGTATTTTTTAGATAACTAGACTATTATTACTATATTGCTCAAAATGAAATTGATTTTAAGACTAGTTTCTAGTCCTGTCATTTATTTATTTATTTAAAACATTTATATAGCTGCCCATCTAAAAACAACTGTGAGTTGCTTACAATCAATAAAGCAATATAAAACAGTACAGGAAGTCCTCCACTTACAACGGTTCATTGTGACCATTCAAAGTTACAACAGCCCTTTAAAAAGTGACTTTTGACCATTTTTCATGCTTACAACCGTTGTAGAATTCCCCATGGTCACGTGATTTATATTCAGATGCTTAGCAACTGACTCACATTTATGACGGTTGCAGTATCAGGGGTCCTGTGGTCCCTTTTTGTGACCTTCTGAGAAGCAAAGTCAATGGGGAAACCAGATTTACTATACAACCATGTCACTAATTTAACAGCTACAGTGATTCATTTAACAAATGTGGCAAGAAAAGTTGTCAAATGGGGCAAAACTCACTTAACACATTTCTCACTTCACAACATAAATTTTGGGCGCAATTGTGGTCGTAAGTTGAGGATTACCTGTATAAAGGTAACAACAATACAATTAAAATCAGAAAAATCTGGCACTGCATGAATACTTCTATAATACATCCATACACTTTTCTAATATGCTCACATTCTCATTCCCAATGGCCTTTCTTTATCTCATCACATGATGGAAGAACTGAGTTTTAAGTGGTCTCCAGAAGAATAGAAAGATAGATGTATCTCATACTTCAAGGGAGAGAGTACTCCATAGGGCAGGGCCTGCAACAGAAAAGACACACTTCCCAAGGACTTATATGATGGAAATGTTTAAGGGAAAGGACTTGAGGCATGTCCATCCTATGTGCTCTGATGGATGGAGATGTCGTCAGGGGGGAGATGACGATTCCATGCCAGGGGCAGGTTTCGAAACCCATTGCTCCCGGTTCGCTCATGGGCATGCGCATGCTCCTTCTGCACATGCCCAAAAGCATCTGGGCTGGTGGGTGAAGCCTCCCACCGCCACCGCTACAGGTTTGCCCAATCCAGGGCGAACTGGTAGCAACCCACCACTGTTCCATGCCATTTAGGGCTTTAAGATTGGCTCATCTTCCATCCTTCCGAGGTCAGTAAAATGAGGACCCAGATTACTGGGGGCAATATGCTGACTCTGTAAACCACTTAGAGAGGGCTGTAAAGCACTATGAAGCGGTATATAAGTCTAAGTATTAATGCTAATAGGCACTTCCGACACGAGTGATGTTGAGCCGGCCACTTCCACCTGGCCATGCCCACCCCAGTCCCCCGAGGTCAAACATAGTAAACTGCTGTAAAGCACAGGGAAGTGGTATATAAGTCTAAGTGCTATTGCTATTGCTATTAATAGTAATAACCAGCACCTTAAATTGCACTTGGAAAAAACTGGATGCAGTATAGTATTGATGTAGTATAGTGTAGTATGGGTAAACCTATGGATTCTCAACATTTCATGCCACTGCATTCTGAGCCAACTGTAACTTCCAAGTGACCTTCAAGGGCAGCCCTGTGCAAAATAAATTGCATTAATCTAAACAGAAAGTGATCAAGGTATGAGCAACCAGAAAAAGGTGCAATTAAATATCTGACCTAATAAAATAATTCCAAATGTGCCCCTATGTGAATATGAAGAAAATAATTCTTCCTGTAACAGTGCACAGGGAAAACAAAATTATTTATTATTTTGACAGGCTTCCTTCTCTTAATTCTAAAAAGACAATTTCCCATTTTTTTTAATGTTGAACAGAGCAACGCATTACTTACTATCTAATAAAACAAAAATAAAGTGGCACTTCGTTCTCTGTGAAAACGGCTTCCTCAGAACCTGTGTAAAATCCACAGAAGAGAGAAACTGATAGATAAAAGGTTTCACTTGCTGCAGGTTTTGTACCTATTCCATTTGCTTCTTCGTTTTAAGATGTCTGATGCACTGGAAGGGAGAAAAGCAGAACTGCTAAATTGAGAATCCTAGCAAAATATCTGGTGATATATAACATCATATGTGGGACAAAAACTTATCTCCAATACAGAACACAGAAACTCTTGCTGGTGTGGCAAATGATACCCACAAATGCACATATAGATGGCAGTATTTCCAGGCTGACATTATTTTACAATTAACAAAATGTTCTTGTTTGATTTGTTAATCTAACTCTTGCATTCTGCAGTGGGTGATTTATTTAAATTTTTTTTGTAGCAGTATAACTCTCCCATATTTTGCATTGCCAAAAAATAAATGTTTGTGGCTGGAGACGTTCCAATTGACAGACATGCCTCAGCTAGTAGCAATTGATTCGTGACACGATAGCAATAACACTGATCTATTTAAAGAGAAGGGGTACTATGTTCTGAACAAGATGAATAATAACACCTTATTTTTGTCTGGATTAAGGTTCAATGTGTTAGCTTCTACCCCTTCTGTTACTGACTTCAGATACTTGCCCAGCCTATCTACAGCTTCATTTATATTGGAGAAGAAGAATTGGGCATCAGCAACTAACAACACCTCATATCAGACATAATCAGAAGGTTTTAATGTGTGGGTTTGTTCACATACATATGCATATAAATAAAGTTTGACAGTCTACCCCTACTACTTTTCCTGGCCTCCCCAAAACAATATATTTCACTTATGCATGGCTGCAGATCCAAGCTACTGCTGGATTTTGTTTTCCTTAAAAATGTGGAAAATATACAGGAAGTCCTTGACTTACAACAGTTCATTTAGTGAATGTTCGAAGTTACAAGAGCACTGAAAAAAATATGACCTTTTCACACTTATGGACATTGCACCTTGAACAAAATTTAGACAGTTGGCAACTGACTCATACTTATGACGATTGCAATGTTGAAAGGTGATGTGATCACTTTTTGTGCCCTTCTGATAAGCAAAATCAGCGACGAAGCTAGATTCATTTAACAACCATGTTACTAACTTAACAATTGCAGCGATTCACTTAAAAACTGTGGGAATAAAGGTCATGAAATGAGACAAAATTTACCTAACAATTCTCGCTCAGTAACAGAAATGTTGGACTCAATTGTGGTTGTAAATCAAGATCATAAAATGGGGATTAATCAGTTAACAACTATCTTGCTTAGCAACAGAAATTTTGGGTTATAAGTCACTTGGAAACCTGCACTCTTGATTGAGCCTCATTTGAACAAGCAGCTTCCTTCCATATCCCATTTTTAAGAGAGTAACTAAATGGAATATTTGATCAGCATGGTGGCCTAGTGGTGAAGATGCTCGTCTCCCACTCAGAAGTTTGAGAGTTCAATCTTAGGTAGTAGCAGATGTTTCTCTCTAGAGCACAAAGAAAAAAAATTCTGCTGTGAACTCCACATAGGCATCAGGAAGGGCATCCGGCCAGTAAACACTCAGCTCCATCCAGTTACCCTGACTCTACCCTAAATTAAGGGATTACAGAGTCATAAAAGGGAGTTTTAACTAAAGTTTATTTGTATGTTACCTAATAATGGACTCTTTTTTATATTTTTTTCCTTTTCATTGAATTTACCAACTTGTCCAACAAAGAAATTGAAAGACTTCAGAAGTGTGCATACAATTTTTCTTTCTTAATTGACCTAATGCTACAATACAGATAATGCAGATTTTAGAATAATTCTGATAGCCTGGCAATCAGAAAGCTCACAGAACATGAAAACTATTATTTTCTTGGAACATCGCTTTAAAGTCGGTATTTAGACATGAACCAACTACTGAATTATATAATCTTAACAGAAACACAACTTCATGTAATTTTAAATGTATTCAGACACTTTACCACTCAGATGATACTCAAACTATCATTAAATCCTAAAACAATTTAGCCCTCCCTTCAACTGTCCTAATACAATTAAGAAAGGCCAGAGTATTAGAGCTGCAGTTCTGTGTTGCAAATATTGGTCATGATTAGACAAGCTTTTAGACTTTTAGCCACTCTATTCTCATTTGGTTTATATCTTCATTATGGAGAAGGAAGGAAGCATAAGACAGTCTGTGTTAGGCTTTGTGTAACAGGTCAAAGAAAGTCCAAATTAAAATCCAGACTTTAAAAGGCTTTGGGTTGGATGGTCAGTAAACAACAGGCATTATTGTCAATTAAAAAAAAAAAAAGAAATCATAGCGAAACTCTCCTAGCTGAGATAGCTGGTGCTATGAGACATCTGCTATCTGGCTGTTTCTTACTAATCGACTCCTAAAGAAGAATAAATACCAGTTTTCTTGCAACAAATTACACTTACAAAACCAGACATGTTCATTTTCTGTGATGTGCATCTCGTTAGAAACATACAGTCTCACCGTGTGCATTTTGATTAGAAGGATTGGAATGACATTCTCTCTATTTCAAACCCTGGATCACGAGAAATGCGACAGGATCATTTGAATATATCATGCGATGCACACACAATGTTCACCTATGCTTTAAAATCCATTAGCAGCCATTTAATGAGACTGTAAGAGGGACAGAAGGAAGCATGCTGTAAGGGTTTCAAGGCTGATGTCAGCGGTGGTGGGATTCAATTTTTTTAACAACCGGTTCTGTGGGCGTGGCTTAGTTGGGGTGTGGCTTGGTGGTCATGTGACTGGGTAGACATGGCCAGCTTGATGTCACTCATGTCAAGGGTTATGGTTAGAGTGCCTGGCCTCTCCTCACCTCAAAGGCCTCAACGAGATACAATTTCCCTGTCTATTTATTTACTACTACTGGACATCCAAAATATACTATTTTACCCTATGTCCATATGCCATATATGTACATACATATTACATAGTATAGTGTATAGGCCACACAAAAAGATATATTATTTACTATATATACTGTATGTGTGTGTACACATACACACACACACACTTCTCTTCTAAAACTATACATATTCAACCTCACTACATTTGGAAAAACACACCCAGATTCCACTTTCTGCCACCCATTTAACTATAACTTCTACACATTAGAACATTACACATGCCTTCAGATTTACTTCCCTAGCCTGCACATGACTGTTAGAGGCAGGAGAGATCATGGATTGAGTAAAATGTGGTGAAACTCACTTAACAAAGGTCTTGCTTAGCAACCAAAATTTTGGGCTCAGAAAGCAAGGACTATCTCTGCCTTTCTCTGCATGGCAGCCTTGTCCTAGTAAACTCCTTCTCCTTTCTGACAATTTTCCTTTCTGTTAGAGGCACCAAAATAATCCAGTAAGGTTTCCTGCTGGAGCAGCGGCTTGGACTAGATGACCTCTAAGGTCCCTTCCAGCCCTAGATTGCTGTCCTATTTCAAAGTGTCTTCTGAAGCCACATCTAATGCCAGGGTATGTGGTCCTTCCTTCCTCTTCTCTCTCTCTCCTCCCCCCGCAGTTCCTTCCTCTTTCTTTGTCTTTCTTCGTCTTTCTCTCTCTTTTCTCTCTCTCCCTTTCTTTCTTTCTTTCTCTCTTTCTTTCTTTTTCTCTTTCTCTCTCTTTGTCTCTGTCTCTCTGTTTTCTTTCTCCCTCTTCTCTTCTTTCTCTTTCTTTCTTTGTCTCTTCATCTCTTTTTCTATTTCTCTCTCTCCCTCCCTCCCTCTCCCTCCCTCCCTCCCCTGGCTCCTGAATCCGGCCCACCCCTCACCCTGCCCCGCCCCCACTATTTATTGGCAAGGGTGGAGCAAGCCAACAATTTAACAAACGGTTCAGCCGAACCACCTAGAATTGGCAGAATCCCACCACTGGATGTCAGCCATGTGAGGTTAGGCCGGGTCAGGAAAATGGATTCCACCACAAATTTTGGCCCTCTGCTGTATTGATATATCATAGGCTATAGTAACAGAGTCTTGAAAACTTGATACTTACTATCTCTCTTGTACCAAAGAGAGTCAAGGCATAGTTTCTTTAAGATGCCTTCTATTGTAATATAATCCTGCTTGAGTTTGATTCATATGCGCTAACAGCCATTGCATTTCTTCTTCAAATTAATCTGTGTGGTTCTCTACAATGTGTTACGTACTTGTTGTATCCCCCTCCCCCAATACACGCAGACAATGTAAGAGAAAAAGAAAAGAATAAGTCTGATCAAGTACTTTACTTGGTTATATTTTTTGTTTATTGTAGAAATTTTAAAACATGGCTCCAATTTTTTTAAAAAAAAATTGGTTCTAGTGTTTGCATTATATTCGCATATCCTCTCTGATATCAGAGAGTCTTAAAAATGCATGCCAGGCTCATAAACATTTCTTTATATCTTTAATATTTTTTATATCTTTCTTTAAAATATTATCTCAGATATTATATATACCTCCCTTTATGACATGCAGTGTACTTTCCTATGTGCATGCTATATATAGGGAAATATAAACACCAATATACAAACAAATATAAGCACCAATATCTTTCACAAATATTGTAATTATTACATTTAACAGGGTTTAATTCTGGCTGATGGCATCATCAATACAAAAGAATTCTCTTTAGAAGGATATATTACAAATTTATTAATATATGGTTTTCCAGACTGCATGCGTTCCATGAGGAAGCATTCATTAAAAGCCAGAATTAGAAGCGCAACACTATCTGCTCTCTCTTAACGTAAACCACCTAGTTATATATGTGCAATCTTTCAAGTGTAAGGGATGAATGCAGTTGAGATTTCTTTTGTCCAGCTTCTACATACTTTGCACTTTTTTGCTTATTCTGGGCAAAGAAAAAGTTCTAAAACCTTACAGGTGTTCCTTTGAAAAATGTAGGGATGTGCAGGCACCACAAACATATTATTATTTCCCTTCAAAGTCATTATTGCTGCCTTGTTTCTTTCTAATTGTTTTGATCTGCCAGCAGCTTGCAGAACTGGCAACGGATTCAGACAGCGATGAGGCTGAGGAAGAACATGGGCCAGTCCTGGAAGCTGGGGAAGGCCCAGATGAGGGCTCTGGGTCAGAGGCAGACATGGGGCCAGGGCCATCGGGGAGTGATGTGCAGACTCCGGAGCCTCCAGAGGCTGGCAGTAAAGAGACAGAGCAATAGGAGGAGCCTGTTCCTAGTGCACGTATGAGAAGTGCTGCCAGAAGGCAAGAGCAGCTAAAGCAAAAAAGACGACTCGGGAGTAGGGCCAAGGTTGCCTAATTATACCAAGGTTGGTGATAAGACTTTATGAAGACTTTTTTTTTATTTAGTTTGGACTACGCTGAGAATGAGTTAATTCTCAGCTGTTCTAATAAAGTCTGTTTGTTTTCGAACTGTTTGCGTTTAATACTACTTACTTGAGCCTGGGTCACACTAATGTCTTTTGACCACACTGGGAAAATAATGTGGTTTTTTTTTTAAATGTCTGCTGGGCTTTACAGTTAATATTACAGCCAGTGGGCAATGGGCCACATGATAGCCTTTGTTGTAATTAGACTTTGGGAACATTCGGTCATCGGCTCAAGTCAACCGGTTCCATTAGCTTCTTACTTCATGAACCAGTGGTGGGTGACTGCAATTGGGAAAACATACTCTTCTTTTAAAAAAAATGTAGAAGGTAGATTAAGAGGATAATTACTAAATTCCTGTCAAGCAACTATAACCTTTCCAAGTTCAGAAGATACCTTTAAAGCAGAGTTGAATTATCCAAACTGGATGCCTTCTTTCTTCATTGAGATCACTTGTATTTTGTTTCATTTCGTTCTTATAATTTAAAAGTGTAAAAGTCACAAAGACCTTTGAGACTGTATAAGAAATACAGTATGCACTGTAAATCACAAGGATTATATACTGTATGCGTGAAATATTCTCCTCTTGAAATTTCAACTTTGAAGTAGCTACAGATAGTCCTCGGCTTACAACAGTTCATTTAGTGATTGTTCAAAGTTACAACAGAACTGAAAAATGTGACTTATGACTGTTTTTCAGTTGCGACCTTTGTAGCATCCCCATGATCATGGGATCAAAATTCAGATCATTTGCAACCTTCTCACAAGCGAAGTCAATGGAGAAACCAGGTTCTCTTAACACCCATGTTACTAAACCTATCAACTGCAGTGGTTCACTTAACAACTGTTGCAAGAAATGGCATAAAATGGGGCAAAACTCATCTAACAACAGAAATGGGCTCAGTTGTGGCTGTAAACAGGGGTGGGTTTTACTTACCTCTGCTACCGGTTCACAACGGGAGCGCACATGCATGTGCACTTCTGCATATGCACAAATCATTCGTGATGACATTCGGGCAGGTGGGCGGAGCCTCCCATTGCTGTTACTACCGGTTTTCAAGAACCGGACCAAACCGGGAGCAACCCCCCCACTGGTTGTAAATCAAGGACTACCTGTATTTACACATGGGAAGCTTGAAGGAAAAAAGACAATGTATTATGAAAATTTGGGTTTGAGGTAGGAACTAATACTGTATGTAATTCCTCACCTCACACATACTTTGAACTTAACACTGATTGCAAGCAGCATCGTTTCAAGTATCCAACTCTGAGGAATGCCATGATTGGACTATTGTTGTGTGGTTTGCTTTTGCGCTAGTTTTTTCCTTTTTAAAAAAAAATTGTAAACAAAACAGCAGGAATTGTTTGATGTCTCTACAACTGTTGATTTAGACTAGCTGAGGTGATGTGGAACTCAAGGATTGAGAGAAGAGTAGCATTAAAACCTATGATCAAACAGATGGAGTTGAAGATGGCTCAAAGCCACATGGCTGGTCATCTGGCTAATAAATCCCTGCTGGTTGTTATTGTTGTTTGTTGGTTTGTTTGTTTTCAATCAATCAATCAGAATAGAGGTGGAAAGGACATTGGAGGTCTTCTAGTCCAAACCCCTGCTCAAGAATGAGACTCTATGCCATTTCAGATAGGTGTCTGCCCAGTCTTTTCTTAAAAACCTCCAGTGATGAAGCACCCACAACTTCTGAAGCCAAGATGCTCCACTGGTTAATTGTCTTTACACTGTTAGGACATTTCTCCTTAATTCCATCCTTGATTAGTTTCCATCCATTGTTTTTTGTCTTGCCTTCTGGTGCTTTGGAAAATAAGCTGACCCCCTCTTCTTTCTGGCAGCCCCTCAAATACTGGAATACTGCTATCACATCACCCCTAGTCTATCTTTTCTCTAGACTGGCCATACCCAATTCTTGCAACCGTTCTTCATATGTTTTTGTCTCCAGGCCCTTAATCATCTTAGTTGCTCTTCTTTGCACTTGTTTTCCAAAGTCTCAACATCTTTTTTGTAATGTGCTGACCAAAACTAGATGCAGTATTCCATGTGTGGCCTTACAAAGTCTTTATAAAACTGTACTAATACTTCACATGATTTTGCTTCTATGCCTCTGTTTATACAACCAAGGATTGCATTAGTTTTTTTTGGCTGCTGCCGCAATACTGCTGGATCATGTTTAAGTGATCATCTACTAGGACTTTTTTTATTGCTATGGCAGGTTAGTGATCTCTGTATGGATGACTTGATTTTGCATGTATTTTATGGTGTGTTTTATGTTTGAAGTCAGATAATATAAAGAGTAGGTGTACACGTGTCACTACATTTCCCAGTCATGAGGTTATAGAAATACGAAGGTAAATATAGATGCAAAAAATGTAATGTTGATTTGATTGGTTTGTTGATGATTTGTTTGTGTGAGTTTGTGTTTACTCTTATAAGATACTAATACAACTCTATTAAGCTTTAGTAAGACCACACCTAGAATTCTGCATCCAATTTTGATCATCACACTATAAGAAAGATGTAGAGACTCTAGAAAGAGTGCAGAGAAGAGCAATCGAGATGATTAGCAGACTGGAGACTAAAGCATATGAAGAATAGTTGCAGGAACAGGGCATGGCTACTCTAGTGAACCGAAGGACCAGGGGAGACATGATAGAAGTCTTCCAATATTTGAGGGGCTGCCACAGAGAGGAGGGGGTCCAGTCAAGATATTTTCCAAAGCATTGAACAAGGAGAAATTCAACCTGGAAATAAGGAAAAATTTTCTGACAGTGAGACCAATGGGACAGCTTGCCTTCAGAAGTTGTGGGAGCTTCATCACTGGAAGCTTTCAAGAAGAGACAGGACAGGACAGGAATGGTGTAGGATCTCCTGCTTGGGCAGAAGTTTGGACTAGACAACCTACAAGGTTCCTTCCAACTCTATTAATCTGTTAAAGGTGCCTGCTGATCTTTGAGAAATAATTGAAAAGATAGTAGCTTGGATTGATTCCTGACTTTAAGCATGCACTTTACACTTAATGTTATTATTGTATATCAGTCCCTCTCATGAAGTTTAGAAGCACAGAGGTTTGGGGGTTTTTACAGGCAGAAGTCACCTCTGTATGCAAGACTGTTTTTGATGGGGCCTTGCCAAATAGATAGGAGAAAAAGGAGGGGAACACATGCTGAATTTGTTGTTTGAAATGGCTAGAAAGTGAGCACAGTACAGTACCAACAGAAAAATTCAATAAGAGGTTTTTGGGGGTTTTTTTTAAAGGAAAACATTAAAACATTATGTCTACCTACATGGCTTCTTTATCTACACGTTGGGAGAGGTGTTAAATGAAAGGAATTTTGAGATACTTATCTTTTTCTTCTGTTAATATGTTGTCTCAGTGCCTCGGGATTATTTAAAAATGGAAAAGGTTGTGCTGAAGTTAAGGAGAGTTCCAATAATTGATTCTAATAAAAACTAACAGATTTTTCAGCTAGCGAGAGATAAGCAGTACTACTATTGCTTTCTAAGGGGGATTTATTTTATTAATTTCTAACTGTTTTAAACATTACTCCTTTGATGGAGGGACCAACCACATGGATTGCAATTCCATCTATTTTTATGCTTCTTCAGTTCCAAACCTGGTACTAAATTTGTTCCAAGTTGGCATTCTTTTATTTGACCAGAATACTAAAATGTTTTTGCCCATTCAAATGCAGAATACTTCGGTTGTTCTAATTGTTTCAACATTTTTCCTATCAATACACCACATTATAGGAAAACAGCATATGTTAAAAGAAACTAAAGTAGATACACATTCTGTTTTACTGAAAAAGTTATTCATTATTTTTGCACGCTCACAGCACCAAGGCTAATGATGCTAAAGGATACTTTTTCAAATGTTTGTGCTGCATATTGTTATTTCATAGAATAACAGCTTCCTTCTAATCAATGAACTTTTTTTTTTAACCATTTGCTGAATGAAGAAAATTTGAAAGTGGAATTTAGCTCTAAATTAATAAACCACTCTGAGAAACACAGCTCTCTAATTTTCAGGAATAGAAGAATATGGTTGACCTTTGGGATAAAAAGAGTGTAATACTATGAGCATATTTTTTTTTCTCTTCCATTCAGTCATGTCCAATTCTTGGAGACTGCCTGCACAAGTCCCTGAAGTTTTCTTGGCAAGGTTTTTTAATTTTTTACTTTGTAAATAGTAGAAACTGGGATCATTTGTAAATTGTTCAACTTATGGAGAAAGGAAAGGACATCTGCTTTGGATACCTTTGAAGGTCTAAATCTGGACATTATGTTGTCCAATTTGTAGATATTTATTATAATTAATTTTATGAGTTAAAGCTCACCTGGGCATTTAATGGCCTGCAAGCGACATCTGGCCCATTGGCTGTTCCAGTCCAGCCACTGTCAGAGAAGGGCAGGAAGTCATTAGTAGCCAGGAACAGGGCATCAGTGGCGGGGGTAGGATGACATCAATGGGAGTAGGGAATGTGTGTGGGCAGCAGTAGGAGGCCAGGGCAGTGGCCCTCCACAATAGTCCCAGTGTTACGATGACCTTGGTTCTTCAACCCAACAAGACAGACACAGACTTCAGGGGATAATTAGAACTGCAGAAAAAACAATTGCTACCACCCCACCTTCCACTGAGGACCTGTATACTGCACAAGTCAAAAAGAGGGCTGTGAAAATATTTACAGACCCCTCACATCCTGGACATAAACTGTTTCAACTCCTACCCTCAAAACAACACTATAGAGCACTGCACACCAGAACTAGACACAAGAATAGTTTTTTCCCAAACACCATCACTCTGCTAAACAATTCCCTCGACACTGTCAAACTAGTTATTAAGTCTGCATTACTATTAATCTTCTCCTCAATCTCCTCCCATTTATGACTGTATGTCTATAACCTTGTTGCTGGTATCCTTACGATTTATATTGATTGTTTCCTAATATGATTTGATTGCTTATTTGTTCTCTATAACTATCATTAAGTATTGTACCTTATGATTCTTGATGAACGTATTTTTTATTTTATGTACACTGAGAGCATATGCACCAAAACAAATTCCTTGTGTGTCTAATCACACTTGGCCAATAAAAAATTCTATTCTATTCTATTCTATTCTATTCTATTCTATTCTATTCTATTCTATTCTATTCTATTCTATTCTATTCTATTCTATTCTATGACCTTGGTTCCCACAGGAATACTTTTTATTCCTGTGGGAACCAGGAATACTTCCTCCTCCCCTTCTTTCTCAGGTTTTGTGGTAACTGTGAGGCAAGACAAGATGGCTTCAGCCAGGTTCCTTTCAGAGTTGACACCTAGTTAGTCATGTGGCCTCTTGGGAAAATTAATTGCCCACCCCTCCATTAAAGAATTGTCAGATTTACTTTTACAAAGCAATTCCATCTACCCATCCTTTAGATAACCTTGAATTATTAATTTAGGGAAGATATAAGTAATTTAACCACTACTTGATTAAAATGATTTTTTTTTGCTAAGATTAAATATTTAAAATGATAGCAGCTTTTATTGAGAATAAGATCTGAAATGAGTTCTGTGGGCAAAAAATTAATTATATACAGTCTAATAAATGGCCAAGGACTCAGTTTAAGGATTCAAAGGAAGAAGGTGGCTGAGCAGTTCTGAATTTCAGGTTATACTAATGTGCCAGCTGTCTAACATGGATTTCAGAATGGTTTGTATTTCTTATGGCTCCATCACCTCTATGGAAGTGGCAAGATTTCCAGAAGGGTTACATAGGTGTTCCATTACTATATTCTCAGCAACTCTAATATGGCTTTCTTCACTGCAAGGATACAGTGGGGAATAATCTTAGTCTTACTTTCAAGGAAATATTAGAGTTTCCTCAGAACAAAACCGGAATAGGAAACATTGAACATTGCCAGAATAGGAAAGATGCATGTAATTTTCCAAAGGTGTAATAATTCCTCCAATCATTTACAGCACAGGTGACCTTCTAGAAAACTGGTGAGCATAGAAGAGATGGGCCAATTATATTCCATGTTTTATGAGGAAGTTTGAAGGTGGTAATTATTACAGAAGATGTAGGAAAAACAAGTTTCTTTCACCTTTAAATTCTCTACATTAGGGATAGTAGGCAACAGTAGACAAAAAAAACTTTATTTGGTTGAACTTTCTGTGTGATCACTTAAGATACTGATGTACAAATGATGTCTTCAAGAGGACTCTTTCCTTTCCCTCAGAATTAAACTCTTTGTTGTGTCTCCACAATCATTCCCCCATTGAAGTTATCCCTGCAAGGTATATGTATGTGTAGATCCTATTCCTGCTACTGGAGCACAATTACCAGAATTCTTAGTCAACATGGAAAAGATTTATAAGGGAAATCAAGTCATTGGTGATTATGTGGATTTATTTTTAACTGGTTGGAATAATGCCATCTTTCCTGCCTTAGAAATTACATGCTTGCAAGTAGTATTGAGAGCTTTTGTTTTTCTGCTTGGATACCTCCGTTTAGTGTGATTCATCAGGCTTTGTTGAGCAAGATATGTGCTGTAAAGGCTTGTTTGAACTACAAGTTTCCTCTCCTGATTCTTTTTGCCTTGATTGCTAAGATGGCAAGATGTCTCAGAAGGACAGGCCACCTAAGGACTTGTCTCAGCGGGTTGGGTCTGTTGGGGGCAAATAATCTTTGGCTGGAGACAGAGAAAAAAATGAGGAAAAAAAATAGAAGACAGTAATTGGAAAAATAAACATGGTAAAACAAAAGACATTCCTGCAATGCAATATTGAAGTATAAATCCTGGGGCAGAACTCAGATGCTAACACTGACTTTGAAGAAAGGGCTCCAGTAAAACCCGTAGAATGTTAGCCTTGGGGGACACAAAACCAAGCATCACCTGAGGCTAATCAAACACTGGCATTACCTGAGGAGCTGGATGTCAGATGATAATAATGTCAGGCCTCCCAGTCTCCCATCCCCAGCAACTAGAACAAAGAGCAAAGACTTTGTATGAGACTCCTTACCAAGCAAGGGAATAAATCCCTCAATCAAAGACAGTTGGCTGCAGTCTGATTGAAGAGGGAATCATGATCCACGATTCTTCCTTGGAATCAACTGTCTGATATCCAGCATTTGTGTGGTGTTGGTGTGGATTAGGCTCATGTAATTTTTGGCTGACAACTCTGACATGACTCTTGAAACTTGATCGAGGGTTTGAGTCTTCTTCTGCATGCTCCTGTTAAAAGCAGAACCATTCAGGAAAGGTTCTCTTTTAACAGTTTCTCTTTTTTTAGAGACTCAGTTTTGATTTGTATTCCTTGCCTGCTGTTATTTCATCAATCTTCAGTAAACTGCTAGTTTCCATAGCAACTACTTACGAGACCATAAATAGATGCCATATAGGAATGATACAGGGATAACTAAATTACAATGACTCATTTGTTTTTTTAACTTTTCCAAGCTGGACTAAGTATGGTAGTATCTCAAAGAAAGATATGGGTAGGAGATAACCAGACTGAGCCCAAGTGATGAGTCAAATGTATCATCAGTCTTGAGTCCCTTCACTCCCACAATTCTGTTGACTCTTATTTACCGCCAATTTGTTTTGACCATTAGTAGTTCAGATTCTGGTAGAGAGCATAAACTTGCAATAAACCTTTATATCAATTTGAACTGCCTAGACTTCCTGATTTTCCCATGCTTGGCAATATGTTTATTATGAGATAAAGTATCACAAATTACATCTGGCCCTCATATTCTTTAAGATCCACATTTATAATTAGAGATCATTAAATTTCTGTCAGATCTCTCCTTTGCCTAAGATAAAACGGTATGATAGCATCACAATTCCAGTAATACATGGAAGGATTTATGTATTTCTTGGATTCTAACAGCTAAGCAAAGTTGTTACATCTGTAATTGAATTCACACTTCCTTCAAAGTAAATGTGAAATATTGAACCAAACTCATTTCTTTTGAGGTTAATTTTCTGGAGAGTAATATTCAGAATGACATTCTCTATAATATTATTTGTGATTTTGAATAAAAAATGGCAGCCTTTTTAGTCATGTTTTTTTTTTCCAGGAATGTTTGAGAGAAAGTAATTGCAATTACTAGCCAGAGTTCTGAAGGGGAGAAACAATTGATGAATTGTCAATTACAAGTAAAGAATGCCAGTTAAGGAAAAGCTGATCCAGAGACAGAATCAAAGGCAAGAAGAAACAGGGCATGTTGCTCCCAGAGTTGCCTCAAACTGTAAGAAGGGTGGCAAATAAACCTAATAATAATACTGTATTTATTTGTTTATTTATTTATTCATTCATTCATTCATTCATTCATTCATTCATTCATTCATTCATTCATTGGTTCGATTTATATGCCACCCTTCTCCAGAGACTCAGGGCAGTTTACAATGCGTTAAGCAATAGCCTTCATACTTTTGTATATACCTGTTAGTAGGGCTTTTACACACACACACACCCCAGTGGTGTTCTTTTTTAATCAAAGTCAGCTTATTGCCCCCACAATCCAGGTCTACCTACCACAGAAGGATGGAAGGCTGAGTCAATCCTGAGCCTGGTGAGATTCGAACTTGCAGTAATTGCAGGTAGCTGACAGCTGGCAGCTAAGTGCTATTTAACAGTGCTTTAGTCCACTGCTCCACTCCTCCTATCTCATATTTAATCTTCCCTGTTCCATATAATTTTCTAAACTAAAGGAGAACTTGAGGCCCCAGAATACAAAGCTTGAAAAATTTGGTGCAGCCACCGGTGTTTTCTTGATTTGTAATTTTAAATTTGGTAAAAATATCATTGGAAAATACCTGCAATAAACTATGGCTAATGTCTATGGAGATTCCCAGTCATCCAGGTCATGATTGTCCCAAAGGTGCTTTTTCAAAAGGCAACTGGATTTTTTTCATTTTGCTTCAAGACATTTTGCTTCTCATCCAAGAAGCTTCTTCAGTATGTCAGAGCTGAAACAGCTTCTTGGATGAGAAGTGAAGCATCTTCAAGCAAAACAAAGGAAGTCCAGCTGCCTTTTGAAGAAACACCTTTGCAACAAACTATGATTAAGCTGCAATCAAGAAGAATGTGTGCTGGAAAATATTAAGTTTAAGACTAGGGTGACCTTTTGGTTCTTTTCAAGCTGACCTAAAGCCATGCCACTTTGTCTCTTAATTGTTCCCTTACCATTTCTATTTTTAGTACTAGATTCTGGGTAGGGCTTTAATTTTTGCTAGATTATCTGTTAGAAATAAATCACAAATCGAATGTACCACATTAAGAAGAAGTGCTTGACACTGTGAACAGCAATAGCAAAGGCTAAAGACATAACAGAATTTAAGTAGTGTTGATGGATACTGGAGAGTTAATGTCTAGCATTGTTTCCGGCTGAACCAAAGTGATCTGATCAATCAATAAATCAACAATAGTGCTTTCTGTTTCCAGTAACTTTGTGATTATACATTTCTACCAGTGGTGAAATCCACTTACCTTCTCTACTGGTTCGAGAATGGGAGCACGCAGGAGCATGCACATGCGATGCACATGCCTCTTCTGCAAATGCACACATGGTAAAAAACCGGGACGTAATGATGTCCCAGGAGTTGGGTTCAGTGAGCTGGATAGAACCAGAGGGGATTTCAGCACTGATTTCTACCCTTTGATGCATGCAGAACTACCAATAAAAGGAGCTCCTCATGAAAGTAGGCTCAGTTCTTGCTTTAAGCCTCTTTTGTGAGAAATGTCATGTTGTGTAATTTTAAATGCCACTATTTCTCTATGGTTCTACATTTCAATACAAACTACACTGACAGCTGCATGAGACCAAGAAATAAATTATACGGAAGACTAAAACAATTTCTACTAACGTGGACAACGGTTACAAGTAGGATATTGCTTTTTCTCCTCTCCCTCTTGTGCTAACGTCAATGAACAGGTGGAGTTCTGAGATGTTCATGCATAAATCTGTTTTGCATGGTTTGGGTTTAAGCCATGCTTTCCTCCTTGTTGTTTTGATAATGTAGCTCTCCTGTCTCCAAAGGTTAGAAGGGACATTTGAGGTTTTCTAATCCAACTCCCTGCTCAGTGCAAGAATCCTCATAACATTCTGCAAAAATGCCTGTTGTATATGACCGTGATTGTGAACCTATGGCACGCATGCCACAGGTGACACATGGAGCCATATCTGTGGGCACATGAGCATTGCCCTAGATCAGCTCCAGCACACATGCGTGCGCCGGCCAGCTGATTTTCTAGCCTTCCGGGCCCACCAGAAGTTGGGAAATGGGCCGTTTCTGGCCTCCAGGGGAATGGGGAAGGCTGTTTTCATCCTCCCCAGGCTCCAAGAAAGCCTCTGGAGCCTGGGGAGGGCAAAAAAATGGGCCGGGCCGGCCCACTGTGCCATTGCATGCCGAAAGCAGGAGGAGCAGGAGGAGGGTCGCAGGTGCATGCGTGGGGGGAGGGGAGCATTGAATTATGGATGTGGGCACACCCACGCTCCGACCCCCTGCACTCCCCCCGCTTTTGGCACGCGATGGCAAAAAGGTTAGCCATCACTGGTATATGACATTGTTTATCATCTAATAAAAATGTTCTCAGGAAGATATGGGTCTCGATAGGCCAATATGACTATAAAATATAAGATGTTATATGCTTTAAGTCTACTGTTCCATTGTTCTTTATACATTGATTGGAAAGTCTTGGCTAGGCAAAGACAATACAGAATGAACTCATCGTTATTGAAAGAAAAGATCAGAAGTTTCCACTGATCGGGATGTAGAAGCTTTGTGGAAAATTTACAATCTTGTTTGAGGCTCTGCAGATCTAAGAAGCAAATTAGGCTTTCCTGACAAATTGCTATTTCTGTTTTGAAATCCAATTTGTTTTCATTAAAATTCTAGCTGTTGTCAAGACTCTTTAGAGTTTTAAAAGAAAAAAAAATATTTTCCAAATATTGAACTTAGGTAGTTCAAAGCAAGGAAAGTGTTTTACGCAATGTATTTTGCACATGGAAAATATCAATATTTGTTTTCATTTAGGCAGATCAATAGTTGATGTTATCTGTTTGTATATATGGATATAAATATGTTATATTTCATCAACTCTCGCAATTAAAGCCTGGTCAAAACTAGTAACTAAGAGTGTGGACAGATAGGGGAATAAAAGACAATAATAAAATCCCTCATGGCATCTTAGAAACAAATTATTTGTTGAATATTTCATCACAGACAATTGTGATACTTTTGACTCATGTTATTAAAGTTTATGACTCTTCTTGATTTTAAATCTAGGCTAGTATCATAGAGCCAATTGACTGTGGGTTCCATTTATCCCATTTAAATCTTTCTCTTGTTGTGATCCCCCTTTTTAGAAGATGGATAGTTTTTCTAAAACAGGAAGGGAATTATTTTCTCTCCATTAACTGTTTGCTTCCATTGCTGCTAACCTCTTTATTTTATTTATTTATTTGTTAAATTTATATGTCACCCATCTTAGGGTTCAAGGCAATCTAATTATCAATTCTCCATTTTATAGGCATTTGAAATTGACATTTTGCAACATTGTTCCACCGTTAATTATAAATGATATATTTTTAAAGATGAAAACAACGCCAGATAATTTGGATTGCTTTAGTTTATGCCATTATAATAGAAAGCAACAGGGGATAACTTGCATTTCCAACAAAGTTTCAGTTCATTGGCATCCAGAATAATTGGATAAAATTTAAAAAAATAAACATTCTTAAGTGTGAGATTTCTCGGGAAGAAATGGCAAACCGAGGATGGCTCCACTAAAACCAGCCACCCACTGAATGAGAATGAAGAGCAGTTGTAGGCACAAAAATGGAAGGACACTTCGATTCCTACCATGGATGAATGGTTGCAGAAGTTGATGGAGTTGGCTAAAATGGCAATATTGACTACTTTGATTAAAGAAAAGAACATAAGTACTTTTGTTTCCAGATGGAAACTCTGACTTTGGGTTTTACAGGTTAGACTGACAGATCTTTATAGAAATGACATGTTCATACTATTATGGAAAAGCTGTGATTTGAGGTTAATGCCTTATTTTACTGTGACAGAGAAAGTCAGAAGTCAATGCTTCTTGTTCTTTCCCTATTTTTCCTCACTTCTCTTCCCCCTTCCCACACCCCCACTGCTTTTCTATTTACTTTTGTATTTTACAATACTTTATAACTCAATAAAAATGTTAAACTCAGAGAATGAAGAGCAGTTGAGTAGACAGAATCTGAGATTATCCACAATTGTTTCAGAGAATTGCTCCCCATGAGGAAACCACAAGATGGTTGACTGGCAGTTTCAGACTTCTAGGAGTCAAGGGAATAATCATTTTACTCAACTCACAATCGTCACCTTCCAAAAGGCACCAGAATCACATACGGTGCTTTCTTTTTTAATCATTTTTGGAAATTGCTTGATAACTGCTTTTCAGCTATTAGGAATCTTTGGATGGACATGTTTTATAGCACTTGGTGAGTTTCCCTTCAATCCTTAGTGAAATAAGTTTTAAATACAAGTTTAAGGATCTTTTAAAAATTTGGAATAAACAGCAAAAGAATGATTACAACTTAGATTTTGGATGGGCTAAGAACCTAGATAAATTTGTTTTTAAAAAATGGAATTAATTATAGGAAATTATAGGAATTAATTATGTGGAAAAATGCTTTTATTTTGAATTCTTTTTTTTTTTAATGTTAGGATGGGACTTCGAAGGTTGGACACTAGAGGGAACTAGAAGAAACTCAAGGTTAGACAAACGCTTAAATTTTGTTCAACAATACAGAATGGAGCAGACTATTTTAACTTTGGGCATATTTAACATTGTTCAAAAATGTCCTTCAATATCCAGAAGCTAATTTTAAAAGTGCCCATCTGTATAGATAGACTGTGCTTAAAAGTGTTTATGGAAGAGAAACAAGTTTTATTGTCAAAAATGAGACTGATCTGAAAGTGGATTTAAAAATGACAAGCTAAAAGAATAATATGGATACCAGTGGTAGGTTCCTCCTGGTTCGGCCCGGTTCTCCAAAGCTGGTAGCAGTGACGATATGACATCACTGATCTGGTTCTGCCCCCCCCCACCCCCCACATTATTCTTACCTTTTATTTGGCCCCCACCCCCAATTTATTGCTGCCACTTGAGTCCAAGCTGATGGCTAGAGGGGAAAAAACTGTTTAAACTCTTGCCACGGGGCTTCAAAGGGCCGCCCTACAGCTGATCAATATTAAAAGAAAACAAATGAGTAGACCGGTGCCTGTAAAAATAAATGGGTAGACCAGTGCTTGCAAAAAATAAATGGGTAGATCAGTACAGCTCTGCAAACAGTTAAAAGCCTGGTAGACCAGTACCTCTGCTAAATCCTAAATAATTGTCACATGACCATCAAGCCACACCCATAAAATAAGCCACACCCACAAAACTGGTAGTAAAAAAAATTTAAAACCCACCCCTGATGGACACACAAAAGAAACTGGCTGATGTCTTAATAATTAAAAGGCATATACAAATAACAAACTAAGAGAGTGGCCTGAAAAATTTATTAAATTGGATTTACAAAAGATGCTTGTTAAAGCTTTGAATTTGGCTGCAGGCTCTCCTACTTACAAAAAAAAAAATATTCTGACATTTGTCCAACATTACAGAATAAAATTTTTTAAAGCCATAGAAATTCTAAAAAAGAAAAAAGAAACTGTTCTCTTCAGAAAGGTTGGTGTTGCTGTGCATTTCACCAGTTTTAAAGTATAAAATGATTTGAAAGTCTTTTGAACATCCCATTTTCCAAATAATTTCATGTAACCCCTGTCCACTTTCCCCACGTTTTTCCCCATACAAAAGAACAGACAGAAGATGAAAATTGTTCTTGCTGGTATCCTTTGGTCTTGGCATCAACTGGAAAGAAAGCATAAAATATTCTCCCAGCATGGTTCTAGGCAGATTGCATTTTAACCTCTAGATGTACAAGGGTTATCCTTAGTAAGATGTGGCTTGGAAAACCTTATGTCTCTGTGTTGTAATCAGTTGTAGGCAACATGTGCTCCTCTCATTGCTGAATCCCCATCAGCCTCAAAATGGTATATTGACTATATTGAATACACATAGTTATTACAGAGTTGATATCAAGCTGACATAGAATGGTGCTTTGAACAAGCAATATCAACTAATGGGTAATCCTGGCCAGTAATCTTGGCAACTGAATTCTCCTTATATTTCCATCATACTAGCCCAATTACACTATAAATTCTGCTGTGGTACTGTATTTCGCATTGATTAGGGTTCAATAATTTATTTCATCAAATAATTCAACTCACATACGAGAGAGAGAGAGAGAGAGAGAGAGAGAGAGAGAGAGAGAGAGAGAGAGATTCATAGATATACAGAGAGAGAGAGAGAGAGAGATGAGAGGGGAGAGGAGTGAAGAGAGGTAATCTAACATTGCACTGTATTTGGTACCTTCAACGATACTGTGGAAAGTGTAAGGAGATATTTAACAACACTTGGCTTGACAATTGACCAAGTATTATGACAATAATATGACAGGAACAAAGTGTTATCTATATGCCCTTGTATATGCCTGAGCCATGTCTTGAGTCTTTTAACAATGACAGGGCTTCTCTTTTCAATTTAAATGACTATTTGCTTTGTCACGGTTGTCAACACAATGGAAAAATGTCATAAGGACGTCCCCAATGAGCAAAAGAAAGCAATATTTCATCCCTTGGATTTTTGTCAGGTGGATTTCATTCATTACAGGCTGGATCTGATTGATTCCGCCAATTGCTTCGCTTGATCATTTAAGAATGACATTCTTTCATCTGCTCAGCTAATAAAATGTGAGAAAAGGTTTAGCTATTGTGCTTGCTTTTCAAAAAAAAAGAAAAAGAAAAGTAGTGTTGATTAGTACTTGAATCAGACACCGCTAAAAATATTAGGACCTGAGATTTACTGGGAGACCTTGTAAAACAGGGGTGTCAAACCCGACTTCATTGAGGGCTGCATCAGGGTTGTGATGTCGGAGGGCCAGGGTGGACGTGGTCAGGGTGGGTGTGGCCAGCTCAACATCATTCCTGTTGGGGGCACCTATGGTGGCCCAAGCGCTCTGGCTGTGAAAATGGACTCCTAAGCTCTGTTTTTGGCTGCCACAACCTCCTGAAACCTTCTGCCAGTGAAAACAGAGCTCGGGAGGGCCGCATGTAAAACATCACTGTAGAAGGAAATGGCAAACCACTTTGGTACTCCTACCATGAAAATTGTATGTCCATTAGGAAATCAATAGGAGGCATGCTGAATTTAAAGAAAACTTTATTGTTTGTTTGCCAATGCCATTCACTTTGATCAAAATGGCAGCTAATAAAGGCTAGTGTTTTTTCCATTCTGGCTTTGCTTTGAAAATAGAAAAGGTGTCAAAATATCAGGCTGTTTGTGCAATTCATTTTTCAAAAGACTAGAAATGTTCCCGTTCTGAAGCACTGCAGTTGCAGATTTGTTTAAAATCTTTTCTCAAAAAGAGAAACTGAGGTTAAAGATGATTCAGCTGTGATTGCTTTTTAAATTTTTGCTTCTTATCTAGCACAAAATGTAATCATCTTCTTATGCTTTCTGGAACTTTCCGCTCCCAGTCATTTTTGCATCACTGCTTTTTCGACAACCAGGTTTTATAACAATATTTGGTAAGCGTAAGATATACAAAAGAAATGTTCTATAATACTATTTTTTCAATTTTTATTTGTTTTTGTGCCTTCAGGCTAGTGTTGATTCCCAACAATTGCTTGGACTACTCCATTCAGTTTTCTTGCCAATATTTTCAGAAGTGGGCAATATTTCCTATATTACAGCTCAGGAGGAAATAGAACTCACATTTTCCCATTTTCGAGGCTGGTGCCTTAACTACTCAATCAAACCAGCTCTCATTGTGTTGATTACTATATATCAAAAAGTGGTTCAATCAGAACGTATAGACCAGTCAAAACTTTTTCAGGCAGTCATGAGTTGTTAATGAAGCTACTTTGGTACTTTTTGTGAGAAACTAAGAGAATTGTAATTTTGAATTTGGGAATTGGATGCTTCGAATTATATGGGATTATGAAAGGAATGTAAACTATTCTTAATTTTAGAGTTGTATGTATTTTTCATCTATATCTGTATCAAAAAAAAAAAAGTAGAAAGCCATTCCTTTGCCTTTACTTTTTCTCTTCGTCTTTTGTCGTGCATTTTGCCTTTCTTTTCTTTTTTCTTTTTTTTTTTTTTTGCTTGTTTACATTTTATTCATGTTTTCAAAATTCAGCAGAATATTTTTTTTTAAAAAAAATCTCAAATTCTCGTATACTAGGAAGGAAAAAAAACTTGTTATTCGTTTGGGAACTTTAATGCCTGAATTGTAATCACACAAAAGTTCATGGGCCCCTTAAATGAGAGCATGTATACTTTCTAATAAATAAACCCACCACACATCAGGACTGGGTATCATTCCTTATTTAACCACCCACCCCTCTTAACTGTCCCCTCCTCTCCCCTAGGCAAAATCTGATAACTCTTAAAATTGGAAATGCAAGGGGGAGAGTCTCACCTCTGGTAGAGGTGAGACCCAAGTACCAACCTCTCCCCCTTGCATTTCCAATTTTAAGAGTTATCAGATTTTGCCTAGGGGAGAGGAGGGGGAGGAGAGGTGGGATTCAGCCGGTTCGGACCAGTTCTACAGAACTAGTAGTAATGATTCTGCACAGTTCAGAGAACTGGCAAATTGCACCACTGGCTGGCCCTGCCCACCCTGCCCCTATATTTTTATTTATTTATTTATTTAAATTTATATACCGCCCTTCTCCTAGTGGACTCAGGGCGGTGTACAGCCAAGAATAAAAAACACTCCAATACAAAATTTAAAATATTAATAAAAGAATTAAATAATTTTGGCCCAATAAATTTAAAAACCCAATAGGCAATTAAAATTTAAAACCCATAAAACTTTAAGCTTAAAAAAGAGAGGGGGGGGGGGTTACGCCAGCCCAGCTTGACGAAATAAAAAAGTTTTTAGGGCACGGCGGAAAGCCCGGAGATCGGGTATCGTACGGATCTCCGGGGGCAAATCGTTCCAGAGGGCTGGTGCTGCCACAGAGAAGGCTCTCCCCCTGGGTGTCGCCAGCCGACATTGTCTGGCCGACGGCACCCCGAGGAGTCCCTCTCTGTGGGAGCGAACTGGCCGGTGGGAGGCTATTGGTGGCAGAAGGCGGTCCCGCAAGTACCCAGGCCCTATGCCATGGAGCGCTTTAAAGGTGGTCACTAACACCTTGAAGCGCACCCGGAAGACCACCGGAAGCCAATGCAGCTCACGCAGGAGAGGTGTCACATGGGAGCGCCCCCTTGCTCCCATAATCCCCCGCGCGGCCGCATTCTGCACCAGTTGGAGCCTCCGGGTGCACCTCAAGGGGAGCCCCATGTAGAGAGCATTGCAGTAGTCCAGGCGGGAAATGACGAGTGCCTGAGTGACTGTGCGTACGGAATCCCGATCTAGATAGGGACGCAACTGGCGTATCAGGCGAGCCTGATAAAAAGCCCCCCTGGCCACGGCCGTCACATGCTCCTCCAAAGACAGCCGTGCATCCAGGAGGACGCCCAAGTTGCGAGCCCTATCCGTGGGGGCCAATGACTCGCCCCCAATGGTCAGTGATGGAGTCAACTGGCCATATCGGGATGCCGGAAGCCACAGCCACTCGGTCTTGGAGGGGTTGAGTTGGAGCCTGTTGCCCCCCATCCAGATCCGCACGGCCTCCAGGCATCGGGACATCACTTCCACGGCATCGTTGGGGTGGCCTGGGGTGGAGAAGTACAGCTGAGTGTCATCAGCGTACTGATGGAACTTCACCCCAAAGCCACGGATGATCTCGCCCAGCGGCTTCACATAGATGTTGAACAGAAGGGGCGAAAGGACCGACCCTTGCGGCACTCCACAAGAGAGACGCCTCGGGGTCGACCTCTGCCCCCCTGCCAACACCGTCTGCGACCGGTCGGAGAGATAGGAGGAGAACCACCGCAAAACGGTGCCCCCCACTCCCAACCCCTCCAGCCGGCGCAGCATGATACCATGGTCGATGGTATCAAAAGCCGCTGAGAGATCTAACAGGACCAGGATAGAGGAGCAACCCCTATCCCGAGCCCTCCAGAGATCATCCACCAACGCGACCAATGCCGTTTCCGTGCTGTACCCGGGCCTGAAGCCGGACTGGAGCGGATCCAGATAGACAGCTTCATCCAGATACCCAGGAAGCTGATGCGCCACCACACTCTCAACAACCTTCGCCAAGAAGGGAAGGTTGGAGACTGGACGATAATTAGCCAAAATAGCTGGGTCCAGAGAAGGCTTCTTGAGGAGGGGCCTCACCACCGCCTCTTTCAAGGCAACTGGCAAGACACCCTCACTCAAAGAAGCATTAATAATCCTCTGGAGCCAGCCTCGTGTAACCTCCTGGGAGGCCAGCACCAACCAGGAGGGACACGGGTCCAATAAACATGTGGTCGCGTTCAGCCGCCTGAGTATTCTGTCCACGTCCTCGGGAGCAACAGGATCAAACTCCTCCCAGATGACATCCTCAAGACCGGCCTCCATCATCCCACCTGTATCTACCCAGTTGGAGACCAGACCATCCCGAATCTGAGTGATTTTATCGTGCAGAAACTGAACAAAATCCTCAGCACGACCCTGCAAGGGGTCCTCCCGCGCTCCCGGATGGAGGAGGGAGCGGGTCACCCTGAACAGGGCGGCTGGGCGGTTATCTGCCGATGCAATAAGAGCGGAAAAATGGTTACATTTTGCCGCTTTTATCGCCACTAGGTAAGTCTTAATATGAGCTCTTACCAGTGTTCGGTCGGACTCGGAACGGCTGGACCTCCAACTGCTCTCTAGGCGTCTTTTCCGGCGCTTCATCTCCCTAAGCTCCTCAGAGAACCAAGGAGCCAGGTAAGCTCGGCGACGGGTCAGAGGCCGCAAAGGCACGACTCGGTCTAAAGCATCAGCGGCCGCCCTATCCCAGGCGGCCACCAACCCTTCAGCCGAGCCATGTGTCAGATCCTCAGGAAATGGCCCAAGCTCCGTCTGGAACCTCTCCGGGTCCATCAGGCGCCTGGGGCGGAACCATCTAATCTGTTCCGCCTCCCTGCAGCGGGGTATGGCGGTTAGAAAGTCGAGCCTAAGAAGGGAATGATCTGACCATGACAAGGGCTCAATCACTATCTCCCCTAATTCAAGATCATTTATCCACTGACCAGAGACAAAAATCAAGTCCAGAGTGTGTCCTCCCGTGTGAGTGGGTTCATGAATTAATTGGGTCAGGTCCATGGCCGTCATGGAAGCCATGAACTCCTGAGCCAACTCAGACGCCTCGCCAACAGATGGCAGGTTGAAATCCCCCATGACCATAAGCCTGGGGGTCTCAACCGCCACCTCGGCAATCACGCTTAGCAGCTCGGGCAGGGCAGCCGACACGTGGCAGGGAGCCAGGTACGCAATCAGCAAACCCATCTGCCTCCCATGTCCCCACTTCACAAGGAGAGACTCACATCCAGCTATCTGAGGTACAGTGGCCTCCCTAGGGACAAGACTTTCCTTTACCAGAACCGCCACCCCCCCACCCCTCCCCTGGGACCTTGGCCGATGGAATGCAAAGAAACCCGGTGGGCACATCTCTACGAGGGGGACCCCCCCCTCCGGGCCCAACCAGGTTTCCGTAATACCTACCAGGTCCGCACCCCCCTCCTGGGCAAGATCACAAATGAGGGGGGCTTTATTTACCACGGACCTGGCATTGCACAACATCAGCCGAAGGCCCAGGGCCTGAGAATCTGAACAACCCGGGGAGCGAGAAAGGCATTGGGGGCCGGAGCACGCGATCGCTCGCAAATAGCGAGCACGTCCTCCCTTAACACGATATGGCCCCCTGCCACCGCTATATCTGCCCCTCCCACCCACAATGCCGATGGAAGCGCCCTCCACAGTATAGGAACTAGCCCTCTCAGCCCCCCCCAATAACTGTGGGTTGCCCCCCAAACCCATCCCAGTCATACACCTGTCATTTTCCCTCCCACCCCTTAAAAAACGTGTTAAAAACAAATACAGTGAACTTTTAAAAACCCCAACGCCTTCATGCCACCTCTCGGGATCCCAGGATCCGTCCTTGAGGTATTTTTTAGCTAGGCCGGTTGGCCACATCCAGGAATGGGGGGCATTCCTTAAAGCCAATAAGTCAGATTTAGAATAAAAACGTGGAGCCATAACCAGCCATAAAAAGGATGTGATGAAAATGGCCATCAGGAGATAATATTAGCGGACTAGGGACTGGGTGAGAACTCTTGCAGACATCAGAATCTCCCCACCCAGGCGTCCTCTCACAACACTGGATGAGGCATAGTTGGTACCCCCCATCGTCCTCTCACTACGACGGTTTCTCAAAACTTGTCTAAGAGTTCTGTTCGGCGGTCTCCTTGACAATGACAGGACTCTCACCCCTGCACAGTCAGTTCGATGTCCTCGAACCACAACTGCCCTCTCACGGCAGTGGGAAGTCCCGCCCAGAATACACCAGTTCCATAAAGGAGGAAAGACCAGAGCCATCCCGGCCGTCCAAGTCTGAGTTCAAATTCGCTTAAACCTGGGTGGGGCCCCAGAGATCTAAAAAGGGGGCCCAGGGTCGACCCCCCAGAGGTCTTTCATGCCCGAAGTGTGCCCAAGAAAGAACATAGGCACAGCCGATGCAACAGCAGGTATTCTCAGCGGCGACCAGCAGAGGGCAAGGTGGTCCCTTGATAGTTCATGGGTACAGCAGGTCTCAGATTCGCCGTCAGTGGCAGGAGAGGAAAAACCCAAGACAGCGAGCCCCCTCCAACTCCTTTGGCTCCACCACTCCAGCTCTGGCTCCTCTCTCCTCCATCCGACCGGCTCGAAACCTCCCAGACTCGCCAGGAAACCCTCCTCGACATTCCAAGAGAGGGCCCACTCCGACCCTGCTCCTCGGTCTCCCAGCGACCCGGCCCGCCGGCTCAGTCGCTCCAGCCTCTCCAAGGCCCCACAACTCCGCCGCCGGCCGCTGGAAATCATCATTGGAAGCCCGAATGCTGTTTGCAGCTCACTGAGCCCGCTGCAGCCGTCGGTCCTATCCTTTACCCAGGAACGGCGAAAAAGAACTCAGAAGCTCACAACAGCTCCCCCGGCTGTCTGGTAAGTCCTCCTTCCACCCATGTCGGGGGGGTAGTCACAAACAACCCCCCCCGAAGGTCCTGTTTTAGGCCAAAAACATTCACCCCCCGGTAGAGACTCAACACGCAGTGGCCATTTTGAAAGCCACTATCTTGCCTTTGCCATGCAGCCCAGCTAATCTCTGTGCCTTGCCTCTATGCCTCACCCACTCTGCTCACCAAAGGTAAGCATGCCGCCTGCTCACCCTTCACCTTGGATTGGGACCTGGGAGTGTGCCATTTCCCACTCTGGCCTTGCCCTAGAGCCTCTGCCCACTCGCCGTTCACCTCAGCAGGGTCAGGGAACGCAGGAGGGGGTGGCATGGGCACAGGAGGGCTGAAGCGGCTTGGGAATGGACCAAACAGTTCTTCTTACCTGTAAGAAATCCAATCCGGAAAGCAATGCAGCGGAGATCTTGCAGCTACTTCTTCCATTCCTTGCCGAGCCTTAGTCACTTGAGGAGATGCTCCATGTGCTCTCCGGGTCAGCAGCTGCTTCTCTCTGCTGCTGTTCCTGCTGGGAGAGCGTCTTGTGCTATTTAGTAGCTGTGAGCCGCCACTTTCCTCTAAGTCCCCTCTGGAAAACACTGCGGCTGAGAGAAACAGCCTTCAACATGGCTGCTGCTTCTCTGTGCCGCAGCCCTGTCTGGATGGGATTTAGAGGAAAGTGGTGGTTCACAGCTGCTAAATTGCACAAGACACTTTCCCAGCAGCACAGAGAAAAGCAGCCACTGCCTCAGAGAGCAGAGATGGAGGGAAGTAGGCCCCGAAAGGCTGCTCAGTCGAGCCTCGCCACATGACAGAAGCTATTTGTCCATGCATGTGTGGAAGCCATGCACGCGCACTCACATCTTTGGCGAACCGGTGGTAAAATTATTTCAATTATTTCAATTATTTCATTGTAGAGACCACCACTGGTCTCTACAATCAAGAAACAAAAAAAGCTTGATTAAGAACAGGCCAGGGAAAGTTTCATAACAGAAGTCTCTGGCACTTAAATGAAGTAAAGTTGATATCCATTTTTCATAGGGAATGGTCTTACAGAAGCCTCCAGCTTTCTCTTCTTCCTGCTAATTCAGTGTCTGTTTCTCATTATTGGGTAGCCACTCATGTCATTTACTGAGTTTTGGTTAATCTCAGATGTGGTGGGCGCCTTCTAAAAGGATACTGAACAGATTTATGAAGTATTGGATTCTCGGTGATTAATCTGATGGCTCAAATTAGTGGCATATTTTAAATCCCAGCTACTAGGGAGCAACTATCAAAGAAACTTAACAACCTCCTGCCTAAGTCTGTGAGCTTCCTGAATGCATCTGGGTTGCTAGCTTGTGACACAGAACACTAAGCTAAACAGATCATTGGCTGAGCCTAGGAAGGCTCTTATGCTGTTAAATCCACCCTACTTCCTCTTATCCTAGTTGCCATTTGTCTTCCATCGAAACTCAAGAAATAACCTAAAGTCACCAAGTATTTATTATTCTGAGCCCTTTTCCTGTAAATGACAAGCAGAGGAGAAATTCTGTGAATCATTAGCATGAAATTAAATCCATCTAGGCGATGAACTGTGACATGCAAAATCCAGTTATAGGCAGTTGTATAAAATGACCAATGTGATCTCTGATCCTTCTGTGCGCTGGACTTTTTCCTCTCTTTTTTTCTTGTTATTATCTTACTGAAGGGGACTGTCATTAATGAAGGAGAACTTTTGCTCATAATCAAGTCGTAAAAATGATACCAGCTATATAAAAATGGTACAGCTATGAGGTGGTTGTAGCTTATTAATTCTGCTTAACTGGACCAACAAGAACTGGAAATATCCATAGTAGCTTGTTACAATTGTACAATACTGGGTGTAAATAGTTTTCCTGACTAATTGATCTAGGCAAAATAATGCTTGCTTGCTAAATCAATCTGGGCTGTGGGGACAATCTGATTCACTTACCTGATAAATAATTTAGAATTTTCAATTACTTCAGGCTTGTTAGATTTTGCTAGCCAAAATTAAAGCTGGAAGTAGAAGCCTACAGGCATGCAAGGATAAGTTTATTGAAAAGAAAAAAAAAGTACCCTACCCACAACTGTTATTAATGAATTCCAGCAACTGCTAAGATTACAAATCAGCCCTAGTTATAGTAAAATCTAGGTTCAAACTCTTACACCTATTTCTCCTGTTTCTTGTTATGATATCAGACCAGTCTGGTTATTTAGTGTTTGTTTCTTCTCACCTTGAATGATTTGTCAGGAATGTTCTGTGAGAGAGAACATAGTTGAAGTGTTTTCAAGTTAACCTCTAGCCTTCATTGAAATAGAAACTTCAGCACATGCCAAAAGATCACTCTCTCCTGGAAACTCTGTGACTTGGTTGGGGGAAAAGACTTCACTCACTTCCTGAATAAGTGTTTTGGGTACTTCTATACTATTAATGTCTGTAGAGAGTCTCAATCATCCAGGTCATGGTTGTCTCAAAGGTGCTTTTTTTCAAGAGGCAACTGAACTTTCTGGTTTTTCTTTGAAGATGTTTTGCTTCTCATCCAAGAAGCTTAACGCGTTGTAAGCCGCCCTGAGTCTCCGGAGAAGGGCGGCATATAAATCAATTTTTTTTAAAAAAAAAAAAAGCTTCTTCAGTTCTGAGCTCTGAGCTGAAGAAGCTTCTCAAATGAGAAGCAAAACATCTTCAAAGAAAAAACAGAAAGTCCAGTTGCCTCTTGAAAAAGCGCTTTTGGGACATCCATGCTATTAACTTCCTAATCTTAGCCACAATGACACCAAAATGATGCCACATGCATCATGACATCCAAATGCAAGCTGTGCCCTTTTGTATTTCTTTTGCAACATTTCATTGCAAGTACATAAATAAAGGACAGTTTTGACGCAACACTCATTTTATAACTTGGCTTCCCTGTTTCCTGTTGATGAAGAAATGTTCCCGGGGTCTCCCAGACTGGACAGTCCGATGCATGTTCCAGTGCACATTGCATAAAGTCCTACAAGAAATGGTTATCAATGAGCTCTGGGGGAATTGTTTCCCCCAAATATCTCCTCCATGACAGACCCCAACATTGTGGACAAACTCCTTGCACAGTGCTGGGCTCCCCTAACCGCTTTCCAGCAACAGGAAAGGACGTTGTTTTCCTTGCCAAAGTAAATGAGTATATTTTATAAACAAAATTGTTTTCAAATGGCATATATCCTCTGAGATAATCAAATCTCAATATTTTGGCATTCTTGCATGAGATCACATTAGCCTTTCAAAATAAGGTCACCAAAGTTTCATAACTTTGGTCACAGTCTTATGAAGATGATTTTTTTTAAAAAAATGAAATAAGTACATGTTCTCAGGAAGAAAATAAAATCTTGTCTTCATTATCAAGATTCTAATTCAATTGAGCTGTTTGTGTTGTATCAGTCTGGCTGATCTCATCTGATTGTGGATGCTGCTAAGGTCTTGTTAATTAAAATACCAGTTGTGTACATGAAAAAAGTACCTTAAAAACAACTTGGAAAAGAACAAAGACAAATCACTTTCATACTGTTACCAATAAAACTACACACATAGGTAGGATTGGATCTCATATTTAAGCTAATGACACCCACGACCATTTGTCCTTTTCAATAGTAGTCAAGGAACCATAATGTAAGACTGCAGAAGTTTGGTTTTGGTCTAGTGTTAAAAACACCAGGCTACAAACCAGGAGACTGTGAGTTCTAGTCCCACTTTAGGCATGAAAGCTTGCTGGGTGACTTTGGAAAAATCAGTTTCAGCCCAACTCACCTCACAGAGTTGTTGTTGTGGGCAAAATAAGAAGAGGGAGGGATGTAAGGTCTGTTAGCTTCCTTGAGTTATTATTTAAAATAATAAAGGTGAGATTTTAAAAAAAATCTTTAAAAAATCATTGTCTGGAATAGAAGCCGTGTGAAACTGCTGATGGTCATCTCTAAACTCAGTAGGGAAATTGGATCATGACAGCGAATATAAGGTATTCTATTGAGTATAATTCTTTTGAAATATAAGATGCCCAGCTTGAAGTTGCCATTTGATCTACAGCATGGCTGGCTGGAGAATTCTGGGACTTGAAGTCCACAATCTTTTAAGTTGCCAAGGTTGGCGACCCCTGCCTTAGACCATATTGGTTAATGCAACATCCCTGGCTTTTCCTGGTAAAGTTACAGCTACACAATTGCCTGCTTGGACAAACTTTTCCCTAGAGTAGGAAAGATATTCTGCACTCAAGCTGCTGACTATGAAAACCTAGATTAGTGGCCTGGTGGCTCAGCAGACTAAAGCATTGTGATTAACACCAGCTGTCTGCAATTACTGTAAGTTCAAATCTCACCAGGTTCAAGGTTGACTCAGCCTTCCATCCTTTCTAAGGTAGGTGAAATGAGGACCCAGTTTGTGGGAGCAATAAGCTGACTTTGTATAAAATATACAAAAGTATGAAGGCTATTGCTTAACGCATTGTAAGCTGCCCTGAGTCTCCAGAGAAGGGCAGGATATAAATCTTTTTTTTTTAAAGTGTCCTCTTTATTATGCTTTAGACAATGAGGTAAGTGTCACAAAAGCATGCACTTCATTTTCAGTAAAGAAGTTACCATTGTAAAAGTTATTTTTCTCTTGTTTATTTAATTTTAGTTCTGTCCATTACCCAAGTGCACAAGGAACTAATTTATCAATAATGTTGTCATCAGCATTTATCTTGCATCAATGACCGATTCCTCATAAATCCATTAAAAAGAAGAACACTTCTGATAGTTACTGTAACTCTTGAATGGCTCAGTATTCTTCATATTAGCAGAATCTGAGTGAATTGAAAATATTCTGTCTTTTGATTAAAATTTCCTTGCTCGATTGGAATATTTTTTGCAGCATTTTTGCTAAGAATTTAATCTTCCAAATGGAACAACAGTTTAATTCCCCCATTTAACTAGGGGTTTTAATAACAAAATCTTTGTTAACCCTTATACGCAAGTGTATTTAAGCAAGAATTTATTAAAAATAATTGTGAAATAATATTTTTAGTACAAGATGCATTTTAGGAAGTCTAAATGTGACAGTGGAAGTACTGTAGATAACATTCTTGTACTATTTTCTTTTTATGAATGCTAAAACGAATGCTAAGTAAGCACTGAGCAGTAGAAAGGTAGTCCTCAACTTATGACCGCAGCTGAGCACTTTACAAGATGTTTGTAAAGTGAGTCGTGCCTGATTTTGCGACCTTTTTCGCTGTGGTTGTTAAACAGGTCACTGCAGTCAAGTGAATCATACAGTCATTAAGCGAATCTTGCTTCCCAAATTGACTTTGCTTTTTGGAAGCCATCTGGAAAGGTCTCAGACGGTGATCACATAACCTCAGGATGCTACAATTACAGGTAGTCCTCAACTTATGACCACCATTGAGCCTTACATTTATGTTGCTAAGTGAGACATTTGTTAAGTGAGTTTTTGTCCCATTTTACAACCTTTCTTGCCATAGTTGTTAAGTGAATCATCACAGTGGCTAAAGTAGTAACATAGGTTAAGTCAATCAATGGCTTCCCCATTGAGTTGGCTGATCAAAAGGTCGCAAAAGGGGATCCCATGACTCCAGGACATTATGATCGTCATAAATATGAGCCAGTTGCAAGCATTCAAATTTTGATCACGTGACTATGGGGATGCTGCAACAGTTGTAAGTGTGAAAAACGGTCAGAAGTCACTTTTTTCAGGGCCAATCACTAAACAAACTGTTGTAAGTTGAGGACTACCCGTGTTGTAAATACATGCCAGTTGCCAATGCCTAAATTTTAATCATGTGACTGCGGGCGACAAGTGTAAGTGTGAGGGCTGGTTGTCAGACACTTTTTCAGTGCCGTCGTAACTGTTCAAACAGTCTCTAAACAAATGGTTGTAAGTCAAGCGCTACATGTTTTTATGCTCCTTCCTCAGTGGCGGATTAAGGCTCACTAGTGCCCTAAGCACTGACAAATCTTGGTGCCACCCTCCTTTCAATGAAGGACCAATCTTCATTGTTTTGTTTTTTTCTTTCTCAACTTTGTGGTGCCCAGTGGTGAAATCTAAAATTTGTTAGTACTGGTTCTGTGAGCATAGCTTGGGGAAGGGGGGTAATGTGACTGGGTGGACGTGGCCAATTTTTTTTTTTTTTTACTTTTAAAACCATTTCTCTACAACTTCTTCGGTAAAGAGGTTGTAAAAAAAATGCTTTCAAAAGGCTCTGACGATCCAAGCTGAGTTGTCTGATCGGCAGAGGGTTTTTTTCTTTTAAATGCCTCTGACGATCCAAGCTGAGTTCCCTGATCAGCAGAGGGTTTTTTCTTTTAAATGCCTCTGACGATCCAAGCTGAGTTCCCTGATCAGCAGAGGTTTTTTTTCTTTTAAATGCCTTTGATGATCCAAGCTGAGTTCCCTGATCAGCAGAGGTTTTTTTTCTTTTAAATGCCTCTGACGATCCAAGCTGAGTTGCCTGATCGTCAGAGGCATTTAAAAGAAAAAAAGCCCCTGCCAATCAGGCAACTCAGCTGGGATTGTCAGAGCCTTTCGAAAGCATTTTTTTACAACCTCTTTACCGAACAGGTTGTAGAAAAATGCTTTTAAAAGCTTTTGATGATCCCAGCTGAGCCACGCGATCATCAGAGGCTTTTTTTTGGCCAAAGAGATTGTAGAAAAAATGCTTTTAAAAGTTAAAAAAAAGCCTCTGATGATTGTGCAGCTCAGCTGGATATGGGGGGCGGGCAGGGATTTTTGCTACCAGTTCTCCAAACCACCCACCTCCATTGCTACTGGATCAGGCGATCCAGTCCAAACTGGGAGCATTTCACCCCTGGTGGTGCCCCCTTTGGGTCTGGTGCCCTAAGCATGTGCTTAGTCTGCTTAATGGTTAATGCACCACTGTCCTTTCTCATTAAATAAGACGTAATGATGCCAAAGAAAGAGATGTCAGAATGGAAGGATGGTATTGAGAGAAAGGTTTTTAATGTCTTGGTTTTGGACTCTCATTGCCTTTCTAATTTCTAGATTTCTAATTTCACTCCTTCAGCAGAGAATGGGGGTTTGCGAAATATATTTGCTGAAATGGAATGGTTCATAAAGTTTCAGATGCATTCTTGTCCACCGACCCCTTCCTAACATTAGGTCCTTGATTAAGTGAGCAAGTCATTCTTAATTGTTTTGAAATTACATAAGATTATTATGAATTATTAGATCATCTCGTAAATTTATTAATGAAAGGTTGTTATAAGATCATGGATAAGGTTGAAAAGTGATCATGTAAAACTATGAAAGCTGGATATAGAGAGAGTAGGAGAATGAAGGCAACTTCAACTTAGATATGGCTGTATCAAAAACAGTTTAAAGATTTGGCTACCTGTGTTTTAGTTTAGTTTTTATACTTTTTAATGTATTTATTATCTATTTTTACCATTGCTGTACATCACCCAGAGTTGCTGTTTGTGAGATGGACAGATACATTAAATTGATTTAATAAATAAATGTTTTCTCCTGTGGTTACAAAATGAAAGAGTGCAGTCTGACATGGTAGATTAGTTTTATCATGTCAGAAACAACAGAAGCTGGAGAAATTTGTAATAGCTTTTTTTTTTTATGTGTATAACTTCTTTCTGCAGATTCTCAGAAAGCAGACAATGAAAGTGTAGCAGGACAGGGGATCAGCCAAACAAAACCACATTCCCTATATCAGTGTTATCAGAAGGTGATGAGGAGATGCTGGACAAAGAGTTGAATAACAGAGTTGAAAGGGACCTCAGAGGACTTCTAGTCCAACCCCTTGCTCAAGCTGGAAACCCTACACCATTTCAGACAAATGGTTGTCCAATCTCTTCATAAAGACTTCAGTGTTGGAGCACCCACAACTTCTGAAAGCAAATCATTCCACTGAATCACTGGAAGCTTTTAAGAAGAGACTGGACTGCCATCTTTCAGAAATGGTGTAGGGTCTCCCTTCCAACTCTATTATTCTGTTCTGTTCTGTTCTGTTCTGTTCTGTTCTGTTCTGTTCTGTTCTGTTCTGCTTGATGAATGCCATTTCTAACTCACTACAGTGCAGTCTATATGAAGTTACTATGGCTTCATACAGACTGCACCAGTGGTGGGTTCTATAGAGCCAGTAGTAAAACTAGCAGGAGGTTCCGCCCACTGACCCTGACATCATCAAAACGCTTCTGCGCTTCCGCAGAAGAGTGTGTGCGCACGTGAGTGAAGCGAGCGCGTGCAAGTGGCCCCGTTGTGAACTGGTAGTAAAGGTAAGTAGAACCCACCCCTGGACTGCACTGTAGTCTATTTGAGGGCTGAGAAAATATCTACAGACTCCTCACATCCTGGAAATAAATTGTTTCAACTTCTACTCTCAAAACAATGCTATAGGGCACTACACACCAAAACAACTAGGCACAAGTACAGTTTTTTCCTGAATGCCATCACTCTAGCCAAACAACTAATTATCACGACGCTGTCAAACTATTTACTAAGACTGTATTACTATTATTCTTCTCATACTTCTTATTACCCTATCTATCTCCTCCCACTTATGACTATAACTTTGTTGCTTGTATCTCTACGATTTATATTTATTTGTTTCCTGGTATGATCTGATCGCTTATTTAGTAACCTATGACTTCACTAAGTGTTGTATCTTATGATTGATGAATGTATTTTTTTTTCTTTTATGTACACTGAGAGCATATGCATCAAAGACAAATTCCTTGTGTGTCCAATCACACACTTGGCCAGTAAAGTGTGTACTCTATATGAATGCAGCTTCATGCACTCCTGTTCCCATAAGTCCATCCTGGTTGTGAGAATGTTTAATATCTGAATGGTTTGAAACTTCAGTAATTGAGACAGGGCCTCACCGTTGAACCTAGACATGCATGTAAATGCAAGGAAGGCAAGCAATGAAGCATGCATCATAACACCATGCTGTAAGCTCCATTCCTTAAATATCTCAATGCAACTTTCTTTTTTTTTCTTTCCTCTGTAATAAATATATATTCTCTTTAATAAAATGTTAACAAAATGAAGTTAATAATACTAAGAGTAAATAAATTATGTTGCAATGTAGATTAATGAAATGAAAGGTTAGGGGAAAAAATCAGTCTAATTCATATTCATTGTTATATAAATGAATTAACATCTTTGTCACAATGAACAAATGGAATGTATTGTTCCTTTTACTGTTATTTAGATATTTTGGGAGTGTGTATAACAGACAAATTCAAAGATGTTAAAGGATAAATTAACTTGTATAAAATATTCATTAAAATGTGTCAGGTAAAATCCCAATGCTACTTAATAGAGTATAACAGAACAGTTACAGAATATATATTCATTTATATTCACTATTAATGCTATTTTATGTGCTAAAATAGAGTGGTTAAGAAGAAAATAAGAAAATTCTATTAGTCTCCTTGTGTAATAGCAATAGCACGTAGATTTATATACAACTTCATAGCATTTTACAGCCCTCTCTAAGCAGTTTACAGAGTCAGTATATTGCCCCCAACAATCTGGGTCCTCATTTTACGGACCTCGGAAGGATGGAAGGCTGCATCAACCGTGAGCCTGGTGAAAATCAAACTGCTGGCAGTCGGCAAAATTAGCCTGCAATACTGCTTTCTAACCACTGCACCACCATGTCTCTTTGTTTTATGACCATGGTAATGTGTTTTATGAATTGAAAAACATGACATTCTTTTGCAATCCATCATTTTTTTTATATTTTTAAAATTCAGTTTAAATGCAAATTTCCTTGATAGTCTTCTTCCTTGCCGTGTTTTGTAAAAAAAAAAAAAAAAAAGACTAATCCAAATTATGACAAACAATGTGTAGTGACAGTCCCTTGCTACAAAGCAGGTGTTGAATTCTCTTTCTAGTACTGTGTCATAATTATTTTTACCCATGCCCGTGTTTGAAAAAGCCACAAATTTTGATATTTTGATAAATTCCAAATACCGAGACATAACTGAGAAAGGACATATGTGTCTTTGTAGAAAATAATAGGACAAGACTAAGCCAAATGGGTTAATTTTCTAACTCCTGAATTACAGGACGATTATAAAAAATTAAATATTTATTACCTATTTTAAAACTTATTTTAAAATTGGAGCTTTACTGTTTATTAATGCAATGTCGAGCTTATTATACCTAGGGTCATTGAAATAACTAATAACAATTTCATTGACATAACATAAAGAAAGGTTATTGGTTTAGAAACCATAGATAACTCTTCCAGATATTGTTAACAATTGTGGAACTGAAGAGCAGCATCTTCATTGGCTCAAATAACCAATGTTTGAGTACTGGTATATTGGCAAGAAGTACTCTGATTTTTGTGATTTATCAAACTTACAAGAAGGAAGGAGTGGAGGGGAGAAGAAGGGAAGGGGAGAGGAGTGGAGGGGAGATGAGATTTCTGATGCCAGTTTTCCAAGTAAAGTCAATAAGGAAACTAGCATGAATTTGGAAGTTGCTTGTGGTGCTTTTTTGCTTGCCTGGGATCATTCTATTTCTCTGTCTGAGTAAGAAAATATCTCTAAAAGGATGACTCATTGGGTCATGGATTGTCTTGTAGGTTGCTAAATATATCAAAACACAATAATAAGAATGAACACATAGGATAAAAAAAAGATTTGGAGATCTATTTATTTATATCATCTAGATATTTATCATCTTTCTTATATCTATCAACAATCATTTACCTATCATATCTGTCTGTCTGTCTCTCTCTCTCCCCCCCCCCTTCTATCTATCTCTTTATCTATCTCTAATGTATATCTTTTTATAGTTACAAATATTTAAAGCCAACAAAGGCGTTCAAAAATTAAAAGATCGATAATAGCAGTAAGACAAACACAAAACTATAAAACCATAACTATTGAGTGTGACCTGTCTCTTACCAGCAGCCCTTGTAACATTTTGCAGTCTACTTCATGAGATCCTATTAAACACATTCTACTATTCCACACTATTAAGTTGTTAAAGGGGGAAAATAACATGTTTAGCAGGTTCATACTCAATAGATAAAAGACGTTCTACTGAAAGTCTACATGACATAAATGTTTATTCAGCTACTGATTTCCAACTCAGTAATCATTTATCTGCTACGGTAATAAACCTTTTAAGAAAAATTGGCTCTTATCTAAATGCATTAACCTTTCCTAGGTTCAGAAAAGATATTTTTAGAGCTTGGTGCAATGTTTTCCCTTGTTTACTTTGGTGAAATAGATCTTCTCTAATCCCATGAGCTGAATTTTTATCTGCTCTCATAGTTGAAGCAACAGTCTCCCCATAATGGAGGGTGTCCTAGGTATCTAATCCCTGAAGGAGAATCTGAGATTACTTAGCATCAAGCTGTTCTCCAGCTTGGCTAAGCATGGTATGCAAGAACTTTAGCATTGAAGTGTTTGTGAAGTAAATAATTCCATCTAGTAACATGGACAGGACAATTGAGGCAGAAGATAAATTAAAAGGGCTTGAGTATGGACTAACAAAAGGCTCTTAGGGCAGAACATTGTGGTTTAAAAACATTCTGACTGCAAAAAAAATCCATAAAGAATTAGCAGAATACATATGCCCAGGTAATTGGTACTGTAAGGAATTACAGCCAAAATAAAAATCCACAACTGGAGTCTGTTTGCCACTCCATTGTGGCAAATATAACTTATACCAATAAATCAACAGTTTCCTGGCAGGGGACTTTTTTTTATAGCACAGCCAGGATTACATCTTGTCACTCAAGCCCATAACTGACATGGGTCAAATAGCTATCTAGAAGTGATGAGCCAGTGACAAATAATAAGCTCAGCTGTTAATATCTCCCAATGGTGTAGTCATTTTATTGACACTGTTTTCCACATCTTCATTCTCCTCTTCCTATTTTTAAAAATCAATTTACAGGGATGGGTGGATAGATACTATCAATGCCTAGTGACTGAGAATTGTAGATTTATTTTTTTATTTGAAAACCATTTTTTAATCTTCTTACAAATAAAACGTTATTTCTTCCCACATGCCTGAAATATCAGCAGTGACAAACAGTGCATTTCATTTTATTTCTATTGCTGTAAGTATGGCATTATTTAAATGAGTTTAAAATGTAAAACTGCACATGTATACTTGTTCATATATAGTATATAGAGAGAAGAAGCAGTTGTGAAGTAGGAAATGGGAAAGGAGGGTGAAGAATATTAATGTAATATAATATATAATTAATGTAAAGATAAGAAAGGGCCACCTAGATCTATGAAGGTGAGAGTCAAAATTCACTAAGTGTACCAATGAATCATAAATATTTACACATATTTGAAGGGTGTTCCTTCCAAAGTGCATAGCGAAATGTCTATGGAGATTCTCAGTCATCCAGGTCATAGTTGTGCTATGGAAGCTTCTTAGATAAGAAGCAAAACTTCTTCAAAGAAAAAACAGAAAGTCCAGTTGCCTCTTGAAAAAGCATCTTTGGGACAACCATGACCCGGATGACTGAGAATCTTCATAGACATTTACGCACATACAAAACCATAGTAGGTTGAAATTTTCAGGGTTTTTTCTTTGTTGGAAAAGCATTTACCAAAGTCTGATTTATGGTATGCCACTTAGTTACTCAAATATTCCAAGTGGTGGACAAATGTTTATTGTAAAATGATACCTGAATGTACTTTGGAAAGGTGGATATCATTGACTCGATTGTGTCTTCTGGTAACTGCTTTTAAACATCCATTGTTTTCTTGGCAACATACATGAATTGTTCACCATTGCAGCTTTATAGCATATCCATCTTATAGTTTAGCCTAGACCCTGAAATTCTAGGCTGATCTCTGAGCTAAGTACTAATTAAGCCTGACTTTACTTAGCTTTTATGCACAGACAACATCAGCCAGGTACTGCCATCTGCTGCAATTAAATATGTCTACAAAATAGCAATTCAATCATTTTAAACGGTAGATCATCTTGCACGGATTGATAGAAGGGCATTTGTGTAAATTATGGGAAGTAAATACATGAATAAAACATTTGGAAACGTGAGCACATCTGAGTCAGCTTTCAGAGGTACTTGAATGAACAAAATGTACTTTGGTACAAACTGAAATATTTGTACTTACTGGGCTAGCGTCAGAAAGCAAGCAGTGATTAGGTGCTATGGTGATTTATTTATCAAGCACTAGTAAAACCACTTGCAACAACTTTTTGAATTGCTGTATTAATTGCAAAGTCCAGAATGTCTTTTCCATGACAGCCATGTGGTTAATCCATTTTATGGCATAATGTTATCGTTTTCTCACATTATAGTTCTATTTCACGAATTACACCATTAGAAGCTGAAGAAATGTAATCTTTCACTTTAAAACTTAAACGTTTTAGGAGGTTCACATGCAGTGCTAAAGAAAGCACAAAATAAAGAAATTTTACAGATGCAATATGCCTTAAGCCAAAAAAATAAAAAAATAAATAAGTAGACTTATTTCTCTCAACAGATAAAAGTGTGAAGAAATCAGGATGAAGTACAGGTGTACCAATCAGACTATCAACAATTCCAGTGAACATGGTTAAAAACAAGGCTCCAAAATAAACATCAGATGGAAAAAAATGATAAATGAGTGAAGTGCTTAAAAAAATAAATAATTAAAAGCTTAGCTTGATCCCACGAACATGGTTGCTATAATTATACATTATAATGTTCCTTGCAAGCACTTGAGATTTATGTGACGAATTTAAATAGTTGGGAGGAAAAAGTGATCTGACATCTTTATGTCAGTACAGGCAAATGAGAGCTGAACTTTCTCTTTGTATCCACTTTTCACTCAAGCTCTTTGAAATCATGTACATTTCTCCCATCTAGCACCAATTCCAGAAAGATTGAGGAGAAAATTGCCTGGCTTTTCACTGGAGGCAGTAAGGCCAGTAGGTGAATAAGACTTCACACCTCGGTCTTCTATCACTACAGATCTCAAACTCTCATTGTCTGCTTTATGGGATAATAGGACAGACATGAAAAAACGTGTGTGGCTGTCCTAATGGTTTTCTCAAAAAAGATGTTTTGAAAGTTCTGTTTCTGTTGAAATCCATCTTCCCCAATTTTTCATCTTCTGCAAAAGACACTTCAAGTTGTTCTCTTTTCGAAGAAATGTTGAGATTTAGTTTGAAGGAAACGGCTTTTGAGCTTACACTATGGAGAGGGAAATGAACTGAGTTACTGTTGCTGGCAAATTAAGCATGCCACGACCATGATCGATTAATTGATGGGCTGAGTCTGTCTTGGTATATTGCAAGACAGGCAGGCTGGGCCATATTTCTAGAAAGGAGCAGTAATATTGTGTCTTTTGTTTGATCAGCCACAACAGACAGTTTGTAGAGAATACTGCTTTTTTTTTCTTCCTATTTCACAGTTTCCTACTATCGTGCCACCATTTTGTTTATTGTACTTTCTGATTTTATATATTTATGTAAAACACATGCACACTAGTGATGGGTTGTCCTGGTTTGCACTGGTTTGCAAGAACTGGTAGTAAAAATTTGTAGTAGTTTGGAGAACCGGTAATAACATTGGCTGGCCATGCCCCTGAACCCCAGCCCGGTCGCCTCTCGCTTACCTCACCTTCCTCATCAGAGGCTTTTTTAAAAAAACTTTTAAAAGCATTTTTCTACAACCTCTTTGGCCAAAAATATGCTTTTAAATTTTTTTTTTAAAAAAAGCCTCTGATGATCGCGTGGCTCAGCTGGGATCATCAGAGGCTTTTAAAAGCATTTTTTCTACAACCTCCTCAGCCAAAGAGGTTGTAGGAAGAAAAATGTCTTTAAAAGCCTCTGGCAATCCCAGCTTAGCTGCTTGATCATCAGAGGCTTTTCAAAGCATTTTTTTCTGCAACCTCTTAAGGTTGTAGAAAAAATTATTTTAAAAGTTTTTTAAAAATTGGCCATGCCCACCCAGTCACATTACCCCTATCAAGCCACAAAATAAGACACACCCACAGAACTGGTAGTAAAAAATTTTAGAACCAACCTCTGATGCACACATGTATAAACAGATGACTTGTCTTGGAATTGAATTGAGGATATGGTAATTTAAAAAACAGCAAACTTCAGAAAACACAGTTGTACCCAGGCAAATGATGAACCATGATGAAAACTCGTACAAGAGACATCTCATCCATACTAAAATAAACATCAGAATACACATATAAATATACACACATGCATACAAACAATATGCAGCAATTTTAATATTTGAATTTGAAAAAAAGGTATGTTTAAAATGATCTATTATTATTAACTAATCAAAGTCATTGGCTGGGCCACCTCACTGTGAGATGACTCTTGATCCATTGTATAGATGGGTATGGTTTAAAATGTAAAATAAAAATTTATCACAGCATTACTGTAAACCTAATTTACAATTAGTGTATGAACGACTAGTAGAAGTCCCCTGGCTCTTCAATTCTTCAATTAAATGCCAAGGGGAGACAAAATGAAATGACATCTTCCACTGAGTGTGTTCAGATGAGGAAGTGTGGATAGGCAGAGCTTGCAAACTGATGAAGATATGGCTAAGTGGGAAAAAAAAAAAGACCACCACAAAAGGATCAGGCCTAAAACTTGCACTCAGAGAAATTGTAAAGCTGAACACAAACAGCCTGCGGGTAAATAAAAAGAGGGTTTTTAAAAAAGGGGAGGGGGAAGGACGCCTATTTCAACATAGTTTTACATGAGTTCATCTTCCCTTTGGCAATTCCTTAGGAGTTATCAGCCCACTACATAGCTACAAATAATTCACTTTTTATCATCTTAACAATCAACCAGCCTTCAGTTCATTGAACAAGTTTTTGATCCTTCATAATAAGCACTCTCCCTTTACAATAGGCTCTTTATACCAGATTTTTAATGGCATAGATTCAGATGCAGCAACTGATAATCATGGGTTTAGCAGGGACAAAGGGTCCATTTTTAATGTAAACTCTGTGCGATGCAATTTTATCTGAACTAGAAGACGGACACTTTCAATTTTTTAAGGCACAGCAGAGACTGAGTCACATGACAACTATGTACCATTTCCTAATTTGTGATGTTTTTTCCTATGAAAATTCTTTCCCAGAGTGTAGAAGGTCTCATTCTGAATCTGATAACCACAGAGCAGCTGCTGTTTACAATGCTTTAAAGAGATTATCTCCAACTGATCTTCTTTCTCCACAGAAGCACTGCTGGGGGTAAGCTTGGCAATGCCATTGGAGAGTAATAATGTAAAACAAACATCACAATCATACAATGAATCCATTAAAAAGAACGTTGATTGTATCCTTATTTAGTGATAAGCAACAATTTCTTTTTAATGGAAAAGAATTCAGTATTAAACAGAGAGGCGCTGATTAGTCATGCATACTGCCCAAAATGGAATTGTTTCCTTTGTCAATAATTATGTGTACTAAAACAAGCCTTTATGTAAAAAGGAAAGCAAGAGAGATGGAGAGAGCACAGGAAATGTGATCTCTGGCAACTTTCCAACTCGTTCCCCCAACTATTCACACTTAACTAATAATGGCTTTGAGATGTTGCCTTGTTTTATTCTCCTTAAACTGGAATGAAAATTCAGTAATCAAGCTCACCGGTAAAACAGTCTAATAGTACCATGTTTAATGGACGGTGGTCTTCATGGTGCATCAGACTTGTAGTCCCAGTTTAAGCGTACTGTTTTCATCATGGCACAATGGTTAGAGTGCAGTACTACAGGCTACTTCTGCTGCCTGCCAGCTGCCTGCAATTTGGCAGTTCAAATCTCACCAGGCTCAAGGTTGACTCAGCTTTCCATCCTTCCCAGGTGGATAAAATGAGGACCCAGATAGTTGGGAACAATATGCTGACTCTGTAAACCTCTTAGAGAGGGCTGTAAAGCAGGGGTGAAATGCTCCCGGTTCGGACCGGATTGTCCAATCCGGTAGCAATGGTGGCGGGTGGTTCGGTAGCAAAAATCCTAGCTAAGCCACATGATCATCAGAGACTTTTTTTTACTTTTAAAAGCATTTTTTCTACAATCTCCTTGGCCGAAAAAATGCTTTTAAAAGTTAAAAAAAAGCCTCTGATGATCGCGCAGCTCAGCTGGGATCATCAGAGGCTTTTAAAAGCATCTTTTTCTGCAACCTCTTCAGCTGAAGAGGTTGTAGAAAAAAAATGCCTTGAAAAGCCTCCGGCGATCTCAGCTAAATTGCCTGATTGTCAGAGGCTTCTAAAAACATTTTTTCTGCAACTTAAGGTTGTAGAAAAAATGCTTTTAAAAGTTAAAAAAAAGTTGACCACGCCCACCCAGTCACATTACCCCACCACCACCAAGCCACGCCCACAGAATTGGTAATAACAAATTTTACATTTCACCACTGCTGTAAAGCACTGTGAAGTGGTATATAAATGCTATTACTATTGCTATAATGTAATTAAGTTGCTACCTTCTGGATTTCTATCATCAGAGTACATTTCTATGGGAGGAGCAACATGAGACCCATCATGGATATCCTATCTGAATTAATAGAAATTCTTGTTGAGTTGTTCTGTTTGCTTAAATTTCTGGAACTAAAGTATCATCAAGAAAAACACTCTTGCTTCCAATGTTTCATTTGTTTAAAGATGTCAAACTTTATAAATTCGAATTCTACATCCATACTTGTCTGTTTCTAGCAGTCACTTAGTTGGATAATGAATTATGCAACATTTTGCTCAAATACTCTTCTGATATGAAAATCAAAATTAGGAGCAGGCATGCACATACCACATAAAATAGATGTGTCCTGTAAGGCCACCTGATTGGAGGCAGATATACCAGAGACTATTATTGCTAATACTTTCATTCTCACACACAGGAAATTCTCGATGAAAGTATGTGAAAAATAAAAAGCTGCATTTCAATTCCTTACATTTCATAAAAAGTTGAGTTAGGAAACAGGGAGTCTGCTGAATTCTAATGTCTGTGAAAACTAGATACATTCTCCACTCCAGTTCTTCCTTCCCTTGAGTTCAGCTACAGGAATGTATGAAGACAGCCCTAAGGCAGAGGTGGGTTTCAGCAGGTTCTGACCAGTTCTGGAGAACCGGTAGCAGAAATTTTGAGTAGTCCAGAGAGCCAGTAGTAAAAATTCTGACTGGCTCCATCCCCATCTATTCTCTGCCTCCCAAGTCCCAGCTGATTGGGAGGAAATGGAAATTTTGCAGTATCCTTCCCCTGGAGTGGGGTGGGAATGGAGATTTTACAGTATCCTTCCCCTGCCATGCCCACCAAGCCATGCCACGCCCACCAAGCCACACCCACAGAACCAGTAGTAAAAAATTTTGAAACCCACCACTGCCCTAAGTGTGTCTTTTTGAGAACAATCTTATGGACTGCTGAAGGATGCAAGTGTTCTGTGATCAAAAATAACTGTCGGCTTCTTAGGACAGAAGCCAGTGTAAAAAGAAAGAGTGTAAAGAAAAGCAGCAAATATGATTAGGGGGCGGGAGGCTGAAACATAGATGAACAGTTGCAGGAACTGGATATGTCTACTCTAATGAAGAGATGATCTAGGGGTGACATAATAGCAGTCTTCCAGGACTTGAGAGGCTGTCACAGAGAAGAGGGGATCAACTATTCTCCAAAGCACTTGAGGGCAGGATAAGAAGATTGCTTCCCAAATAGCAACTCAGTCCTATATTTTGGATTGCTGTCTAAATGAAAGTGTATCCAAAATTTAATGGACGTTAAACTTCAAAATTCAAGGTTCATTAAACCTAAATCTGTTAATCCAAGGCTTACTGCAGCTCCTTATTTTGATTTTTTAAATTTTGGTTTTGTCTGTTGAGTTCGGTTGGAAGGGAAATGAATTTTAAGTATATAGTTTAAAAATCTAATTAAGGGATACATACGTAACCAACACCAACCATAGCTATGTTTCATCACTGAAAACCAGAAAATATTCCAAAACAGAATTTAATCCATCCAAAACTTGTGAATTTTATCCATCTTGAAATCACAATTGATTTTTATTTCTGCTATTATTTCCATCTTGAATTTATAACTGGTTTTAATTCAGCCATTTGTCCTGTGGGGAAATCATCTTATCTAAGTGGGGCTACAAAGAAGCAAGAGACAGTTGGAGGGGAGATTGCAAATTGGAAAGAAAGATTTATTTGAAAATACATTCATGCATTGAATCTTTCCTGTGTACTCATGATTTCTTTCTCTGTTCTTGGTGTAATTTCATGGCTTGTTGTCCTTTGAGAGAAGCAACATTTGAAAAAAGAAGAAGAAAGAAACTCTTATCAGATTCATACAATGGTTGCTGATCTATGTGATGGCTTAGAAGATATTACAGTCTATGAAGCTATGTTAAGTGCTTTCTGCTCATCTGCCATTGTGACAAAGCTTTCCCTTCCCATTTCCTCGGCTGGAAATAATGTAATAATAACTATTATATATATCTGATAAAAAGTTTTAAGAGCTTTGGAAAGCATAAAACAATTCCCCACAACAAAAATTCCCCACAACAATTGAGGAAACAGAATACATTCCATGAAAGTGCATTTATCTTCCTTTTCTATTTTTTTTATGCATCAAGTGTGTGTGTAATGATGAAACGAACATCAAAGACTTTGACTCATATGTGTGTTTTTATCGTTTTAGTCCTTTATAAATTCAAAGTTGAGTCTTTTGCAAAAACCTCAGAACAAAACCTTGATTTAACAGACCAATCAAAGAGGAGAGTGTCCATTAAATCCAAATTACCATTAAACCTGAATAGATACCATGTCAATTTGCATAATCCGCATAATTACATCACTTGCCCAAATGATATCATTTGCAGCAGTGGTGGGATTCAATTTTTTTTACTATTGGTTCTGTGGGCGTGGCTTGGTGGGCGTGGTTTGGTAGGCATGGCAGGGGAAGGTTACTGCAAAATCTCCATTTCCTCCCGATCAGATGGGACTTGGGAGGCAGAGAATAGATGGGGGCAGGGCCAGTCAGAGATGGTACTTATCGGTTCTCCGAACTACTCAAAATTTCCTCTACCAGTTCTCCATAACTGGTCAGAACTTGTTGAATACCACCTCTGATCTGCAGTAAAGTCTCCATTCCATTAAAAGGGGGGGAGTAATCTGAATAAAATGTATCCAAGGTCCATTAAATCCAGGTTTTACTGTTAAAGCAAAATTATACCAGTGAATATTGTAGTTCACAAGTGAATCCTCAATGCTATAGGTTTCATTAAAAAGATTGTTTTCAATAAATACTCTCAAAATGTAGCTGCATATACATATATATATACATATACACATACACACATATATTGAAGCTCATCATTTGATTTCTTTTCTTTAAAAAATATTGTCATTTACTTTTTAAAAAAAACAAGTTTTATTGAGTTTTTTTCTTTTCTCCTCTCCCACCTTCACCACATCTATCTATCTATCTATCTATCTATCTATCTATCTATCTATCTATCTATATCTTTCTTTCTTTCTTTCTTTTTCTTTCTTTCTTTTTTTGAACAGTGTTGGTCGTTTCTTATCTTATACAATTAGTCAAATTCAAATACATTTTACTCAATTACAATTTTTGTCAATCTCCTCTTCCCCCCTTTCCTTTTTATTTTTGAATATACCGCAATATTTCTATACTTGCATATATAAACACCTTCTTTATTTATCCCTAAATTCTAACTTTGCCAGTTGTACATATTTATCCACTTTTATTCTTTAACAATTCATTCTTTTTCCTAATATATTTATATTTGTTTGTTCAAAGCTGCCTTTCTTCCACTTCTTCTTTTTTTATTGTACAGCAAACTTTCTCCTCAAACCTAGCCTTTCCCCCTTCTCCTTCCAACTTTCTTTCCCCACCTTCTTCTTCTCTTCTCTACTTCCCCTTCACTTCTCCTTCTCCTCCTCTCTTCCCCCCTGTCTTGCCTTCTCTCCTACTCTGCTTTCCCTTCCCTTCCTTCCTCCTTCCTCTTCCATCCTTCTCTCTCCTTCCTACTCCCCTCCAATTCTTTCATCTCTCTCTATTGCTGTATTCATTTTCAATTTAATGTTTTCCATTGTGGAGTTCAGGCAGCTCCGATCCCTTATCTTTTTAATTATTAACAATATATTTCATCTTATTTTCTTTTTTCCTTCAAGTCTTTACTCAAACACTTTTCTAATCTCTTGTCTTTTTTACTTTTACCAATATATTTTTTCTACTTTACTTCTTGCAAGTATAACATTTAAATCATTTTTATCATTTCAGTTTCATTCAGTTTTACATTCAATTTCAATCATTAAATATATTTCTCAAAACATTTTAACAATATATTTCCACTTATTCAAATATATATTTATAAAACGCATCTTAACCCTTTCTCATTTTACTCAATCCAATTATTTCTTAAAGTATTCTTAATTTGTCTTCTTTTCTCTTTTTAATTATGTTTCAAATATATAGTTTGGAATATTCCAAATATTACATTTCCCTCAACTGATTTATTCATATTATTAAAACTTATCATTCTGTAAACTTCCAATATTATTGAGCATGTGACATTTATTACAATTTTTCCTTTGTTTCTACTTTTCTTTTCCTTTTTCATATCTTTTCATTATTAATATTTTGTATCTTAAAATCATGAAATCTTTGCCCTATGTTTCCCATTATTTTCCATCCATTTTCCCTCTTCCTTATATTTCCACTGTAAATCCCAGTTTAATTATTTATATTTTCAATATTTTTCCTTCTCCTCCACCTTCTTTTCCTTCTTTTCCTTTTGTTTTCCCTTTTTCTTCCTTTCTTTTCTATTTTAAAGTTCTGCACTCTCCTATTCTGCCCTATATTTCCCGTTGCTTCTCCTTTCTCTTTCCTTTTTTGTGTCTTTTCCTTGTTAATCCTAGTCTGTTTATTTCGTATACCTGGTAAGGATGAGAAGAATAAAACTCTTTTTGCCATTGTCTGTGGAGATTCTCAGTCATCCAGGTCATGATTGTCCCAAAGGTGCTTTTTCAAAAGGCAACTGGACTTCGTTTTTCATTGAAGACATTTCACTTCTCAACCAAGAAGCTGCTTCAGTTCTGACTGAATGGTGGAAGGATTTGTATTCCTTGCAGTCATCTGGTAATTAGCACCAGTGGTGGGTTTCAAAAATTTTTACTACCGGTTCTGTGGGCGTGGCTTGGTGGGCGTGGCAGGGAAAGGTTACTGTAAAATCTCCATTCCCACCCCACTCCAGGGGAAGGATACTGTAAAATCTCAATTTCCACCCAATCAGTTGGACTCAGGAAGCAGAGAATAGATAGGGGAGGTGCCAGTCAGAATTTTTACTACCGGTTCTCCGAATTACTCAAAATTTCTGCTACCAATTCTCTAGAACTGGTCAGAACTTGTTAAAACCCATCACTGGTTAGCACTCTTTCCGAGAGTCGTTGAGGACACTTGGAGGTTTATCAGTGCCTGAACTGATCTTATAAACAGTGCAAATGGAGGTGGAACTTTCTTGGAACTACTGAAAGGATTATGTTGTAAAGGGCTGTTCTGTCACCATCAATAGATACTTTTAAAACCTGCAGTTATGGTGCTATATTTTTTTCTTTTAGCTTCATAGGAAATTGGTTTTTCACTGTCCTTTCACTCTCTGGATGGTTAGATGCTCACGAAATCTATTTTCAGAAGCTTGTCTATTTCCTGCAATCAACTGCTATCTCTTTTATTATGATGAAACAAACAACCACCATCTTATGGTTATGGGTGGGAGAAGAAACCGAGAAACCAAGGTTCTAATCACCCTCAGCCACAGAAGTTGACTGGGGTGGCTTTGAGGCAGACACTTTTTCTTCAGCCTGTCTCATGTCATAGGACTGTAATGGTGAGGAAGAACAGGAGGAAGGAGAACTATGTATAGTATATTGCTTTGAACTCTCATGTGTAAGGTGGGATATAAATCAGTATCAACTTCAATATCAAGTCATTCTGGGAAATGGATGGTCTCTAAATATGATAAACACATAAATACATATATAGATAAATTTCCTTTCTTGTGTCCTTCATCCTTTATTTGAATGATTGAACTAGGCAGACCTGCAAGTATCTGAATGTGACCAGGGCCGGATTTTCCTATAGGCTAACTAGGCTTCAGCCTAGGGCCTCAAGATCAAGAGGGGCCTACATTCAAATTGTTAGCAAAATTAAAATTACACTATTCTAAAAACAGTGAACACTAAAACACTGAACTGAAAAAAATGGGAGGTGAAAGGGCCTCATAAGTGGAATAGCCTAGGGCCTCTTTTCATCTAAATCCGGCCCTGAATGTGACTATCCCCTTTGTGTGATTAGGAGCAACTATACCAGTTTTTTCTCAACTAGGGGCTTTCAGATATATTTCACTTTAATTTTTCTTCCAACTTATCTGAAACTTACACAAATTCTTACTTGTAAAAATTCTGAATAATTAAAACAAAAACAAAAACCAGACACCAGATTCACTTGTGGCACTAGAAGTGTCATTAAGTATCACTGTGTAAGGAAACACCTGAATAAAACATGGGATTGCAAGCTAAATTCCATAGGAAATATAATTCTGAGTTCTGGAATATACCTGTGGTTCAGGTTTGGGTGGGTGGGACATGCTGAATACTTAGTTAAATCAGGAGTAAGTTTCACATATGTGAGTCCTTCCTTCATTAGGGTTTACAAGTAAGGTAAAATCACACACAGAGTGATTTCAAGCTATTTTATTTTGCCTTTGTTTCATAGAACGAAAACAAGACACAGGCAATTTATACCTGTTTGTTTGTTTTTTTGGTTTTTACTTAAATGGCATCTTGTTTTAGGAAATCTGATGAGAGGTTTTTATGAAACACATTTGAAAACCAAGGATCAAACCAAGAATTTTATAACTACTGTAGCAATTTAATTCATTGAACCCAATTTAGGGCAGATGCATAATTCTGTAGTTACGTGGTTTATTATTAAATAATTATGGGGCTGATATTAGAACATGCAAATAACTGCCCTGGCATTATGAATTGATTATAAACACTAAATACTAATGTGTAGTAGTTAGTATTTATACTAAATGTGTACACAAAACGTGCTTGAGATTACAAACTGACCATCCTATTCTTGAATTAAGGCAGGCCAAAAACTTAACCTATAACACTGAAATAAAAGTAGTAACTAAACTGCACTGTTTTAATTAGGATTATATTTATGTTACAAACCAGACCATTTTATCATGGCACTTACACCAAGTTGGGAGGAAGTTTCAGCTCCCTTTAAATGTAACTTGACTTGATCTGGGCTGGTAAGCAACTGCAAAGCTTATAAGCAGCAGCTTATGTTGGGAAATTCTAGGATTTTTCGGCAAATATTCTGAGCATTCTGCCAATACACTACAAATATTAGTAATCCATAAATATTAATTTCCGTGTTTATATTTTATAACATTGACCTTTGCACAGAACAATCCCAGTGTATTTTCAGGATTTTTATAGCATTTGCATCCCACTGTTTAGCATTCTCTTCATTTCCATTTATGTGTCAATAAAACATGGACCAATTAAGGAAAAGTCAGTCTGTTCTATGTACAGTACATGTACTTGGAAGAAAGGTTTATTAAGTTCAGTAAAACATTTTCTCAAGCAAGACTAACTAGTCCTAAAAGCTTATTTCACAACAAAAATCCTAAATACAGTGGGAGTCAGTATGATTCTCAATCTATTGCGCTACCAGGATTTGGGAAGGGAAGGGAAGGATCCATCGATTTGTTTGGGGGTTGTTTTTTTATGAAACATATGGATAGAGTTTTAGTATCTTAGATTTATCGCATTTATTAGCTAAAAAAAATGGGAAAAGAAGATTTATTTAAAATCTGCCTAACCATATGTCAGCTGCTTTCATCTTCCAAAGCTGTCTTTCAAAAATGGATGATTTGTATGTTACTGCTATTTGATTTCCCAGTAATAAGCAAAATTAGTTTAAGAGAAAATCTAATAAAAAAAAAACAATTGTGAGACATTGATTTTCCTTGAGCTTTCTGCAATGTACTCAGTTTATAATCAGTTTTGTTGCAAATCCCAGAGGAAAATAGGCAATTATTATTATGTTCCCAGTTCATGATTTCTATGAAAAATTCATATTTTGTTTATATATTGAAATACAGCTTAAAATTATTAGAATTATTGCCTGATGGATAAAGATACACACTTCAGCTTATGTTATAATACCCTCTCAGGCATAAAGCCCACTTTGGCCAAGTTACTGTAATCCAGTTTATCTAATTCAGAGGTTATTATTAAGGTAAAATAAAGAGAAAATAGAGAAACAAGTACATGTAATCCTCATCTTATGACCACAGTTGGGGTCAGAACTTCCATCACAAAGCAAAAAGTGAGTTGCAGCCCATTTTATGACCTTTTCTGTTGTGGATATTCAATGAAGTAGCACAGGGATGGGTTCTAAAATATTTACTACTGGTTCTATGGGTGTGGCTTATTTTGTGGGTGTGGCTTGATGGTCATGTGACAATTATTTAGTATTTAGCAGAGGTACTGGTCTACCAGGCTTTTAACTGCTTGCAGAGCTGTACCGATCTACCCATTTATTTTTTGCAGGCACTGGTCTACCCATTTATTTTTGCAGGCACTGATCTACTCATGTATTTTTGCAGGTACTGGTCTACTCATTTGTTTTCTTTTAACACTGATCAGCTGTAGGGTGGCCCTTTGAAGCCCCATGGCAAGACTACAAACAGTTTTTTTCCCTCTAGCCATCAGCTGGGACTCAGGATGCAGCAATAGATTGGGGGTGGGGCTAAATAAAAGGTAAGAATAATGCAGAGGGTGGGGTGGGCAGGCACGGGGAGGTGGGGTGGGGGGTCGAGGGGGCAGAACTGGTTTGGTGGCATCATATCATCACTGCTACCAGCTCGGAAGAACCGGGCTGAACTGGGAGGAACCCATCACTGAATTAGCATGGTCACTAAGTAACTCCTGCAGTTGTTAAGTGAATAAGGCTTTCCCCATTGACTTTGCTTGTTAGAAGCCTCCTGGGAAGGTCACAGATGGTGATCATGTGATCCCAGGACAGTGTAACTGTTGTAAAAAAAACATATCAGAAGCCAATTGCCTGAATTTTAATCACACAACTGTGGGAATGCTGCAACGGTTGTAAGAGCAATAACCAGTCATAAGTCACTTTTTTTCAGTGCTGTCAGAACTTCAAAGAGCCTTTAATGAATGGTTGTAAGTTGAGGCCCACTTGTACATTTCTTTAAGGAAATGCAACCTATAAAAATTGTAAACGGCATCAATAGATAGGCTAGATTTTTTTTAGCCTATCAAGGGAAAAGTTGGATATACTCTTGTTTGATTTTGTAGATAAGATTCTGAAGGGATTAACAAACTGGAATTAAACTTTGCTCCTGGAGAGGAGAAAAGAAACAGATTGATTTCTCATCTCAGTTTCGCTGAAACATGTAAGTAAGAGTTAAGTTTGTGCAGAGATAGAAATCACAAGATTTCATACATCCTTTTCCCTCCCTCCCTCCAGGTACATTTACAGCAACCGGCTAGGAAGAAAGACTGGCATTCACTAATACCAGTTTCAGAAATGGCATAGCTAAAATGCTTCCGTTTTTGCTGGTTGGCATTTGGCCATTCTGCTGTGAGAAAAGCGGCTTCTCACTTGGAGACTTCACCCAAGCATTAACATCACCAGCAGATGCTGTGTTCTGACCTAGGCTTTCTTTATCTCCCTTGACATGCTGCCAAGACCTAATTGGCAATTAGCTTTGCAAGGCAACATGGAGCATAGAGTCAAAACGGAGCTGCAGAATTTACTGATCAGAACAAACAACATTGCTTCCTGCAAAGTCTCACATGCCTTTGCTTCTCCTTTATGTCTTATGGGAGGGGCCAATCATCTCCAAGCCCTACTCCTGAGTTGCCCCTTTTGTTTTAACTGTTCTTGCCTTCTGGCAGCTCTGCACATACACGCAGTGGGAACAGGCTCCCCGTTTCTCTGCCTCGCTGATGTCCGAATCTGGAGGCTCCGGAGTCTGCACATAATTCCCAGATGGCCGTGGCCTCATCTCTGCCTCCAACGCAGAGCCCTCGTCCGAGACTTCCCCAGACTTCAGGACCAGTCCATGTTCCTCCCCAGCCTCCCCACTGTTTGACTCTGCTGCCAGCTCTGCAGGCTGCTGGTGGACCACAACAAGCTGATAGAGAAGTGTATCCCATTCCCTCCAGCCAGCCACATTCAGGATTTAGGACTGTGTTCTTGTTCCTTTATTTTATTTCATGATGGTATTCTGTCCTTCACAGAGTATAAAACTGATGAAAAATTAATTCTTCCATCTAGCATTGAACTTAGTACCCTCTCTCTAGTTTTTCTGGAATGAAGTTTTCCCTGAGATCTGGAGGGCATCCATTCTGCTGTTGTTTAAAAGAGCCACAAAGACCTGGCTCTTCACGCATGCTTTCAACAAGGCAGAGGGAGATCCTTCACTTCGTTATCCTTGTCCTTTTTTATCTTTATCTTTTTATATCTTGTTGCAATTTCCCACTTTGATTGATGCAGGCCACCTGGAGTCATTGAGAGTTGGTTGGTATATATCAGTGTTGGCGAACCTTTTCCACACCGAGTGTCGAAACAGGAGCACGTGCACATGTGAGGGAGCTTCAGAAACCAGAAGAGAAATTCCCCAGTGTACATGCGCACTGGGGAGCTGGTCTTCCAGTTTTCTGCACTCCCACATGTACGGAGACCAGCTGGACAGTGCACATGTGCACACTAGAACCCAGAGAGATGACTCTGTGTGCCATTTCCAGCACACGTGCCATAGGTTCGCCATCACTGGTATATATCAGAGTTGAAATCCAGCAGGTTCTGACAGGTTCTAGTAGTGGAAATTTTGAGCAGTTCGGAGAACCAGCAAACACCTCTGGATGGCCCCAGAGTGGGGTGAGAACGGAGATTTTGCAATATCCTTCCCCCAGGAGTGGGGAGGGAATGGGGATTTTGCAGTATCCTTCCCCTGGAGTGGGATGGGAATGGAGATTTTGCAGTATCCTTCCCCACCACGCCCACCAAGCCACACCACACCCACCAAGCCACGCCCACAGAACTGTTAGTAAATAAATTTGGATTTCACCACTGGTATATATGTTTCCCAACTCCCAACAGCTTTGGACACTTGCAGGTAAACAATACTTAGCTGTCACTTTGAGTCTCAAAGGCATTCAGTAAATACTAAGAGTTTTGTCTTTGCATAGTTAATCTTTAATTCTTTATTCTTAATGTAACTCAGGAGTGATCCTAGGGCATGTCTGAAACATGGAATGACATCACCAGCATACAGCAGTCTGGATTTAAACAGATGATCTAACTGTTCAGGTAGGCAAAAAAGAATTGATATAGATGTTAATCATTAGTGATGCAATGTATAAGCCTGCCTTATTTGCACATAAATAAGAACTACTTTTCCTCTCATTTAGATGGCTATAAACTGAAATAAAGGGATTTGGGGTTTTTTGTAATTCAAGTCAACGGGTCAAGTGTTGGATTTGCTACAGCAAGCTCCAGGGAGAATTATTGAAGACATCTAAGGACCATTTTGACATTATGTTATTTTTGCAATTGACTTTTATTTGGAAATATATGTCTTGTTGCTTAAATGGCTTTGGGTGTTTGCAAAGATACAATAAGGGTATTTATCAACATGTGCTGTTAAGGAAAAAAAGGGAAATGCTAGAAACTCATAAATTAGGGGCCTAGTCTTCTAGCCAGGATCATCGGTATCTTCTCCCTCTATACATGAATCGATTTTATTGACAAATGGCAGAACCCAACGACTTTGGCCAATCTTGCAAATCTGATTAATATTAGCTGAGCACCAACAAATTTGATTAATATTAGCTGAGCATCAACAAATCTGATTAATATTAGGTGGGAGAGAAGCAAAAAAATATCAGGATCATAGGATAGCTTGGGAACTACTTTTTAAAAAAAAATTCGTGGGAAAAGAAATGGCAACAAACATCCATGCTGTTGCCACAAAAAATAAATGGAGGCTACGAGGAGCTGAACTTGACTTGAGGAAAGCTTTAGTTTTTAAGGACACAGATCATTTCAACCAGGTAATCACCGTCAATCCTTGTTCTGCTTTAGAAATCGGCATGAGTAGGTTTTTGAAATTGCCTATTAGGGAAATGTGTTCTAATTCTGACAGGAAAAGAGAAAGTGTTCTGCAAATTTCCGAATCTCTGGGTTTCCTCTGAGTAGAAAAAAAAAATACATCTGTGACTGACCAAGTCAATCTTCTGCCTCTTTGAGAATTTAATGCACACCCCAGGACTTAATGTCACTGGAATGGTAGACCTGTTGAAGACAATGCATCCTTTTGTCACTTTTTAACCACATCAGTGCAAGAACAGCAACTTCCACCCATGAGTTTTTCTCCACAATTTTCTTTTTCCAAAATGAAATAATTTCCAAGGCAAATATTCATTAGAATTAGCAGGAAAAAAACACACACATGGAACTAACTCTGCCTAGCACTATATTATTGGGATAGAACTTGCATATGGCCATCACCAATTCCAGATGTGAGGTTTCTGATTCTGGCAGAGTTTGATATTTTAAAATGCTCTTTTTGATAAAACAACAGCAAAAGAAACTATTCTTTTGAAGGTTTCCTCTGGATCCAAGGCATTTGCTATCGAAGAACAAGGACCAGATGGGGCTCTTTTTCAAGATGTTAAAATAGCAACATGCAGTTTTGCAATTAACAGGAAGGATAGAAAGAGGAAATGACTCTTGCATACCAGATGTACCAAACAAAGATAGCTGTTGAAAACCGTGCAATTTCTTCTTCTGGTTCTACTCCTTCTTCTATCTCACCTCTAAAATTGGGCCAAGGTTCTAACACTGAGGTATTAAATAACTTGTTAGAGCTTTGTCTTCTACTGTTGTGATAACACCAGCAGAGGAGTGCCCATAATTTGACTGAAGCCAAACCCCAAAGAATAACGATAGCAACAGCAGCTGCATTTAGTCTTATATACCACCCTACAATGCTTTACAGCACTCTGGATTGTTAAAATGTAGAAATATTATTTGCAAATTGCCCCCAACAATCTGAGTTCTCATTTTACTGATCTTGGAGGGATGTAAAGCTGAGTTAACTTTGAGCCCCATCAGAATTATATTCCGGGTTCTACTTATCTTTATTACTGGTTCGCAACGGGAAATCAATATGCACGCTTACTTCGCTCGCTCATGCGCCTTGCTTCTGCGCATGCGCAGATCACCAATGAAGACATCTGGGGTGGTGGGCGGGACTTCCCGCCGGTTTTAATACTGGTTCTTGTGAACCGGTCCGAACCGGGGGCAACCCACCACTGGCCTGCACTGGCAATACTGTTTATATTGGTGGCTCTTTGACAAAAGGGATGAGAAGGCACAAAGGAAAAGATAAAGATTTCCTCTGTCCAATCATGTCTGACTCTAGGGGCAATACTCATCTCTATTTCTTAACCAAGGGAGCCAGCATTGTCCGAAGAAACTTCTCTAGTCATGTGGCCAGCATGGCTATACGCTGAGGTGCATGGAACGCTGGTACCTTCTCACTGAAGTGGTACCCATTTATCTATGTGCATTTGCATGTTTTCAAGCAACTGGGTTGGCAGGAGCTGGGGCAAGTAATGGGAACCCACCCCAACACACAGCACTTGGATCTTTAACCTGGGCTGTCAGCTTTTCGGCTGACAAGCTCAGTGTCTTTAATTGCTGAACCATCACACCCCCTATAGTGGGTTGTCCCCGATTCGGATCGGTGGGTTGCCCCCGGTCAGATCGGTTCACAAGAACCGATAGTAAAACCAGCAGTAGGCTCTACCCACCACACCAGATGTCATCATAGGCGATCTGTGCATGCACAGAAGCTTTCTTTCAATAGTGCAATCCCATTGCGAACCTGTAGTAAAGGTAAGTAGAACCCACTCCTGCCCTATAGGATGATGCAAACCAAAATACTGAGACACTGTTATTAAGCCTTTAGCTATCCAAATGCCTGTTCCATCAAATGTCACTGCTAGCAATGACTGACATGTTTATAAGTTCTCTCCCTTGGTCTGAGCGACTCTGTGAAGGCTTTCATGAACCAGCGTCTGATGGGGGTATGCACTGTATCTTAGAATAATAAATAGAATGCAAGCAGTCTCAGAGGTTACCTATCACAAAATGCTCCAAAGCCTGACATTCCTGAAAAGGAATGCTTTATGTATAATTCATTATATCCAGCCTCCACATCATGTTTAATAATCTACTATAATTAACTGTGTATTACAGGAGCATGGAGTACAAGCCTGCATTGTTTATATACTGTAGGATCCAATCTGATTTGGTCACAGAGATCAGAGGTTGAACCTTCCAAGCTTATATACTTATATAAGCTTATATGTTTATATACTGTTCCTGCTGCTCTCAGGGTGAAATAATCAAAAAGTGGCAGCCTTGACCATATCTATGCAATAAAAAAACCCCAAACATCTCACTGAAAGTCTCTACAATTTGAAATGCAGAAGCAGAGGAAAATTAGATGTGCTTACAGCTCTTATACTGTGCTGCCCAAGTACTCTTTACAAACTGGCCAAATCAAGGGATTGCTTGCAGGCACATCAACGGTGTAGCAGATTAATTGGTCGGTGTAAGACATAGGTGGAACATGTAGCATTGCAGCCTTCCATATAACTGATGGTGACTTGCTGGGATGAACCTCAGAAGTCATTCAGCATGCAGGCAGGGGCTTGTAAGTAAACAAGGCCTCTTCAAAATATGTAGTTCTCCTGTGTAGACCTTTTACACAACAACAACAATGATACAATCCAGGAATATTTCAGTTTCCCACAGTGCTAAACATGAGCCCACTATCTACAAGCAACAATGGGATCATAGTGATCTACCAGTGGGTTTCTCAGTGGGCAACATCCATGGATGACAGGTCATGGAAATTCTCAATGTTAAGAAGGAAGGAATCCATCAAACTCAATTTATGTAGATTTGAAGCACACTATCATTTTCAATCATCAAACTACTCTCTGTGACACTACTGTCTTATCCAGGTCAAATTAGTTGATCAGCAATCAGATTGTGACTGCTACTCATTTCTTGGAGGATTGCTTTCCTGAAACAGGATATCATATGTCCTGCAGAAGTTGGCAATCCAACAGACATCAGTCTATACTATTAGCTCTCTCTTAAATCAGTACCCAAGTCCACATAGGACATCTCACTGCCTCCAGGGTATGGCTTCATGCTGGTTAGTAAGCATCAGTCTGCCTCCAACCTGGGTTAAAGAACTGCAGTCATAGATGACACTGTGAAAGGCCACAGATGTATTACCCTGCATTTGCTGCAACTGTAGCTTTTTAATCTGTCTCTTCTTCCGTCACTAATTCCAGAAAACATTTTGATTTCTGCATTCAGAGTTACAGTCATGGTGGCAAATAGCCTATTTAAAGTTCTGTTATCTGTTCCCAACTTGCCTGATGACTTTAGGACATGCTAAGCAGAACACCGGTAGGCACATGGAGTTTGATATCAACAAGGAGCATGCGTTCACAATGAATGTTATCACCTACTGTCAGCAGAATGGCAGTCTAATTTATGGTATTAAATAAACACCCTCTTTGGTTTTCAGGCCCTTCTTCATTATGCAGTTAATACCACAACTACACGGCATTGATATAGCACATGACTGAGGCCCTCATTGTTAGGGAGTTCATGCTGTTGCCAGCAGCATCTTCCTCTATGAGAATGCTATCATTTTGACCAAGAAATAGTTGTCACTTCTGATTGCCACCAGCTAACAATCAAATGTGTCAACAATCCAAGTGTTGACTCCATTTAGAAATACTAGGTTGATTCTGCAAGCATCTAGAAGCACAGGTTTAGATCCAAGAGGCAAACTGCATGCTGTCATACTATTGTATGGTAGGGTTGATTTTATTTCTCAGCAGCTGCTCAAGTAGTTCTCATGAAGATTAATCAAGCTGAGTGTGAGGGACAGAGGTATATCCTCACAGCCTAGGAAAGTATTCAGAAGAACTGCTCAGTGAACTCACTGAAGCATGCCAGTACAACTATTAAGAATTACAGTTGGCACACTGTGCATGGCCTCAAGAAACATGGGGACAGTTGAGGAACTGACATAAGAAATTGTTGGCAAATTGCTGACATAAGAAACCATTTATGCTTTCTACATGCTTACAAAGCTCGGAAAATAGGATTCACCACTTGACATATTGCAGCCAAGTCTTAGAATACAAAGAACAAGAATGCAAAGCAACATTCTGCATATGTCACAACTCACCCATAGGTAATTTGGAGAGTATGTCCAGTTAGCTGTGTAAGGATACCCTGCTAAAGGCTTTTGTTCCTTTGAGATAATCTTTATTGTATTGGCATGCAGGAAGTGATATGTCTGTTTTACTGCCACCAACAAGTGACTTCTTTATCCAAGGAAATTATACCTAGAATGCACGAAGAAGGCTCTATTTTAGGGCAGACTGGTATAGTGCATGTTGTATATGGAATGGATGTATAGGGGTTAACAGGGGAAAATACCACTGTTTGCAAGCTTTCATGCTGGAGTCTACACCCTCATGGTACTATGGATAAATTATCTGGCCAGGAAGGACTCTAGCCACTGATTTGAATGAAAGGGTGAGCTTCATTCATTTTATGCGGCTGTGGAATGACACAAAAATATAGGCAGGTACATGGAAAACAAACCAAGACCTCACATGTAAAGAGAATTTGCATGCTGTAGTAAAATGGGGCCCCAAACCCACCCAGTGTTCTGCTGTGGCACATATGAAGGTCATATGGAGACAACATTGCATTTGAGCAAACATCTCTTTTATTCAAAAGAAGGTTGCATTGCCTTGATGGAACATTGTTAACATGCCACTATGGTCATATGACAGGAGATCCAAGGAAGAAGCAGGGAATTGGTTCAGAGAGATGGCAAATTCTTTTCTTGAAACAAGTTGTCAATTAAGACATTTCCATTCCACTGAGAAGCTCAGGGAAGGAAACAGTTGTTTTTGGGAATAAAATCTGCAGTGATATAGTTGCCAACATCCCCAGTTATGGTAGGCCTGAAAGCAACAGTAAAGATACACTACTCCTATGCAGAATTTGTTTGTAAGTAAAATGGGCTGTAAATCTGGAGTGGTCCCTGGAAGCAGTTAGAACATGCTTAGGATTCTGGGTAGACTGAACATGACCACATGTTTGTTGGACCCGTGCCCCTCCTGGTTAGTGCTGGCTTCCTGGGAGGTGACACTAGGCTGGCTCCAGGTGATTATAAGGGCTTCATTGGGTGAGGGTGTCTTTCCCGCCGCCTTGAAAGAGGCGGTGGTGAGACCTCTTCTCAAGAAGCCCTCCCTGGACCCGGCAGTATTGGCTAATTATCGTCCAGTCTCCAACTTTTGCTTTGTGGGGAAGGTTGTTGAGAGTGTGGTTGCGCAACAACTCCCCCAGCACCTGGAGGAAACGACGTATCTGGATCCGTTCCAGTCGGGCTTCAGGCCTGGGTACAGCACTGAAACGGCATTGGTCGCATTGGTTGATGATCTCTGGAGGGCTCGGGACAGGGGTTGCTCCTCTGTCCTGGTCCTGTTAGATCTCTCAGCGGCTTTTGATACCATCGACCATGGTATCATGCGGCACCGGTTGGTAGAGTTGGGAGTGGGAGGCACTGTATTATGGTGGTTCTCCTCCTTCCTCTCCAAACGGTCGCAGTCTGTGTTGACAGGGGGGCAGAGGTCGACCCCAAGGCCCCTTATATGCGGGGTGCCACAGGGATCGGTTCTCTCGCCCCTTCTGTTCAACATTTATGTAAAGCCACTGGGCGAGATCATCTGTGGTTTTGGGGTAAAGTACCACCAGTACGCTGATGACACACAGCTGTACATCTCCACCCCAGACCACCCCAACGATGCCCTTGAGGTGATGTCCCAGTGCCTGGAGGCCGTACAGATCTGGATGGGGAGGAACAGGCTCAGGCTCAACCCATCCAAGACCGAGTGGATGTGGTTTCCGACATCCCGATATAGTCAGCTGGTGCCATTGCTGACTATTGGGGGCAAATGATTGGCCCCACGGAAAGGGCTCGCAACTTGGGCATCCTCCTGGATTCACGGCTGTCTTTAGAAGAGCACTTGACGGCCGTGACCGGGAGGATTTTTCATCAGGTTCGCCTGATTTGCCAGTTGAGTCCCTTTCTAGATCGGGACTCTTTACACACAGTCACTCACGCCCTCGTCACCTCCCGTCTGGACTATTGTAATGCTCTCTACATGGGGCTCCCCTTGAGGAGCACTCGGAGGCTCCAACTGGCGCAGAGTGCAACCGCGTGGGTGGTTATGGGAGCGATGTAGTGCTCCCATGTAACACCCCTCCTGTGTGAGCTTCACTGGCTCCCGGTGGTCTTCCGAGTGCACTTCAAGGTTTTGGTTATCACCTTTAAAGCACTCCATGGCTTAGGACCTGGTTATTTATGGGACCGCCTACTACCACCAATAGCCTCCCATCAGCCTGTACGCTCCCATAGAGAGGGGCTCCTCCGGGTGCCGTCGGCCAAACAATGCTGACTGGAGGCCCCCAGGGAGAGAGCCTTCTCTGTGGGAGCACCTACCATCTGGAACGAGCTCCCCCCGGATATACGGAGGATCCCGGACCCGCGCACCTTCCGTCGCGCGCTCAAGACCTATTTATTCCAACAAGCCGGACTGATCTAAGTTATTTTCCCCTTTTAATTATGAATTTTAATTTGTTTTAAATTATTGGGGTTTTAATTATCAGCCAAATTATTTAATTTGTTTTATTCTATTTTAAACTTTTGTATTTATATGTTTTATTTATGGTTGTACACCGCCCTGAGTCCCCCAGGAGTAGGGCGGTTTATAAATCTAATAAAATAAAATAAAATAAATAAATAATGAATCCTTCCAGCTGCTACTGGTAGACATTAAGTCAGAGGTCTCCAACCTTGGCAACTTTAAGCCTGGCGGACTTCAACTTACTTCAGTTTTGCTGGCTGGGGAATTCTGGGAGTTAACGTCCACCAGGCTTAAAATTGCCAAGGTTAGAGACCCCTGGATTAAGTGATGGTGAACTGAGAGGAATTGCTGGCAACTTGTCCTGTAATGGTGAGTCCATGATAAATATCTGTGAAAATATAACACTAATATTGTTAGTCCCCGAGAAGTCCTACATTGTATGAAGGGAATGATGCTTGCTCAGATACAGATACATTCCCAAGGAACATTTCTTGCAGAACTTCTGTAGTCACATATAGTATGTCCTTCCTTTGGTTTTCCAACTGACTTGTTCAACAGCTACAGAATGAACTGTATGTCATTCTACATGCTCAGCCACAAACTGTCAGCAGGTCTGTGATTCAACCATTGCAAAAGGCATTTAATTACTGGATGGTGTCATTGCAGTGCTAGCTGGGAAATTGGGGACATGAATACTTGATACTGTATCTTGCTTGGAAAAGAAAGTGAGAAATGTCAGGCTACATTGCAATGGAATTGGTCAACTTGCCACGGCTAACTTGCCACAGCCAACAAGCTACTGCCAGCTCACCGGCACCAACTCACAGGTGCCATCTCGCCACAGGACAACTTGACACAGCAACGCAGCAGGGACAGCTCACAGTGGGAGCCAGGTGAGCAGGCGAGAAAACAGGTATTGCAATGCTCTTGGTAACCAGTTGACAGAACCATGAGAGAGGGATGAATGGAAGATAGGGAAAAGGCAGAACTAAAGTTTGCCAACTTCCCTTGCCAGTTGCCAGAACTGCAGTCCAGACCCCAGCTTAAAATAATGTCATCGTCTGTGCCCAGGAAAGTGGACTTCCTCTATAACTGTGGCTGTCATATGAGACAGATATTTTCTCTCAAGTGTATATAGTTTTCATAAAGCTTTTAAAAAAAGTCAATCTGCCAACAGGCCCTGTTTTGGATGCTTATTTATTCTCCTTGTTATTCTTTTGTTGTTTTTGATCCTATATATTTTATCTTCCATAAACACAGATGTTTAGAGCCTGCAGTAATTCATTTCCTTCTGCAGTAACAGAGGGCAAATGCCACAAGAGCCATTATTCTGAAAGAGTCTGCCTTTAGGGAGAAATAGAAACAGAATCTATGGCCCACATTCTTCCAAGCTGCTTTTTTTATGAGCAAGCCAGAGGCCAAAGGATTATTTCATTCATTTAGATACTTCCCTTCCTGGAAACCCACAAAATTCTATCTCCATTTTCTCCTGAAAATGCCCTGTTGATGTTACAGCTCAGGTGACAAGATTATGCTCAGAAGCTAACCAAAGGCAAAGGGATAATAAATAGACAGGGCAGCAATAGGTCTACATAGCTTCATAGCTAAAAAGAATGTGTCTTTTCTTAAATTAGCACCACCTTAATTCTCTTAGCTTTTTTTTTTGTATAGATTTTAAACTAACTTTACATGTTATACACTACCTATATCAATTCTACATAGGAACAATATTTTAAATGTTGTATTGTATTTATGTATTGTACTAGTAAATGACCAAAATAAATACAAAAGTAAGCCAATCCTAATGTGTTATCTGTCTAGATTTACTTTTGTGACGGATGGACAACAAACATGGTCTATTCATTACTCATTACAAAGAGGGGTGGTGGCTCAGTGGTTTAATGATGCTGGAAAGAGTCTTTGCTCTGGTGGTTCGAGTCCTAGCACTGCGTAGCAGGATGAGCTCCTGTCAGTTGCTCAGCTTTGTTCACCTCACGTTCTATACAAGTAGATAGATAGATTCTGTTTCGGTGGGGAGACGAGCTGTTGCTCTTTGCAGTCAGTCAGAATTAGTCAGATTCCTGATGGCTCTGAGCCTTCCCTGTTGCACTGTCTGTTTGCGAGGCACTTCCGGAAGGGGGAGGGGGCTTGGGTAATACTGCAGGAAGAGCTGCTCATCTTTCTTTCTGGTATGAAGGCACCTTGCCTTCCTGTGGTACACCTTGGGAAGCCTGCAAGCAAACAGGGCTGGTACCTTGGCAAGCTAAACTACTACTCTGCACTTGCATTGTGGTCTCCTGGCTACTGTAACACTACCATATGCTAGTCGTCATCATCATCATCATCATCATGGTACTAAGTATAAGATGGTTGTGTTGGTACCTTCTCTGGCTGCACAGTGCAGTGTATTCTTGTTCCTCCAATCCTATTGGTGAAAAATAAAAGTGAAGGGACCAAATTCTGCCATCCCAACAAATTCCATTGAGTGGGAGATGTTGTACTCATCTTCCAATCTATGATGGGCAGATCTCCTGTGATCATGGTTCAGCTCATGGGCTTTAGAGGGAAGAGGGAAGGGCCTCGAGGGAGAGAAGCAGGAGCTCCTACCATAGCAACAGAGCTGGGGCGCAGTGGTTAGAGTGCTGTACTGCAGCTATTTCAGCTGACTGCTAGTTCAGCAAATCAGCAGATCAAATCTCACCTGCTCAAGGTTGACTCAGCCTTCCATCCTTCCGAGGTGGGTAAAATGAGGACCCAGATTGTAGTGGGCAATATGCTATTTAGTATACTGTCTTTGTTGTAAGCCGCGCAGAGTCCTCGGGAGAGTGGGCGGCATAGAAATACGATAAATAAATAAACAAACAAACAAACAAACAGTCAGATAAAAGAGGACTGAGTCTGGGGCAGGAACCTAAGTAAACATGTCAGACAAGACCTTTCCCTCCCCCCCCCCCCCCAGTTCTCATGAAAATAACAGGAACTAGAGAGGAAGCGCACTTGCAAGTTTCTTATTTATTTACCTAATTATATAACTGCCCATCTCATGAGAAGGGATTCTGGGCTGCATATAATAGTACTATTGTTTTGTAATAAAAGCTATACTGCTATACTAAGCATTGGATACTTAGTCTGATCTACCCTCAGGGGCTGACAGTGGGAAATTCTGAATTGGCCACCAATAGCTAAATATGGCTTTCATGGAAGCACTGATATGGGTGCTGGTGTCTGGGGAACAGAACAGGTCATGCAAGTTTTGTCAGTGGATGAGCCATCTATTGAAGTTATGTATTCAAACTTCCATGCGGTTTCTCCCCCCACCTCCACCCTGATCAATGCTGCATACCTTTGAATGGCCCAAGGAGCAGGAGGTCTTCAACTATGATGGTTTCCAAATCAGTAACAGAGTTGGAAGGGACCTTGGAGGTCATCTAGTCCAACCCTCTGCTCACGCAGATCTGTATTAGGGTTCGAGCCACTGAACTGCCGACCTTTCTGATCGACAAGCTCAGTGTCTTAGCCACTCAGCCACCTAGTTTGTACAGCAGTACAAATGTTGCAAGTTTCTTGGCACCGGGGGGCAGAATGAATGATGGGAAACTTGAGAGCTGTTGGATGCTACAAACCACATGTTTTTAGAGGCATGTTAGTATTGCCACGACAGATGTGATACAGTTTATGATAAAATAGGCATTTTGCATGATCTTGCATTAGGGCATATCAATTTTTTCAACTTTCAATTTCCAAATATTAGGGTTGCTCAAACATTGTGACATACCCTGGGGATTGTAAAGATATTTTGGTTACTTTAATATTTATTTATTTGTTTGTTTGATTGATTGATTTATATACCTCCCTTCTCCGGAGACTCAGGGTGGTTTACAATGCATTAAGCAATAGCCTTCATACTTTTGTATATACCTGCTTAGGGCTTTTGGCCCCTCCCCCTAAGCGGTGTTCTTTTTTATACAAAGTCAGCTTATTGCCCCCAAAATTTGGGTCCTCGTTTTACCTACCTTGGAAGGATGGAAGGCTGAATATAATTTAGATGTGCTTGGTAAGTAACTTACCATATCATAACTTTTTAACATTTTGTTTCATTTATAACCCACCCTTTTCCTGTACTGAGGAAGAACATGGGGCGACAGTCCTGAAGGCTGGGGAAGGCCCAGATGAGGGCTTTGCATCAGAGGCAGACATGGGGCCAGGGCCATCAGGGAGTGAGGTGTGGACTCCAGAACCTCCAGAGACTGATAGAGTGAGGCAGAGGAACAGAAGGAGCCTGTTCCTAATGCACGCATGAGAAGAGCTGCCAGAAGGCAAGAGCAGCTCAAGCAAAGAGGACAACTTGGGTGTAGGGCCAAGAGATGATTGGCCCCTCCCATAAGGCTTAAAACAGACCAACAATAGTGTTTGGGCTTTGCTGGAAAACAACATTGGTAGCTTCGTCTTCGTCTTGTATTTATTTTTGTATTTGTGATGTCTGAAAGTTTGCCAAGAAAGGCCTTTGGCGGTCTGCCTAATTGGACCAAGGTTTGTGATAGGACTGAGGAATTTGTGTTGGAAGGAATTTAGTTTTAGTTGAACGACGCTGGGAATGAAGTAATTCTCAGCTGTTCGAAAAAAGTTTGTCTGTTTTTTCACCAACTGATTTTCCTACTACTTACTTGGGCCTGGGTCACAACAGGGTGTAGCTCTGCTGCTATGCATTCAAAATGACTGATATATCTAAATTGGAGTTCTTATTGAACTTTGGCTTTGCTCCAGAGTTCAGAGAGAGTAAAGATTTCTCCTTTCTCTATGTCAGAGGTGTCACTCAATTTCATTGAGGGCTGCATCAGGGCTGTAGTTGACCTTGGGGGTTGGGGATGGGCGGGGGGTGGGGTGGCCAACTGGGTGGGCGTGGCCAGCTTGACACCACTCCCTAAACTGCTAGCATGTTTCCTCTTCACATTGGGTAGACCGGAACAAAGCAAAGTGGATAGACTGGGCTGAAACAGCGCAGGCTGGCCTCTTACATTTTCCAGGACAGCCCCACAGGCTGGATCTGACCACGTTGCGGGCCAGATCCAGCCTGCAGCCCTTGAGTTTGACACCCCTGCTCTTTGTGATGCCATGGAACAACAGCCCTTGAAATGAAGCCTGGTTCTGGAACAAGAACAGGATGACTGTGTAACTTAGAGCAGAACTGCAACAGCAAATGACAGGCAAATGGATTGGAAGATGAGGCAGCAGAAAAAATTAGTTCAACTGCTGTCATGGGAAATTGAAAGGAATAACTGCATATCAGGAAAAGCAAACCATGACCACAGGGTTCCTGTTCTCGAAAGTTCCTCAATGAAATGGCTGTTTAATAACATTTCCATAATCCAGTTCTCCTGAAATTCTTTTATTAGCCATAGCAATGGTTAGATTTCCTTAACTATTCCTCCTCTGCATAGGGTATATGCAGCACATCTGCAGATCAAAACAGTGGAATAAAACATGAGCAGCAGAGATATTCCCAAAGAATCATCTCTGGCCACTCAGCTTGTCAACTGGTAGCCAGATGCAGTTGGCCTGGGGACTGTGCAATCATCCAGTTGATGGAACCACAGGAGACTGACATCAGTAACTTGCACACAACGAATGTGGAAATTACAGAACAGCAGTGAAGGTAGCCAGTACTGAAGAAATAAAGGAGAAATATGTGGTTTTCTATGGTGTGACTACAGTTAACTATAAAAAGGAAGGAAGCAAGGAAGCTGGGAAGCAAAGAAGAAAGAGAGGGGAGAGGAGGGGAGAGATAGTAAAGTGTTCAGAAAATGATTCCTCAATCTAATCTCATATAGGAAACTCCAAAAACGAGCAGGTTGGGTAGTGGCCATGGGAAGGGATGGGTCCTGAAGTTCAGCTTACAACCAATTGCAGATCCTCAGCATTGCTATGTAGATTGTGTAATCTTTGGATAAGGCTCAATACACATTAGCACACCATATGATGACCGCATATTGGAATTCACTCTGGGAAAAGATAGACAGTTCATCATTGAATTGGTGCCAGGGTGTCTCAGTCATGGACTGATTTCAGAGCGCAGGTGGGGATATGCAGCCATGTCATTTCCAAGCGGTTGCAGGAGTGTCTTTGCATTGGGGATGGTAACCGTGTGAATGTGTCCCAAGGATCAAACTGCATCTTTACATATAAGGCATCAGCAAGAAGCACAGTTATCTGTAGATATATATCATAGCAGGTGAATTAGAGCCAGTGGTGGGATTCAAGTAATTTAACAATCGGTTTTCTGCCCTAATGATTTCTTCCAACAACCAGTTTGCCAAATTGCTCAGAAAGTTAACAACCGGTTCTCCTGAAGTGGTGCGGAATGGCTGAATCCAACCAATGATTAGAGCCATAAAGTTGAGAGACGTTTGACTGGCCACGATAGCCCAAACCACCATCTTGGCCTAACCCTTCAAGTCAACCTGTGCTGAATTTACCGGTGGAGACCTCACAGGACTGGTGCTTTAGTACAAAAGAAATGTCTATTTGGTCTTTCTGGTCTCCCGCCTTTTACAGGGAGGCAATGACGCAATCTTGAACTCTGTACTTTTACAAGAGGAGGGAGCCCTTTTCACGTCATCGCGAGCAGGGATTCACTTAATCCAGGAAGCCTGCCTCGCTGTGTTGAGGGTCCTTCCTCGCCACTCGATTGAATGGGCCCCACGCTTGCCCCAAAGTCTTAACACACGCGATCCTCCTCCCCCCACCACCCCATTTTTTTTAAAGGTAGCTGCTGATTTCGCATCCCGGTGTCTGGGATTTCTCCCGACCCCTAATCCCCCTACCCCATAAAGAGAAAGTCTCGGCCCCCTTCCCTTCCCCTCCCGTGTTTACATTCACGCATTTCGCTCGGCTCTTCCTGGTTTGCGCTGGAAATCGTCTGCAGGAGCCCCACCCACCCCTCGGTACTCCGAGAGCTCCGCTCACACGGGTCGCCGCGAAGGTGCTTCGGGAGGAAGGGAGCGGAGAGAAGCGGGACCGAGGGCAGCTCCCGGTTCTGGAAAGAGCAGCTCCCCCAAGCCTGTCTCTAAGCCCGGACTAGTGGCGGCAAGCGAGGACATCTGTCATTGTGACGGGCCAGCAGCTGCAAGCACGCGCTCCCCGCGGGAGCCCTTAGATCACAAAGCGCCTCTCACCTGCACGGCCAGGGAGAAGAAATCTCTCTCTCGCTCTCTCTTTCTTTTCTCCTTCTCCTTCCTTCCTCTCTCTCTCTCTCTCTCTCCCGCCCCCCATTCTCCCTCTACCTCTCTCTCCTTTTCTCTGTCTCCCTCTCCTTACCTCCCTCCCTCCCTCTCTCTCTCTTTCTGGACTGAAGAGGCAAGGCAGGTCACGCTTCGAGAGGCGTGAAGGAAAAGGAAGAAGTGGCTTCCTCTGACTGACAACATTTATTGATCGGCAACGTCGGGCAAGCAAGTTGCGGGGAGCCGATCGGCGGGAGATCGCCCCTCAGCCTCGTTTCTTCCGGTAGGCTCCAAAACCTGACCCGCCAAGCTCGCCTGACCTTCCACTTCCCAAAGCACCCCTCCTCCCTCCTTTGAGATTTCCTTCATTGTGTGGCTGAGCTGCTTGGAGGGGAGTCCCCCTCGGTCTCCACCCCTGCTCTTCTGCTTCTCTGCTTTGGCTGGTGGATGCTGAAGATCCCCCCCCCCCCACTTCTTCCCCGGAGCAGGCGAGGCCCAATCGAAAAGAAAAGGCAGAGTGGGGGACACCAAGCCTTCCAGCACACGGGAACATCTTGGGTGCGTTCCGACAACCTTCCTCGGGTTTTGTCCCAGGTTGGTTGTCTCCTCGGTGGGAGTTGCCGGAGGATTTAGAGAAGGAGGCGGAGGGAAGAAGGGAGGCGACGAAGCTGGGGAGGAGGGGGGGGAGACGGTCGATTGTGACAGGCTGCTGAACATCTGGTGCAGCCTTGGCATTAACTGGGATGAGACTCGGATTAATCAATCTCCCACGCGTGAAATCGCATATCTCAATATTGTGATCTGGCTTGCGGAAACGGGGAGGAAGCCTTCCCCGTTGTGTAGCCCATTACCGAAACAATCATAGGCAGAGAAGACAAGTTTATTCTCTCTTTCCCTCTTGGCCTAAAGGTGCAAGAAAGGTTGGTACTTTGCTGTTCTGTGTATACTTTGGGGCATGATACTGTGGCATCCCCTCCCTTTTCATCTCACTCTACAGCTAGATAACTTGGCCTTGGTTGGAGTACAGTGATACCTAACATTATGGTTGCATTCACTGCAACACCAAACCAGGTCAAGCGAATGGCTCAATGCTGCATTCACATACCCTAAACTTGGTTGGTGCTGCCATCAAATTTTGTTTGTAGGGGGCATAGCATTTTGCAAAAATCCAGCTGTTTATGGCTCGGTGTAATTCAACAATGGGTTAATTCAAGAATCAATGTTTAGGTTGGCCATTCAACCTGAGAGTGCCTTGTGTGTACTAGCAGTATGACATCTTGACTTAAAATTGTTAGTATAGAACTATAGCTGGAAATACCTTCCAAGTATATTCATGATGTGGTGGATGGAGCTGAGCAAGGCTTTTCCTATGGTCCAAGTTGAATTAGAGCTCCTCTAACAGTAAAGACTGTAATAATGTAATTGTAAATAACATTTTGTTCTGAAGAAGTGATTCTATCAGCAGAGTAGAGAATTCAGAAGCTGGACAGGGAGGAAGTAGCCCTGATACTATTTTTGCTGCTGATTGCAGGTAAGAAATGAAGAGTCTTATAATTGAGTTGCATGAATGAATGAATGAATGAATGAATGAATGAATGAAAATAAACTGTGCCCAGCCTGGTGAGATTTCTTCTTACTCAAATGGCAACATTAGAAGAATGTGTCTCTGCTTGCAAAGTTGGCATTTCATGATTTCGTGAAAATAAACGCTGGAAATAATCTTCAGCCAAATTTCATCAAACAGAAAAATATTGTTTTGACAGGTGTCATGTGATTGAACCAGAAAAGAGGAATTAAGTCTTTTCCGTTCCTCTCTCCATCACCATTGCTACAAGATCTTTTTTGTTTGGAGTTACAGCTTCCTGTTCTCAAAAGAAAACAACTTAGTAATGCTTCTAACTCAGTAACTTTCTCTAATTCCTCAGTCAGGAGTTCCAGCTATCATTTTTAGCCAGTGTGGCAGTGATGCATATTTCTGAAAGAAAAGAACCTTAAACCTGTAGTGCATTAACTTGCAGGCCCTGCAATGCACCGACCCACCTTTATGACTATGGTAGTTTGGAAATTTCTGCTGGTACAAGCTTAGCAGTAAATTGGCTTTTCCAAAACACACCTGTGTTGCAGGTATAAATCTGTTCATCAGCAAATTACAAAGTGCTGGTTATGTTTTTTAAAACTGTGCATGACTTCTTTCTATGTAGGCTTCCGTACAGTTGCTATTTATTTGCTAGAGTTTGGGGTCAGGCCATTTCTGCAGCTGTCAGAGGTTTCTGGAATGCTTTCCCTTGAAGGAATTTACCATTTTGTTAGATTTTTAAAAGGCCACAAACCACATCTTTAAAAAAAAAAACAGGCTCTTACTTAGGCAATGTTTTTTTAAAAAAAAATTATGTAGTATTCTCTAATTTGAATTTTGGTTTTATTACTGCAAACCACTAAAACATAATAGTGGCTTAAAATGTCTTCAGGTGAATTCCTGGATACTTGATAAATGTATTGATTTAGGTATTTTGGCAATAAATGGAAATGTCTTGTGACTTCTTCTCAGATGTCTGCTATCACAGTGTCACCTACAGTCTTGGGAGTTCTACTCACATATTAACTAGCTTTGATTCTGTTTAACTTTTTGAGATCAGCCAAAGTCAGCAGTCTGCCAGAGTAGACCAATTGATGGTGTAAGAAATAAAACTAACTGAATAAACAAATATGATCAGGCTTTTCAGTTTAACTCCTGTACGTCCTGATTGGGTTCAAACATCCCGTTATGTCATGATTTGCCAATTTTTAACAGCAACTTGCACAAAACATTAAACACTTAACTCATGGCTTATGGACATAATGCAAGGGGGCAACCTTTCCTTCTGACATGAGAGTCAAAATTATTGGGGTGTTTTGGGAAGGGGGAGAGTGGCAGCAAGAGGAGTAATGACATTAGAGTCAAGGGTGAAATTCAGCAGGTTCTGACAGGTTCTGGAAAATCTGTAGCAGAAATGTTGAATAGTTTGGAGAACTGGCAAATCCCATCTCTGGCTGGCCCCAGAGTGGGGAGGGAATGGGGATTTTGCAGTATCCTTTCTCTGCCACACCTACCAAGTCACACCCACTAAGACACACCACACCCACCAAGCCACGCCCACAGAACTGGTAGTAAAAAAAATTGAATTCCACCACTGATTAGAGTGGGACTGTGATTTGCATGGTTTTCAAAGGGGAGTCGTCCTTCTTTTTCAAAACAGCATTCAGACTACTTTAGGATTTACATTAGTTTTTGTATTCAGTGTACACTTTTTATATGAAGGCAGCCAGACACATGAAAAGATAGAAGTGGAATGCTTTTTAGAATAGTGAAAAATCCTCATTTATGATCCATTTGAGCTGTTCAAGACTTTTTAGTATTGTACAGGTCCTATTTGTGTCTTATGCTTTTTTTTCTTTCATTCAATTAACAGCTGGAACAAGTTCTTACAGTTTTCTTGACATGGATTTTTACAAGTGGTTGGCCATTGCCTCCTTCCTAGGGCTGAGAGAAAATATGAAGGTCACCCAGCTGGTTTTGTGGTTAAGGCAGGACAAAAATTCATGGTCTCCTTGTTTCTAGCCTGATGTCCCAACCATTACACCAAATCCACTCTCTCTGTTTTATAAATAGGATGCTGTAACTCACATAAGAGCAGCTTTGGGGAACTTAGACATTGTTCATATGTGTGAATATCAGTTCCCAGAATTTAAAACAATAATCATGCTAACTAGAGAATTCTGGGACTTGGCAGCTGGAGAGTGTTTAGGTAGGGAAGGCTTTCTAAGAGCCATGATTACGGCTCTACATTCTTGTGCAAGCTGTTCCTTCCCTTGGTCTCCTATCTTGAATTGAATTTCTGTTCAAATTGTCTTAAATGTGAGTAGTAGTTTCCAACTGATTGGGGGGGAAAACAGTTTACTTGTGTTTGAGGAAACATGACTAGTAATTCCACAGCAAACAGAATACACTGAGCTAAAACTCCTACATTTATTCCAGTGTCCTGTTCAGACATATTGATAGTCTAAATAATTATAACAATATAAATTGATCACACTTATGTAGGGAGGCATGGAAATAGCTTGGAAAAAACCACCCAGGAGCCATTAAGATAACAACAGGAGCAGGAACATGTCCTAAACCCAGGAGGTAGGAAAGTATTTGAAAGGGGCTTAGACTGGTTCCCCACTAACCATAGTGGTATAAGGAGGAAGGGTACAGAGGTAGACTTATAGATTCTATTATTACAGTCTATCTCAATAAAGTATATTTCTGGTTTTCCTGTGGAGTCAGTTTCTTAATCAGGTCTAACCCATAGGGATGATGACTTGTATTTTAAGTCATTTGTTTGGTTTTTCTTCTGCTGCTGGATGTTTGTTATATGACTGGCTGTTGTCTCACATAGCTGTCATTATTTACAAAATGCAATATTCTCTTCTTTAAGATGTCAGAATAAGTGAAGTTGAAATAAATACAGAGTAGATATGCTGGCCTTTTCTATTTTACTGTATTCACTGTATTACTTCATAAACTTTTAAGGAACTAATATCTACTTTAGCATACATATACTGCATTATCCAGAAACAAAATAATTCTTTAATGAGAATGAAATTAAATTCTAAAAGGATCTTAAGAAAGAAATTACCTGCAAGAAGTTCAGGTAGAACTAAACAGTAACTATTCATATAACAACGTTGAATATACTGTATCACAGATATTCATAAAAGAATGAGACCAAATTGAATAATTTGTTGGGATCTTATCCTGCTTTGAAAGATACATACATTAGTTTTATTTCTCTTGCATGTGAAAATAGATTATATTAATATCCGTATTTGATTCATTCATTACATGCAATCAAGTTGGAGTCAACTCTTAGTAACCACATAGATAGATTTTCTCCATTATGATCTATCTCTACTCTCATCCTTCAAGCTTTCCAACGGTGCACTCATCACCACTGTAACTGAGCCCACCCACCTTGCTGCTGGTTGTCCTCTTCTCTTTCCTTTAAGGAAAGGAACTTTTCTCCAGGATCTTCTCTAAAGAGCTAGGTCTTCACAAAGTATGTCCAAAATACAATAATTTGAGCCTGGTCATTACACCAAACTCTGGGCTGATTTGTTCAATGATCCATTTGTTTGTTTTCTTGGGTGTTCAGTGGTATAACACCATTCAGTAGTATTCTATAATACAAAAGTTCTTAACACTATCAATACTTTCCTATCCTACTTCTTCAAATTCCATTTGTCACTTCTACATTGTCATGGGGAAATACCATATGCTTGCACTACATACCTCTTTGTAGGTATAGGACTTTGAATATCTTTCTGAAGGTCTTCATGGCTGCTCTACCAAGTATTAGTCTTGGTGGAATATTTCTTGTCTGAGGAATATTTCTTGTCTGATTGTTCCTTCACTATTTTGGTTGATCCCAAAATGCAGAAACTATCTACCACTTAGATACCTTCCTTGTCAATTTTAATTATTAACAATTAAATATTAACAATTAGAGGGAGAACAAAGAACCCAATTTATACTACAGTTAAAAAAAATAGTTTCTGTGGTTTAGTGATTTAATTGTTTAAACTCTCCCCTCCCCCAGTCTGATTTACGTAGGTGTCAATTAGGATTTTTATAAAAATCATTAAGGTTACCAGATCTGAACTGCCGAAATAAAGGCAAATATAGATAGATTCCAAGAGATCCAGGAAAAAAAAATACCAAAGTCATTGTGGCCAATTTGTGGCTATCTGGATTTCTATAGTCCAAAATTTTTGGTCCTATTGTAAAGTTTATCTTAAGCATGGAGTAGGCATTTAAAAAAATAATCTCATTCTGTAGGCATATTGTGGTGGATTTTTTTTTTTTTACAAAAAGTAAACTATAGTATAAAACAATTGATAGCAATCTCACATGTTTTTATATATTGTAGGCTATACTCTCTTGAGTTTATGTTTTGTTTTATCCTGTAATTTTGCACATGTAAAATATCTGTTCTCTTGATGAATGGAAAAATTGGATATACATTGGAGAGAGGAAGCAATTGCAGAGCTGATTAAGGTCAATCATAGAAATCACATTGAAAGTATCACTTATGCTACAATATATATCAGCTGAATACAATGGTTTAATAACTATTTAGCTAGGATTAAATCTCTGGCTGACCTTAATGAAACTTATTTCTAAGTAGACATAGAAGATTTTATTGTAGAAAAGATCACTTGTACAATTATGCAGCTGACCCAAATATACTTTTCTAATTCATTACTTTATTACTATTAAATTCAGTCTCATAATTCATTTTTAAATATCTGAAATACCATCCATCAGAGAAATGAAAGTGAATTGCTGTTCCAAATACACTAGAATAAGAAAAAAGTTCAGATCACCAAATAATAACTAAACCAAAGAATTTATGACCGAAAGAAACAGTTATTTTCCTATCAAATTATGCTGCCACATTTGGATTATAAATCTATTTTTCTCTTTTTTGCAAAGCCTCATATTGACAGTTGGTGTTGTATAAATAACTATAATAATTGAATAATCAACTATGTGAAAAAATGACTTCTCTTTTTACAGTCTGTTTTAATTTGATAGATAAGCAATTGTTTTTCTTTCGTTTTCTCCCAAGAGAAGAAAATGCCCACGAGACAAGCACTCAATGAGAAATTGATCCACCTTTGTGTCCTTTTATGACAATGTTTTGTTTCATTATACAGTTATCTGTCCTGGAGTCTGCAGCCTTTTGAACTTCCTGCATTTCATTTAATTCCAAGGAAAAATAATAAAATTCCAGGGAACTCATACAAGATGTATGAGTTTTAGATCAGGAAGTTTGCTGCAAAATGATGAGAGAGGTAACATCTGTGCTCTCTTCCACTTTCAAAGCTGCAGTGAGCTCAAAAACCTAAAATCTAAACATATTCAAAAGTGCTTTGAAAGTGGGGTAGAACAATCGAAGTAATTTTCACTCAGGCTGTTATATAAACCTTTGGAACAGGGCTTCTTTTCAATGATAGCTTGACCAGAGTAACTTCAAGGGCTGATTTTCAAACCAACAACACGATATTGCTTCTAAACGTAAACAATTATATTGCTTTACTATTGCTTCACAGAGAACAATTGTGTTGCTTCACTTTGTTCACAGATATTTTTTTTGACAGATACTGAAGGGGATACTGTATGTCATTCCTTTCCTTGTCTGAAAGGTGCAAAGGAGAATGTGCTGCTCATTTCCTGTGGCAGGGGTCTCCAAACATGGCAACTTTAGGTAAAGGTTCCCCTTGCACATATATGCTAGTCATTCTCAACTCTAGGGGGCGGTGCTCATCTCCGTTTGCAGCTCCCCATGAGTGGCTGGAGAATGTTGGGAGTTTGAAGTTCACAAGTCTTAAAGTTGCCAAGTTTGAAGTTCACAAGTCTTGAAGTTGCTAAGTTTGTCCTACAGTATGGATCACTTCAACTTTTGATGAGTCATTTTGGAGAGCACATCCTTCTGCCATCTCCAGCATGGCTCCTACCAGAGCCCAAAGAAATTTTCCCTTAAACACAACACCCATTCAGAAGTCTCTTCAAACGTTGATAAATGACACACAAGGTTCATGTTTGGAGGCAATATGAATTCCTTCATCAGAGCAAATTGCATTTCTTCTTTGCTTCAGATGAAAGAATCATGTTACCTTTGGGTTTGTGTTTTTTTTTTAATTGAAGCAATTCAAGGTCCTCTTGCTGAAGTTTAATTTTCAAAGGGAATTAATTGAGAAATCAAAAGATAGCTTTCAGCCCAGCCACACCACTAAACAAAGTCCATATGGCCCAGCTACATGCTTATTTTTCTGCTCAAAACAACAACAAAATAGTAGCTAAAGTTATGAAGGCTTCTAATTGAATTACCTTTTTGGCATATCTGAAAGCTGACTTATCTTCATTGCTTCCCATTTTAAAATTCTGTAAGACCTAGCTAATAATGATAAAAGTATCCTAAAGTAGTAATCTGAAATAAGCTAGAAGAGTGTTTTAAACACTTTCTGCACACCCCTTTTGAGGCAGAGAAATATGCATTATTGGCTTACTGTATATAGTATCTGGCAGATAGCAGTGGAGAAATATTGTGATTCTTTGAAAATAATGGGCTAATAAAGCAAGCTGTCCTTGACCATGAATTCTGTTGTTCAACTTTCAAATGGCCATTTTAAAATTGTTTCAAAATGGTAAACAGTGGGCTATCAGAACTCCCATCATCCCATTTTAAAGAGCTGACTGAACAATCATCATTAAAAGCGTTTGAACAGACTTGGAAGAATGGGGATGAGATCATTAATAAAAGATGGGCATTCATACTATGGATCTGGCACATGAAGTGGCTTCTAGCCTTATTCCTGGTTACAATTCCTTAACACAGAGTATTCTTTCAGAAGCTTGCTTCATCTATTACCTGAGTACGACAACAACATAAATATATTTTCTTCTAATCATATCTGAATATTACTCTAATGTTTTTTCTTAGCATTGCAAGACTCAAAATAAACCACTAGTCACATTGATATGTCATGCTAAGCTTGATCAATGATGCTTGATTTCTTGATCCTGCACAAATGGCTATGTACTATATACTCTTGGCATTGCGAGACTCCCCCCTCTCGCAAATTTGGCCCTCCACATTATCAAGGGCCCACCTTAATGACGGGTTTTGGGACCCCAAGAGGTGGCATGCCAAAAAACGGGGATTGAGGGGTTTTTTAAGCTCTTGTTTTACTAAATTTTTAAGGGGTTCAGGGGTGGGGGTGGGAGTGGGTTTGGGGGAGAACCCACAGGGGGGAAGGTTAGGTCCAGCTGTTTATGGGGCCGCGGGGGGTCAAGATTCTGGAGGCAAGAGGGTGTCTACTAAGCCCTCTGTCGAGGGCTGTGCGATCAAGATATTGTGTGGGAGGGGCAGATATGGCATGGGTAGGGGACCATATCATGTGGTGGGGGCTTGCACTCACTGTCTTCGAGCGATTGCGTGCCCCGGTCCCCCGAGCCATTCCCATTCCCCGGGTTGTTTAGAGTCTCAGGACCCGAAGCTCCGGCTGTTGTTATGCAACGCGAGGTCCGTTGTCAATAAGGCCCCCCTCATATGTGACCTTCTCCAAGAGGGGGGTGCGGACCTGGCCGGCATTACTGAGACCTGGTTGGGCCACGAGGGGGGGTTCCCCTCGTGGAGATGTGCCCACCAGGTTTCCTTGCATTCCACCAGCCGAGAGCTCAGGGGAGGGGTGGGAGAGTAGCAGTCATTATTAAGGAAGGTCTGAGTCCGAGGGAGACCACTGTACCGCAGATAGCCGGGTGTGAGTCCATCTTCGTGAGGTGGGGTTGTGGTGGGCAGATGGGTCTGTTAGTCACGTACCTGGCTCCCTGCCACGTGGCAACGACCCTGCCCAAGCTTCTCAATGTTGTAGCCGAAGTGGCGGTTGATACCCCTAGGCTTATGGTCATGGGGGATTTCAACCTGCCATCTATCGGTGAAACATCTGAGTTAGCCCGGGAGTTCATGGCTTCCATGATGGCCATGGACCTGACCCAGGTAATTCAGGGCCCGACCCACGTTGGTGGACACACCCTGGATCTAGTTTTTGTCTCTGGTCAGTGGTTGAGTGGTCTAGATATTGGGGATATAGTTATGGAGCCCTTGTCATGGACTGACCACTCGCTCCTTCGACTCGACTTTCAGACCGCTGCACCTCACCGCAGGGAGGCGGAACCGACTAGGTGGTTCCGCCCCAGGCGCCTGATGGATCCTGATAGGTTCCAGACGGAGCTTGGGCCATTTCCTGAGACACTGACACACGACTCAGCTGAGGATCTGTTGGCTGCCTGGAATAGGGCAGCCGGTGGGGCCTTGGACCGTGTCGTGCCTTCGCGGCCTCTGACCCGGCACCGAACTCACTTATCTCCTTGGTTTACCGAGGAGCTGAGGGAGATGAAACGCCGGAGAAGACGCCTAGAGAGCGGTTGGAGGGCCAGTCGCTCTGAATCTGACTTGACACTAGTAAGAGCTCACATTAAGACTATTTTGCCACCCTTATCGCATCATCAGATAATCGCCCAGCCGCCCTGTTTAGGGTGACCCGCTCCATCCTTCATTCGGGAGCGCGGGAGGATCCCTTGCAGGGTCGTGCTGAGGATTTTGTTCAATATCTGGATGACAAAATAACTCAGATTCGGGATGACTTGGCCGCCGACTGGGTTAGTTCGGGCGAGGTGACTGAGGCAGGTCTTGAGAGTGTTATCTGGGCTGAGTTCGATCCTGTGGCTCCCGAGGACGTGGACAGGACCTTGGGGAGACTGAATGCAACCACATGTTTATTGGACCCGTGTCCCTCCTGGTTGGTGCTGGCCTCCCGGGAGGTTACACGAGGCTGGCTCCAGGAGATCATAAATGCTTCTTTGCGTGAGGGTGCCCTACCGGCCACCTTGAAGGAGGCGGTGGTGAGGCCCCTCCTCAAGAAGCCCTCCCTGGACCCGGCTATTTTGGCTAATTACCGTCCAGTCTCCAACCTTCCCTTTTTAGCGAAGGTTGTTGAGAGTGTGGTTGCATGGCAGCTCCCTCGGTACCTGGATGAAGCTGTCTATTTAGACCCGCTCCAGTCCGGCTTCAGGCCTGGATACAGCACTGAAACGGCATTGGTCGCGTTGGTAGATGATCTCTGGCAGGCCCGGGGTAGGGTTTATTCCTCTATCCTGGTGTTATTAGACCTCTCAGTGGCTTTTGATACCATCGACCATGGTATCATGTTGCGCCGGTTGGAGGGACTGGGGGTGGGAGGCACCGTTTTACGGTGGTTCTCCTCCTACCTCTCTGACCGGTCGCAATCTGTGTTGACAGGGGGGCAGCGGTCGACCCCGAGGCGCCTAGTGTGTGGGGTGCCGCAGGGATCGGTCCTCTCGCCCCTCCTGTTCAACATTTATGTAAAGCCGCTGGGTGAGATCATCCGTGGTTTTGGGGTGGAGTTCCATCAGTACGCTGATGATACGCAGCTGTACATTTCCACCCCAGACCACCCCAACGATGCCGTGGAAGTGATGTCCCAGTGCCTTGAAGCCGTGCGGGCCTGGATGGGGAGAAACAGGCTTCGACTCAACCCCTCCAAGACCGAGTGGCTGTGGCTGCCGGCGTCCCGATATAGCCAGCTGACACCATCACTGGTTATTGGGGGCGAATCATTGGCCCCCACGGAAAAGGTGCGCAACTTGGGCGTCCTCCTGGACCCACGGCTGTCTTTGGAAGATCACACGACAGCTGTGGCCAGGGGAGCTCTCTATCAGGTTCACCTGATACGCCAGTTGCGGCCCTTTCTAGATCGGGACTCCCTACGCACAGTCACTCAGGCACTCGTCACCTCTTGCCTGGACTACTGCAATGCTCTCTACATGGGGCTTCCCTTGGGGTGCACCCGGAGGCTCCAACTAGTGCAGAATGCGGCCGCACGGGGGATTATGGGAGCGACGGGACGCTCCCATGTGACACCTCTCCTGCGCGAGCTGCATTGGCTACCGGTGGACTTCCGGGTGCGTTTCAAGGTGTTGGTGACCACCTTTAAAGCGCTCCATGGCTTAGGACCAGGGTACTTACGGGACCGCCTTCTGCCGCCAATAGCCTCCCACCGGCCGGTGCGTTCCCACAGAGAGGGCCTCCTCAGGGTGCTGTCAGCCAGACAATGCCGGCTGGCGACCCCCAGGGGGAGGGCCTTCTCTGTGGCAGCCCCTACCCTCTGGAACGATCTTCCTCCAAAACTGAGAACAATTGCTGACCTCCGGACTTTTCGTCGGGCCCTGAAAACTCATCTCTTTCAGCTTGCTGGTCTAGCCTGACCCCGCTGAATTTTTAAGATCTGTATTATAGGGTTGGGTATTTTAAATATTTAATGGTTAATGGTTTTAATTTTTAGCCAAAGTTATATGCTTTTTTAAAGAAATTGTTTAACTTTTGTGTGCTATTTTTATTTGGCTGTTCACCGCCCTGAGTCCGCAAGGAGAAGGGCGGTATACAAATCTAAACAAATAAATAAATAAATAAAATAAATATGTAAACAAATCAAGAATTATAGCTAGATTTGGGAGTTATGGCTTGTTTTTGGCTTCCAACTCTTTTCCATCTCTTAACTTGCTTTAGGAGGAAATAAAGCAGAGTTGCCAGTCTATATATTGTACTTATCAACTAAATAATGTTTTTTTTCATGATTCATCCACCCATTCCCACTAAAGAGGTAAAATAAGGAGCACACACCAAATAGCATGCAGCACAACATGATGTTCTGGGAATATGACAGGAACATTTTATTCTTCTTAATAACTGTATATTCATGATTATATGAATCAATGTTATACAGCGAGTACAATCTCTTCTCAGAAAATATACTGAGCTACACATTACCTCCCAAACTTCGACTCTTCTTTGCAAGGTTTGCTGTATTTTTCAAAAGAACGTTAAGCCATTAATGTCTTTGTGCAACTGCAGGCAAAAATGGTGAGGCTGTTCCTTGTGTTAAGAACTTGCAAGGATTGCAGAAGAGAATGGCAGAGGGAAAAAGAGACCTTGTCAGTGTGATTGTAGTTTGTTAGGGTAATATAGCCCATCCCGGCCCATCATATTTTAGATTTACAATGGGTAGTGTGGACTGGAAATGCTGGGAGTTGCAATTCAGCATAACCGAAAGGCCCCAGATGCACAAGCTATATTAAGATGTTATCCAGCTGTCAATCAGCTACAGACAAGAAAATTGCAACATATTTTGGAATGCACAAGAACAATATCCTAGAACCACAGTTACATGATTGAGAGGGTGGACTACAACAGTTATCAGGATTTTAAAAAAAAGCTGCTAAAGTCCACTCTGATATAATTATAAAAAGTTTGATTCTCTGCCAATTGCTCTCTTAATATCACTTCTAACATAATAGGTAAACGTGTGTGTGGCATACAGCTTTGTATAGCTTCAAATAGCTGGGGATTGGGAATCAGATTATGGATCAAAGTTCCAAGTAATAGATCCATCGCAAGCAAAACTCTGAGATAGGTGGATTCCTCAAAGAATAGCTTTATTGGAATTATCAAATTGGCACATATCTGGTGAAAACCAACTCTGAAGAGCCTCTTGATTTTCACCTAATTAAAAGTAAAAAAAAAATTCCCCAATCCCAAACAATTAGTCAAATGGTCCCATTAATGCAGCTTCCGCTGGTCTGGTGACATCAGTCCTCTTTCCTCCAGCCAGGTGTGAGAACGTCCTTGGTTTCCAGGTGAAAGAATTTTATTTTGACTACAGAGCCCCAGCTATCTCTAATCCTTCCTCCCTATCTCTTGTTTCCAGTGTCTCAGCACTGAAGCTCCAAGATGGCTTCACTGCTGCAGGTCAGCTTCAAGGTTGACATTATGACCATGGCTTTGGCCACCATTCTGGTCCCAATGTCAGTAGTGAATGGAGGGGGTTTGTCTCTTCTTTGCAATATTTTAGCTAAAAATACAGACAAGCTTATCAATGAAGATCAGTAAATATAATTGTATCAAAGAGACAGACCTCTGGACAAGGTTGTACTCAAATGATATATTTATTAAAATAAGGACCACTCAGTACAGTGGACTTATTTCCAATAAATGATTGTAGGACATCAGACTACATGTTCTGATCTACTCTGTAAACAGGGAAAAAATGTTCTATTTTACACTTTCTTTGCCCGATACCCACATTAGTTTGTATGTAGCCCTTTCCATATTTGAAATATGTTTGCTATCTGGAATGTGTTGTTTTTCAAACAGCAGTTTGGACAGCTAAAGAACAAGGTTGAAAACATGTTGACTTATTTGAAATTTCTTTGTTGGCCATTTTCAATTGTACAATTTTTTTAAAAAAATATACAACTCATTGTAAATAATGTACAAAAATTACAATGTGGCATCAGTAAATTATTGTTGTCATCAAACAAGCAGAAACAGCCACCTATTAGACAGATCAAGTGATTAATACTTCAGTGAGGTTCATGTGATTGCTGCATTTTAAAATTGTCATTGAAGTCCAGATTCTGTGTGCTTTTAAGTTTAATGTTCTTTTCTCCCTCCCAAAAAATGGGCCAATTATTTTCATTTCACTTGCTGCTTCCTTTTGTATTTACAGCCTCAAAAGCTATCATTTTTATGTTTTTCCAATGTGCTCTGCAGCCGTGCAATATGAAATATTATGAAACGAGCCAACCAAACCGTTGCACATAAGATTAACCAACAGTCACAAATATTCTGTTCATTATTGTGTTGGCTTCATGTCTGGTTCAGCTTCAGTCTCAGGGCTCTTTTGGAATACCAAGCAAGTATGCTAATAATCTCCATCTGGCTTTATTTCGCCAACGTCTCTTCCATCATCTGATATCTTTCTTGGATTGCTGTAGGCATGAAGGTTTCTGCAAGAGTCAAAGCACAAAGGGGTATCCTTTTCTTCCACAATCCTAAAACCTTCCATTCTCATCCTGTACCCAATCATTTAATTGCAATGGGAAAAGCAGAGCATAGTATTGTTTGCCCTTTATTACTTTAAGGTAAAAGAGATAAATGCATGTATTATTTTTTTTCATTCTTCTTCATCAAGTATGGCATGTGCAACGAATGCCTGCCAGGTTTTGGGATTATAACTCTATAACCTTCAGAAAGCAGCAGTCGGGATTATGAGAATTGCCATCCCAAATAATCAGAAGTTAGTTGGTAGCCTATGTATAAGCCTTTAGTGACTCAGGCAGGCTAATTTTGCCCATTTTCCATTATACCCAGTTCATGAACATGATTTGCCTTTCTCTTTGACCATATTGGGCTTTTGGAATAATATTCACTTTTAATTTACGTACAAAATATATTCCTTTGTATCCAGAAGCCTTCCAATTACTTCCAACAAACATACCATAATCTTGTACCTATCTATTCTCTTCCTATTTGGTAGACTTCAGTCAAACTCTATATTAAAAAATATTAAAGACAACTAACAATGAAACTATGATGATCCACTAAGTAGAACTAAATAAAAGAATGTGAATCTGTGAAAAAAGGGATAGATGTGTCATAAAACATCTGAAATGAAGAAAGGATTGAACAGGAAAGATAAGAGAATGTTGTTATTTTGTTACTAAAATGTTGATTAAGGCACAGCTATAGTAGGAATTTTCAGGACATTCTGAAGAATGGAAGAGATATATAGTGTCATGAGGCTATTTGGCAAGCATTTGATGATAATAAGATGGTTTCTTTTTATACTTTATATTTATTTTCTACGGAAAACAAATGTACCTCATTGGCAGAGGCTCAATAATAGTAACTTGAAAGGCATCTTGGAGTTCTAGTAGACAATCACTTGAATATGAGCCAACAGTGTGCTGCAGCTGCCAAAAAAGCCAATAGGGTCTTAAGTTGCATTAACAGATGGATAGAATCAAGATCATGTGAAATGTTAATACCACTTTATAATGCCTTGGTAAGACCAAACTTGGAATATTGCATCCAGTTTGGTCTCCACAATATACAAAGATGTTGGGACTCTACAAAGAGTGTCAAGAAGAACAACAAAGATGATTAGGCGATTGGAAGTTAAAACATGTGAAGAACAGTTGCAGGAATTGTGTATGTCTAGTTTAATGAAAAGAAGGGCTAGGGGTGGTAGCAGAGTTCCAATATTTGAGGGGCTCCCACAAGGAAGAGGGGAGTTAATCTACTCTTCAAAGCATCTGAAGATAGGACGAGAAGCAATGGATATAAACTAATCAAGGAAGGAACCAGCCTAGAACTAAGGAGAAATTTCCCAACAGTTAGAGCAATTAATCAGTGGAACAAGTTGCTTCCAGAAGTTGTGGGTGATCCAACACTGGATATTTTTAAGAATATCCAATTGGACAATTGTCTGAAATGGTATAGCGTTTCCTGCTTGAGCTGAGGGTTGGACTAGAAGACCTCCAAGCTCCCTTCCAACTCTGTTATTCTGTTAAACTCAGATTTCCATTCATTAATAGGCTTCATACACTGTATATGGAACTCTTGGCTAGAATTTCGACTGAATTGTATTGAAAATAGAGCAGCATTGAGATATTGTGCCTTTAAAAAAAAAACAGGACTGTTTATTCCATTTGTGGTAAACCTTGTACCATGTCAAAATAAAACTTTCATGCAAAGTTGTAAGATGTGCCTGTCTGCTCTCCAAAATGTGATCACTTAATTATTCATGTGAACAGAATGTTTGAAGAGCATGTGTAGCAGCTTGTAGCAGAATTGCTTAAAGGAATGTTTTAGCAAGTTTTATTAATGTGATCGCTTCTTGACTTGCATTGGGTGTGGCCTTGTTTGGGATACCAGGGGAAAAAGATCACGGCAGTTGTCAGCGTTTGAGAAAGTTTCTGATTAAGCCCACCTGAATCATTTCAGCACCAAACTAGCAGAATAGGGTTTCAGGACTAGAAAGCCTGATCAGAGAAAGAACTTGAACCCAAGGAGAGAGCAACTGAAGTAGAAAACTTCTCAGTACAGATAGTCCTCATCTTACAACCATAATTGGGATTTGAATTTCCGTTGCTAGGCAACGGAATTGTTAAATGAGTTGTTTCTAATCAGCAAATCACTGAGCTGTTAAGTAAATCATGCTGTTTTTAAGGAAATTTGACTTCTTCTCTTGACTTTGATTATGTAATATGGATGAAATAAAAAGCTGTTCTGGATTCCTGAAACTTATCAACATCAAGCACAAGAATAACTGATTATACAAAATTATTTTCAGAAGCTGACAATCAGAATTGAATTGTTTAGATAATACAAGTGATCTAATGGATAATACAAGTGATCTAATTGTTTAGATAATACAAGTGATCTAAGGTCATTGACTGTCTCAATTTTCTCTTTTTTCCTCATCCTGAGTATTTGAGAAAGAAATTTGCAAGCCTCAAAAGTATTGATAGAACCGTTGGTCGCCCCATAGCCAGGAATTCAGTCAATTAAAAAAAAACTGGTTGGCTCTATGGAAAGGAATATAGTGGCCTTGAATGTACATTTTGAAGATATTTGTATCCTAATCAGTGGTGGGTTTCAAAAATTTTTACTACCGGTTCTGTGGGCGTGGCTTGGTGGGCATGGCATGTCTTGGTGGGCATGGCAGGGAAAGGATACTGTAAAATCTCCATTCCCACCCCATTCCAGGGGAAGGATAATGTAAAATTTCCATTCCCTCCCCACTCCAGCGGAAGATTACTGCAAAATCCCCATTTCTTCCCAATCAGTTGGGACTTGGGAGGCAGAGAATAGATGGAGGCGGGGCCAGTCATAATTTTTACTACCGGCTCTCCGAACTACTCAAAATTTCTCCTACCGGTTCTTCAGAACTGGTCAGAACCTGCTGAAACCCACTTCTGATCCTAATTCATAAATTTTCAAGCTGAATACATCTGATATTATAAGAGGACCTCATCAAATCTTATTAGATATGGAGTTGGAAATAGTTTGAAAGAAAAATCTAACTTTGACATATAGGAAAGACACCACTCAGTCAGATCTTTCCAAATGCTGACTCTTTAGTTCTGTTATTCTTCATTCCTAGCCAGTGTTATCTAAAGGTTGGATATTTCCCCACTTCTCTTAGGAAGAAATGTGACTATTCAGCCTATTTTCTTGTCTAGTTGTTTTTATTAAATGGGTAGAAAGATTGCCTCGGGGAGCTTGAAAAATTGTATGTCTTTTCAAAGTCAGATGTTTGTCCTGCAGTTACCCAAATAATATTATGTTGTGATTTATTTTGTGATTTGATTAGAACCAATCCATCTATAAAAAATGTACATGATGGGAAGTGCTACAGAATTATAAAATGTTAATTAGCTAGTAATGAAATCAGATGTTCCAAAACCATATGAATATAAATAGCACAGAAAGTAAAGTCTTCATTTTCCCTCTGGAGAATTCTAGCTTTTAGAGAACATCTCCTTTAGCACTGATTTCTCATTAGTATCTTTGTTTTATGTGGAGCTATATATGTGAGGATCTATAAGTTATAAGTATTAATTGGTTATAGTTTGTAATTCTACATGAAATTGGTCAGTTGGACCTGGAGCTCTATAATTGTTATCTCTTTAGCTACTAATCTTTTGAGATTTTCTTTGCAACCAGCTTTATTTGAATAATATTATCGGATGATGCTCCAGGATTTAGTATTCCAGAGGAAAACAATAGCTCTCCATGAAATTAAAGTCGGAAAGGTTTATTATGAAAATTTTAGCTCTCTTATCTTGATGTTTTTCTTCTCAGCCACTCTCCTCCCCTGCCCAGCCCACATGGAATGTTTGCGAGTGGAAGCCCATAAATCTAGTTTTGGGAGTCTTGGTTAAGGAAATGCTAATCATAGCATGGTTTGTCCTTCGTTGATTTAAAGAAGACAAAGTCACCACTGCCACAAACGTGACAAAAAAATTATGATGGTGCAAGCATGATTGAGCTGAGTCATCCTGTTTGGTCTAGTGATTAAAGCACCAGGCTAGAAATCAGGAGGCTATGAGTATGAAAGCCAACTTAACTCTCAGGGCTGTTGTGGAAAAAAAGGAGGAGGAAGAAATATCTGGTATGTTTGCCCCCTTAAATTAATAATTAATAATAATAATAATAATAATAATAATAATAATAATAATAATAAATAAGGCAGGATTTTTTTAAAAAAATCTAAAAATACACTGGGCCAAAATAGTGGCCACAGAAGTAAAATGTCAATATTATGCAAATTAATATATTAGATGCTGATCTAGTCAGAGCTGAATTACTTATTTAACCCTTCTTAAAGCTGTTTATCTATGATTGCATGCATTTATATGTAAAGTTCAGATTTAATGCTACTTTAAGTTCAAATGGAACTAAAGGTATGTAATTGTGCCTAACTACAACTGATTTTGATAGTTCTGTTTATTCAGGGTTAAGTCTAGATTTCAAGAACATTGTTGTGTGTTTCTTCTTGAGCCATCACGAAACAATGGGAAAATGCTGGAACTGAGCAACTGAATGATGATTTAGACTGATTTAAGATCAATATCTGTCTGTTTAATTAGAATTTTAGCAGTGTATTTTATTAATACAAATAAATACTCAAAACTGTGTGTAGCTGTGAAAAGGAAAGACCTTGTGTAAAGGTTAATTTAATCTTGAAATTCACAAGAAATTTGCAACGATTCTGCAACTGGAAAATTTCTCTGAAGAGAAAATGAATGTCACACATTTTAGCAGAAGTAAAGTAATATGTCAGTGATGTTTTTTCTCCCTGTGGGTCAATTCTCTTGAGGATACTGTAATTTGAAAAAAAAAATCCAGCTTTTAAAATGTCTAATTGAAAAGTTATTTAGTATGTTATATATTTTGTCAAATAACTCAATTGATAACATGTATTTCTTCACAAAAGTTTACATAATAAACTGGCCATTAGCTTTAGCTGATAGCAAAACTAATCCTAATTTTAAAAGATATATTCAAATAGGTAAAATTAAGACATATTCCACCCTGGAGAAAACCTTTCGGACTGCTACCTACAAATTACCTACACCTTTCATTATCTCCAGTGGGCATGCTAGCTAGAGATGATTGGTAGTTCATTATAGCTGGAGGCTTGGGACCAGTTTGGGAAAGTCTGTCTTAGCCAACTAAACATTAGCTTCTTATGTTAGGAATGGAAATACGACCATGAATAGAAATGGCTGGAGTTTATAAAGGATTTAAACATTATGACTGGCTCTGTCTTTTTCTCAAATTAATGCTAGTGGCTCTAACAATTCTGTTATTATTTATTTTTTGTTTACAGTCTTGACGGTTTGCAAAATCTGTTAAAATCAACTCTCCAAAACTAGATTCCCATGAAAGGGAAGGGGGAGATGATCTTGCTGTATCCCATGCTTGACTTGAACACAGGGCTCCTTAAGTCCTCCTCTCTTAGCCCAATCGATTACATAGGATTCTTGTGGGGATTAAATTAAGATCCCCTTCACCCAAGTAAATTGACTTGACCACACTGGTGGAAAAGATATATAAATAAATAACTTGTAAGTTTCAGTTACATCGGAAAGCCTTTTCTTTTATTAAAATTCATAGTATTGTTGGGGGGTTTTTTTAACAAAAAATATTGAATAGATTCATGCTCATTGGACTCTCAAATGTAGGGATGGGATTATAAGAGATGACAAAACTACTTTTTAAATTTGCTGATTGACAGTTGCAAAAATCAATAAAAAATAAACAACTTTTTGTAATGGAAAAGCATGTATTTTGTGTATGAGAGGTTACACTTGCACACAATCCATACAATGTGCAATGGAAAACTGATTTTCCAAAATTACTAAACCATTCAAAAGAATTTTATCCATAACATAAATCATGAATGGGCAATTTGCAGCCCTTGATTTAATTTCATGTGTAGCTGATTTGAGAAGTCGTCCACACGCAATCAGATGTTGATCTGTGCATTTCTAGGCAGGTAAAGAGAACATGATTGTGGGAATGGGAACAATATCAGATGGGATGGAATTATAATGTAGCCCAACCAACTTCTTGGTTTTTGCCTCTGCTCCAATAGCTTGTTTTATTTCCTCCCATCAATTCCATGGAGACTTCACTAGATCAACCATAATGGAATGCAACCCATAGAAAAAGAAAAGTTGCTTAGCTCATTGAAAAGGATGGATATGAATTGAAATGACTTATGTTTAAGATATTTTTATTCATAGAAATTTTAATGATACCTTTGTTAAACTTGCTGCATCCTTTTAGGCATAAATGTCCTTCTTGATCAATCATTGATATGGATGTTACTATAGATCAGTTCAGGACCTATGGTTTTTTTTAAATGTATGAATTCTTTGTACATCAGCCCTCATTTCCCCAGACCAGATTCATAATTTTAGTTCATTCTAGGGCATGGTTTGATGCTAACTGTAGAACTGGATTTACTTAGTCTAAATATCATTACCATAGCATCACAAGCTACATAAAACATCTATGACGTAACTCATGAGAAGAGAACTGAAGCACAGAATATACTGGGCTTCAGTTCTCTTCTCATGAGTTATATCATAGATGTTTTAGATGGGTTGGGTTGTGAAAAATCATGAATATGGTTGATGAAAATTATAATTCTACAAATTTTAGGGAAAGACTTGTATGCCAACTCTCTCGTTGCCAATTTTTTGTGAGATATACAATTATAGTTGTATGTACAGTATGTTGAGTGTAAGACAGAGAAAGTGAGGCTGAAGGAGAATGGGTGTGTAGCAGAGGTGGGTTCTACTTACCTCTGCTACCAGTTTGCAATGGGAGCACATGAGCATGCTTCTGCACATGCACAGATTGCTCATGATGTCTGGGTCGGTGGGCGGAGCCTCCCACCGCTGTTACTACCGATTTGGTAGTAAGAATCGGACTGAACCGGGAGCAACCCATCACAGTTCTTTTTCAAAGTTGAAGCTGGAAATGTATTACATTTGTATATAAAACATTTGTTCATGAAATGCTAATTGTGTGAGGAGATTATTTGAGTATTATCTCCTCACACAATTAGCATTTCATAAACAAATATAATACCATTCCAATTTCAACTCTGAAAAAGAACTGTACCTACACGTCCATTCTCTTTCAGCCTCACTTTCTCTGTCTTACACCCAACTTACTGTACATCATATATAAAACAGTATTCAAAGTGCAGGCCAAAAAACTGGCAGATGTTATTTGTCCTTAAGATTAGAAACAAGCTTGAATTTTAACAGAGAATGATCTATGATAGCGTCAGAAAGTGTTAATGCAGTGACTTGGCTAAATTCCAAATTGATAATTAAGTTCTTCCTATCTAAAATACTTCCTACACAATGAGATGAAAAAAATATGTCATTATTTGCTGTCCTGGATGGTAACTCCTCCAGTCTCAGACTTCTGAGGAGAGGAACACCTCTGAGGGACAAATTATTCCCTCTCAACTACCCTTAAAAACAATCAAATGACCCAAAACTGGTTTTTTTCCAATGTTTGCCCATTTCATTGCAAATTTGAGTGGTGCAATCTTAAAATGGGGAGCAGGGCAAAAATTAATTTGCTGAGATCCATATGGAACCTATGGTTCTATTCCTGGGTTAATTGACCAAGGAAATCTGATTGTCTTTTTTTTCTATGACTTAATACTGTGGTAAGAAGAACATTTGTGTGTGAAACCCAAAATCATACCAATGCTGCTAAAGTTAAACTATAGTTGTCAGCAACTCAACGAATAATGGCTAGTAACGAGGGATGTTCTCAATTCTGTTCAGAACATCTGGAAAGTTATAGGCTTCACTGGTCTGGTTTATATGCATGTTCTCTTTTCAAGAAAGCTCAGAGCAGTGAAGTAACGTAAAGTGAAGTAAATTAGATGATTTTGAGAGACAGTGCACTTACACACACAAGAGAAACATGTTCCTTCTCTAATACCAAACATGTTTACAGAATCTGATCCAGTTTCTCTCACACGCAAGTAATACATGACTTTGTGAGCAGACAGCAGCAAATTGTACTCACCAAATTTGGCAAGTGGTAATGTTTCTGCTGACTATTGAACCAGCCAATGTAAATTACAGAATGTAGAACATGGTCAGCAGGAGAAGCTGAGGCAGGAAATTACTGAATCCAGATGGAATACAATGTGGGTGAGATGTGCCAGCTGGCATATACAGCATGATCCCCAAGAGCTTTGTCCGAATGTTAGTCTCTGCATGGTGTACTTAAAAAAAAAAAAGAACATACAGTCTGTAGATGGCTGCTAAATTCTAGCTGGAGACTGCAGAGAATCATGTGTTGTGCTTAGTACGTGCACAAATGCAAATCAATTTGACATGTGCCCTATGGTACAACAGCATTGGGCATATTATGTACAATGTCCTCATTAAAGATATGATGATGATAATAATAACATTTTCCCAACTTGATTACTGCATCATTTATTTTACTCGCTGACTGGTTGCCACTTGAAATTAAACATTCATAAGGTGATGTCAAACAATTTGAGAAAATGCATGTTACATATGTTGTATTTTTACTAGCTTTTAAATGTTACTTTTATGAGTTGTTTTGACTTTTGATAATTCATTCCAACAGCCTTTCTATATTGCTACATCTGTCTGCATTATTTAACTATAGCCTTCCTTAGTTGCTGCAACATGTCCCACTAGCAGTATTTCCAAATCTTTGGCATTTATGGGTTGAACTAACACCCATAGTTTGTCAAGAAAAACATAAAATTAAAGTATATTTTCTAGGATAACTGCAATTATTCTAAGAAGCCCCTGCTCTTAACTTTGAAACTATATAATAAGTCCAGAGCTCTTTCCTCTAATTGCAGCCTATTTAGTTACTCGCCATTACTATATGGGAAATATTTTTCTTGACACCAAGTATGCGGGCTTTTATTTGAACCTCTCAATTCATATACACATTGTATTTCATGGATTGCCCAGCCAATTATAGAATAACAGAATAACAGAGTTGGAAGGGGGTCTTCTAGTATAATCCTCTACTCAAGCAGGACACCCTATACCATTCTGGACAAATGTTTGCTCTGTCTCTTCTTGCAAACCTCAAGCATTGGAGCACCCACAATTTCTGAAGGCAAACCATTCCAGAGGTTAATTCTTACTCTCAGGAAAATTATCCTTAATTCTAGGTTGCTTCCCTCTTTCATTAGTTTCCATCATTACTTCTTGTCCTGCATTCAGGTGCCTTTGGAGAATAGATTGACCCTCTCTTCTATGTGGCAGCCCCTGAGATATTGGAACACTGCTATCATGTCACTCCTAATAATTCTTTTCACTAGATTAGGCAGACAATTGCTGCAACTGTTCTTCATATGTTGTAGCCTCCATCCCCTTAATCACCTTTGTTGCACTTCTCCACGCTCTGTCTAGAGTCTTTTTAATACCGTGGTGACCAAAACTGGATGCAATATTCCAAATGTGGTCTTACCAAGGCATTATAATGTGGTACTAAAATTTCACGTGATCTTGATTCTATCCTATTAATGAAGCTAGAACTGCTTTAACTTGGCAGCTGCAGCACACTGCTGGCTCATATTCAAGCAATTGTCCAGTTACTACTGTTGAGCCAGGTACCACCTCTCCTATACTTGTGCATTTAGTTTTCCTTGTCTATATGTAAAATCTTACTTCTCCCTACATTGAATTCCATCTTGTTAAGCAGGATGGGCAATAAAGAAGCAAAGGAAAGTCTATTTTATAGAGTTGTTGTTATTGCTTTCTTGGGTAGCATCAGTTAGTTTTGGGAATCTTCTCTGGTATTATTTATCTCCCCACAAACAAATTACAGTTGGTACAATCATCCAAAATGTATGGATTTATGTGCAGATGAGTGAAATAAAAACCTGTGGATTCCTTCTCCCGGAGTTACTCATGACTCTTGCTGAGAAGTCAGAATTGAAGTCTATAAATCTGGAAGATACATAGATCTCAGGAGGCTGATTTGGGCTATTGATCTTAATCCTCTGCTCAAGGCTCAATACAGTTAAATTGTCTTCACAGCCTGGAATTCTCTCTGTGTGTACCCAGACTTAATTCTTATCTTGTCTTTCACATTCATTGCTCACTCAAAGTGTTGATTGTATTCTTAATCTGAATATGATTATTTTTTAATCTCACCACATTTGAAATTCCTCCCTTGCCTTTATAGCTAACCAAAACCACCCATCATTATTTTGCCAACATCATAATTGCTCATATCCTGGCTCAACTAATTTGGGGAATTTCCCTTCATGATATAACAATTCTTTTTCAACTTTTAGCTCCCAGTAATAAATTAACCTTTTTCACTCTGCTATCAATTAAGCAAATTGGAGAATTCTTTCTCAGCTCAAAAGCAAAAAAAGTTATTCCTCTGACCTTTGATAGACATCCAGACAAAATGTACCGTTGGAATGTCTTAATTTTATAGAAATTACCTACTGAATACTGATGAGCAACATTTTTAGTCCTCTTAGCTTCCTAAAATTCTACAGGCTTGCTTTCTTGAAATTTACTTTATATCAATGGTGAAATCTGAACTCTTCTATCCCATTTACTGCATTGCATGCAGTAAAAAGGGTTTACTGCATACAGAATATTTTTATGAAATAGCTGCATTCCACTGCAGAAATGGCAATTACCCATTCCTGCTTCAGATTTATTATTCATACAAATATGTATTGAACTAAATGCATTAAACCACTGAATAATTAGCCATTGCAATACCGATAGAAACCAAGATGCCATCTTGTCTTTGGTTCAACTCCATCTTACCTGAGTTGAACGTTATATCATTGTTTTGCAATACACGTTGTTCAGGACCATTGTTCATTTTGCTGATTTTATTCCCATTGCAGGGTTTTGCATTGGCCAATTTAAGTTATTGAGACTAGTGTTTCATGCAGTTGGTCATTTTCCCTGTTTATCCAAGCTACCACCTTGTCCTGATCTGATTTATAAACACAATTAACAAGACTTTAAAAAATTTTTTCCAGTTCTCTTTTTACAGATTTCACTATTCCATTTCTTTGTATATTAGGACTAAAGTCCCCAGTTATGAAATCCTCTTCTCCCCTGATCTGGCTCCCTGCATCTTTAGATGTAGACGTATTAAAGATGTGAAAGCTTATTTCATAAAGCAGACTGATTGATAAAAGCCATTGTGAACATCTCTTGAAATGGAGAGTATTAAAGTTAGCTTTTATTGTTGAAAAGTTATGAGCAAGATTAGATGGCAGGATATTACATTTAGTGTTGTGAGTCTTTTTTGCCATATAGTGGATGTTGATTTCATTGCTCTTCGATAATTTTAAGGATTATTTGTTTTTACTTATTATTTTGATTGAAGATGGATTATACCAGTGGGTGGGAGAATGTTACAAATATCATTTTTGTTCCTTTGTCTTGAGAATTAACGTAAGAGCCAGTGGTTCTCAGACCAGAAGGAGCAATTCTGTACATTCTTAATAACCATTCAACTTCAAGATCTCCATGAACTGCACAAACAGTGCATTAACTCATGGGGAGAGCAGGACATTAAAAAAAAAAAGGAACTGTAGACTCAAGCCACCATGGGTGTAAGAAACAATTATAGCTTTACAACTGGCAGCAGGCAATGAACTGTTTCATATGGTTTCATTCTTGTCAGCAGTAAAAGATTCTTATTTAACTGAGCCGTATCTGTGAAACCTGCCGTATCTTCTTCTAGGAAATGGGTTGTGTGAAAGAACAATTCTGTAATTTATTACCAAGCTGTGAATAAATAAATAAACCTTACAATGCAGAAATTTAGATGTAGCATTATAATCTAGCAATTTATTTATTTATTTGAAATATTTATATGGCCACCTACATTATATGAAGCAACTATTGGAACCTAACAAACACAGCTTAATAATAATTAAAAACGAGTTTGAGACTCTAACACGCTATCAGTGTCATAACAATATTCTCTCAAATCATCATTTCAGCCATTATGCAGGATGAAGGCCTGTTCTGCATGTTTCCAATATGGCCCTGAGCTTTTTTTTACATGCATATATACCGGGTTCACCTCTCATCTTACCCAATGCCTGAGAAAAGAGGCAAGTCTGAACCCCTCTGTTTCAGGGTGGATCAGGGGTGGTATTCACTTACCTTCGCTATTGGTTTGTAAAAGTGAGCATGTGCGCATGCGCAGAGCATCAAAAACAGGATGTGATGATGTCCGGGTGGCTGGGCGGAGCCTCCCACAGCCGCCACTACCGGTTTGCCCAAACCGGATAGAACCAAATGAATACCACCACTGGGGTGGAGGCTATTCTGTGGAAAAGGCTTTGAAAATAATAATCAGGATATTGATAGCTTTGAAAATATTCTTGGAAAAGGCAGTCTATAACTTGGTACAATGCCTACTCTTAAAAATCCTGGTTGCAGATGCAACACCTTTTTCGTGTGTAAATGGATTTTCTCCCTCGACAAAGAAGAGACAGATTTTAATTCTCATAGTTAACTCAGAGGGTTGAAATCTTCTTAAGAAGCCGCCCTCATCTCTGTCCATTATACCATGAATTATTTATCTATCATGTATGTGCCACTTAGACCACATCATGTAAATTGCAACAGTTACTGAATAGTAAGTATATGTATATCAGGGATATCTAAAAGGGTTTATTTATTCCAGTCCCTCACAGAAATAGAGCACAACTAGAGCATATTGGAAGGATATATGGTCAATGTTCATTGCAATAAAGTACTTATCATTCACAGTCAGTTTGTTTCACTGTCCAAATATTATTACACTCTAATTGCTTCTTATGAAAGCTCTTTCTTAAAAGTTTAGTACAGAGTTGTTTTACCTGGTTTGAATCATGGTTTCCTACTACTAATAATGGACACAGAATATTTTAGAGGCTGCACCTGACCTTCTACAGATGTGTCCCAAGCCCTACCAGTCATTTCCCATTGAGCCCTTTAAATATTCCTTCTCTATCTTACATTGTGTTTTAACCCTGCTAATGCATGACTGATATATTTCAATTAATTTTGTGAAGATTAAGCCAAATTAATGAATGTTATAACAGGTTTTCTATTAGAACTTCCCAACCCGGTGTCGTCATTTCTCAGAACTCATCAGTCTTTATGTCAACTCTGAAGTTAGCCTGGCTGAGGCCATCTTGGAGGCTTCAGTGTTGCCACAATGGTGCTGAGGGATAGGGAGGGGGAATAGAGATAGCTGGGGTTTTTGTAGCCAAAACAAAATAGTTCCCCTGTGAATCAAGCACATTCCCACAGGTGACTGAAGAGAGGAGGAATGATGCTACCTAGCAACCAGACAGCGCCTTGATTGGACCATGAGACTGTGTGGGAAAGGGAGGGGGAAACTTTTAATTAGGCGAAAACTGCGGGAACCTTTAGAGTCAGTTTTCACCAGCCTGTGCCAATATGATATATCCAATAAACCTGTTCTTTGAGGAAACTGCTTGTCTTGGAGTTCTGTTTGCCATGGGTGTATTACTTGGAACCCTGACACTTTATCCAAATGGAGTAGAAAATTCTGGAAAATGAATTCCCCAAATGTCCCCAGTGATGATGATGATGGTTGGGGGAGCATTAAGTTGCAGAAGGCTTTATTTAGAACAACAGAAGAAGCAATGCTTTCAATTCAGTGATCTATATTGATTATTCCATTGTTTATCTTCTTCGGCCTTTTTAACAGGCTAAACAAAATGAAAATCCCACAACTGCATGAAACCAACCTTTTCAATTTCCAATTAATGAAAGTTAGCAATAGGAGTCGTACTTCTGTTTTCAAACATGTCATAAGCTTATGCAGTTAACTGAAAAATCGAGGGATGGTCTGTGCTTTATCTTTTAAAGGATTTTGTCAAAACAGAGTTGAAAAGCTTCAAAATCTTGTACCACGTGCCTTTGGAGTAAGGCATGTAGAACAAACTGGTTTGTCTGAATCACACCGAAAAAAGGGAAGTGCAGCCAGGAGGTGTGCCTTTGCATAGATAACAAGCAATTAAATGTTCTCATCCAAGACAGCAAACAGGAACTCGTGTGGTTAGTAACTTTCTGTAAAAAGTCAAACTTTAAAAACACAGCCTGCAACAAGTGTAATACGTCTGATGCCAGTGCCATTAAGACCATTTGAAATAATCTGCTAATTTATATAGAAATAAATGACCAGGAAACGATGTGATGGTAAATACAATGAAAGCCATGATGGGTTTATCATAACAAAAGTATGGCTTTATATATTGTATAGTTCTGAACTTTAGGACATTTTGTGGTCTTCAAACATTGCTGAAACGTGGATGACTGTGTTTGGGAAAACTTAAGTGATAGAATTGTATTAGGCAATTTGTTTTATTTCCAGATTACTGGAAATAAGTTCATTTTATTTCCAGATTCCAAAACTACTGATTTGCATCAATACCAGTGTAGTTTAATATATTAACAAAGTGGAAATGTTCTAGATATTAATATATTGGTAGCAGCAACAATTTATATCTATTAACGCTTAATGGAGTATACTATGGATGGATATACAATTTATTACCTGATACTTGCACCAGGATTTGCCTACCTGAACACAGTGGTGAAATGTAACATTTGTTACTATCGGTTCTGTGGGTGTGGCTTGGTGGGGGTTAATGTGACTGGGTGGGTGTGGCCAACTTTTTTTTTTTTTTTTACTTTTAACACCATTTTTTCTACAACCTCTTTGGCTGAAGAGGTGGTAAAAAAATGCTTTTAAAAGCCTCGACGATCAGGCAACTCAACTGGAATCATCAGAGACTTTTAAAAGCATTTTTCTATAACCACTTCAGCCGAAGAGGTTGTTAAAAAAAAATGCTTTTAAAAACCTGCTGTGCCGCACGATCATCAGAGGCTTTTTTTTCTTTTAAAAGCATTTTTTCAGCCGAAGAGTTATAGAAAAATGCTTTTAATTTTATTTTTTTTATTTTTTTTTTAAAGTCCCTGATGATTGCGCAGCTCAGCTGGGCAGGGGGGCAGGCAGGGATGTTTGCTACCAGTTCTCTGAACCACCTGCTGCCATCGCTACCGGATCGGGCGATCCAGTCCAAACCGGGAACATTATCACCTCTGCCTGAAAGGGTCATGAAAAGTTCAAAACCGATTCCAGTGGAATTGGTTCACATGCTTTGTAGTTGTTATTATTGTTATATCTCTATTTTATTTTAGTCAGATACTTATTTTAATAAGTTTTATAGACAGGAATGACAAAATAAAAATAAGGAAACAAGTATATGAAGTAAAAGCTACAAAAGCAAACAAAAAAGAGGAAAAAAGGGAAAGCTTCCATATATATCAGATATGTCAAACAGATTTCTAAATCTACCTGGGGGAAAGAGTGGTTAATGATTTTCTAATGTTCCAAAATGTGTTTAAAATCTATGCCACAGAAAAACAAAAACACCGAGTCATTTTTTGATGAATAGATAAAGTTGCCATTTCAAAAATGAGTAAGTCATTTCATTTGCCAGTCAAGAAATGCAGTGAAATTGTTGGGATAGAGAGGTACAAATAATCCTGCGATGCGATGCTAATTGTCCTTCAAATGTGCTCTGTGTTGTTTTTGCTGCGAAACACAATTAGTCTTGACAACAGATTGGGTTAAATTCATTTGGGGAAAATGATGACATTTCAGACTTGCTTTCATATTTCGTGCCAGTTTACCCGAAATGTGTGTTTGGCCTCTGCTGATTTGCATGATTGTGGATAGAACTGTAAAATGTGTTAAGTGCACAGTATTGTGGTTCAGTGACAAGAACAGATGAAGGAAGTGAACAGGGCGGTTAAACTGGTTTCAAACAGACCAGGTGGCAATCCTACTATAAAAATATTTTTCTTATCTCTCCCGTATGTGACTGATTGTAGCAACCAACAACCAACCCCTCTGTAATTAAAGAGAGGTGGGGGAAGCAAGTACATGAGCAGAAGGGCAAATGAATCACATTATCCAAACATATTAAAAGTATTTCATTCTTCGTATATGTTAATTGCAGATAAACTTTAAGTGCAGTGTAGAGACAAGCATCTTTGTTTCATTAAATGATGGTTGAAAGGGCTGCCTTTCTCTGAAGAAAAAAAAAAGAACCTTCAATCCCGCAGGTTAAGATTCTGCAGCTAAACCCAGGGTTATGTCTGTTTTGAGTTCTAATAATACACTTCTGCATTAATTGTACAGGGGCTCTTCTTTGCATGGTGGGCCTGCAGAGGTGGTCCTATTATCTTTCTTGAACTTTCTTGTCCGCCTCCCACCCCCATTTGCATATATCAGGAGGCACATCTGCATTGTTGCAGGAGCATGGAAATATGGAGCAAGCATCTCTGTACACATGCCCCTCCCAGTGCATAAAGAACGCAAGGATAAAGATAGGTTCAGAAGAACATGATGGCACAAGGGGTCCTATTCTCTCAGTGCAGTTGTTAATAGCACAAAGATGGCATCAATCTGGAGCTACTTTAACAACGAACAGAGTAGAAATGATAAAAGGTTAGTACAGGTCCTCGACTTATGACCACAATTGAGCCCAACATTTATGTTGTTAAGTGAGAAATTTGCTAAGTGAGTTTTGCCCCATTTTATGCCCTTTCTTGCACAGTTGTTAAGTGAATCACCACAGTTGATAAATTAGCAACCTGGTTGTTAAGTGCATCTGGCTTTCCCGTTGACTTTGCTGAATCAGAAGGTCGCAAAACATGACCCTGGAATGCAGCAAAGGTCATAAATATGAACCAGCTGCCAAGCACCTGAATTTTGATCACATGATCAGGGCAATGCTACAAAGGTCATAACTATGAAAAACAGTCATTTTTCAGTGCCATTGTAACTTTGAATGGTCATCAACTGTTGTGCGTTGAGGACTACCTGTATTGTACTATAACTAGTAAAAAAGGTAGAATGTAACCCTTTCTCCAAGTTCCAGGAAAATGGTAAAATTTCATAGGCTCACTGTGTAGTGAAAAAACTGAATTTATTTGATATAACCAGAGAACGCTTCCCAAATCTTAACTTCGATACAATTCTAAAACATGGTTCAGCTTTATTAACTCTTGTCTATAACTCCTTAAGGGACGTGGTGGCTAGTGGCTAAGACGCTGACCTTGTCAGTCAAAAAGTCAGCAGTTCAGCGGTTCAAATCCCTACTGCCATGTAATGGGTGAGCTCCCGTTACTTATCCCAGCTTCTACCAACCTAGCTGTTCAAAAGCATGTAAAAAATGCAAATAGAAAAATAGGGACCACCTTTGGTAACAGTACCTGGTAACAGGTAACAACGGTCCATGCGCCTTTGGCATTTAGTCATGCCGGTCACATGACCACAGAGATGTCTTCAGACAGCCTTGGCTCTTCAGCTTGAAACGGAGTAGGGTACGACTAGCACATATGTGCGAAGGGAACCTTTCCCTTTCCCTTTATAACTCCTTATGCTTAGCATGTCTTTGGAATCAAAATCGATCTTGCTTTTGTTGTGGTTCATTAATATGAATTCATAAAGCTATTATAAATTAGACAATGTTCAGTTTGGACTCCAGTCCTAGCTAATTTTACACTGGATGCAAACTAAGTACCTTATGTCATTTTCAAACATCCTAATAAATTATAGTTAGTATTGAACTGAAAATGCTTGTTCAATCAATAGTTGGAACCATTGAACCTTGAATCCACATTTGCAAGGAAGGAAATGCATGAAGAAAGACTGAAATATTTTTAATGGCTAAGAACTGCATTTAAAGGCTTTAAGATACAAGGAACTCAGAAAATTATATGGATGGATATGATGTTTTTTGATTGAGGTATGATTTTATTTGGATTGGTTTTTTTATGGTTTTGGCCGTAGCAAGAGGCAATTCCTGGTTGATTTTGAGTTATTTCAAAAAATGTAAGCGAGTTTAGATCATGTTCGTACTTGGATTGGAAAACCTAAAAGAAACCTGAATTCTGTAGACTAGCCTGTCAAATTTAAACAAACATAGAAGATAATAATGGTTATAAATAAAAGAAGATAATAAAAAAAAACCCCACTTCTATGGTGCTGACAAAGAAACAATGTGGAAATGTCCATGAAATCATCATCTTACAAAGTTGGTTCAAGTGAGATGTTATCTTTAAATTAATTGTGTGTGTGTGTGTGTGTGTGTGTGTGTGTGTGTGTGTGTGTGTGTGTGTGTGTGTGTGATGGGATGGACCTAGCTTGCAGTTTTCAGGTTCTTACCACCAGACTGACTATCGGCACAGAAGAGGAGATAAAATTAACTTACCTCTGTGCTAATGGATCCATCTTTGAGTAAATAGAAAATCTAGGAAGGGAATGAGAAGAGGGATAGACAAAATTGACCTACTGAAAGGAAAGCAGAGATACCTATGATCTGAACCTTGGGACATCCTCCCTCTGTGCTAGACCTTGGAACATGTCACATAACTTGTCTGAATCTTTAAATTGGTTGGTTGCCTTTTCCACCTGCAGAACAATTCATCTGTTTTTAACTCGTTGACGTCTGAATTAATGGGGAAATAGTTTTTCCCCCCCAAAAATAAAATAGTGTAATTTGTTATTAATAAATCCTCATTAAAAATTAAAATTCTTTCTGTGGTTTTAGATAGGCTAATGTTTATGACACTATTAAATGCTTCATTTGAATAAAAGAACATTTAAAAGTGATGTGTTTGACTATTAGAATCCTTACTCTGAGTATTCCTTTATTATTCTTTGATATTCATGTTAACAATGAAGCAGTTTGTGATGCTGTTAGCATCAGTACAGAATTATTTCTGCAGAATTCTGTGTTTTGAAATCATCTGATAAATAGTTGGGGTTTCTTGGATGAAGTTCTTAATATTTTGAGCAATATTCTCTTTTAAAAAAACATTCCTCTCATTAGTTGTGTGAAAGTTTATTTTTAATCAGTGTGTGTTGTTTATATCAGATATAATTTTATCTAAAGCTTTTCTCTTACAGGGTAAGAAGCTTTATACTTTTTAATGGGCATACAATACAAATTTATGCTTTAGACATTGTTCAGCAAATACTTTAGTAATCAAACTCACCATTGATATTTCTCTGTTCTCTCTGCACTTTGCTATCCTCTACAAATGCTTCCTCGTGTATTAGGAAAATGTGCAAAATAAAAGTAGGTTTAAAAATGTCCAATTTCAGTTATTACATCTTTCAATCATAGTACTGCCATGACCAAAATAGAATGGAATTTGCTTCTATTGCCCTGGTGCTAAACACATTGTTATAGGTAAAAAATGGCAGTATGATAGCAATAGTACTTAGACTTACATACTGCTTCACAGTGCTTTATAGCCCTCTCTCTAAGCGGTTTACAGAGTCAGCATATTGGCCCCAATAATCTGGGTCCTCAGTTTACTGCCCTCGGAAGGATGGAAGGTTGAGTCAGTCTTGAGCTGATGCAAATTGAACAGCCGAACTGCAGGCAGGCAGCAGAATTAGCCTGCAGTACTGCATTCTAATCACTGTGCCACCACAGCTCATGATGTCAGGTAGTCATCATTTGCAATCTCCTGTCTGCTTCCCCATTGACTTCGGTTGTGGGAAGCCTGCAGTGAAGGTTTGAAATGGTGATCATGTGACCAAGGGATGTTGAGATGTTGAGATTGAGATCTAGTCACCATGCCCCCTACTATGACCATGGGGATATTGTGACCATCGCAATTATAAGGACTGTTCTAAACTCCACATTTTCAGCACTATCATAACTTCAAATGAATGGCCGTTAAGCAAGGAATACTTTATAATATCTGGGATGGGAGTTTTTCTTGTTCCTTTGTTCAGGCTTTGAGGATGGTATATGTGTTTTTATAATTACTTTAAGCCTATTTCATAGCATGCCTTCCCAATTTTCCCTTTTCAGGATAGCAAATTTTTTCATTGGGTTTTTGAAAACAGTGCTTAGAATTCATTTTTAAAAAACCTGTAAGCCACCCAAAAAGCCAAGTCCTTTTGTAGTCAGGCAGCCTTGAAATCCAGTGATTAAATAAAGAAATTGTTGGGCTCACCTTTCATTTGTTTTTGCACTTGTTTGCTCTGTCCAGTCTTTTGAGTGCCACCTATTTTTCTCCTTCACCTTCCTCAGGCCTACTATCAAAAATATACTAGATACTCTTGGTAAAAATATGAATCTCTAGAAAGAATCAGATATACTTTTTGGAATTCACTGGGCAAAACAGTGAAAGTTTTCTGGCAATAATTAAATATGAGCAATAATTAAATATGAGCAAAATTGGCCATCATACTTCGTGTATTGCCAAACACTCTTGTTTATTGATATTTTAATAACTCTCTTGAATACTACAAAGACAGAAAATTAACTGCTTAATGTTTTCTTGTCTGCCAACTGCCACTTTGCCTACTATTTATTAATTGGTCAGCTGGATCATTCATATGCCAGATTTTGAAAATAATGTAGGGTACTTGATAATGCTTCCTGATAATTAGAAATTTGATAAAATGCACAGATATTAATGGATTTAAAACAACTCTCGGCATGGTTTTAAAATCATTTAATAACTGTACATTTTATCAACTTCAATATCATTGAGCAGGTTCATGAGGAAATAGCTGAGAAAGTTCAGAAAGATTGTATGCACTATTTAGAACAGGTAGTTCTCAATTTACAACCACAATTGAGCCCAATATTTCAATTGCTAAGTGAAATGATTCTTAAGTGAGTTTGCCCCATTTTATGAACTTCCTTGCCACAATTGTTAAGTGAATCACTGCAGTTATTCAGTTAGTAGAACGATTGTTAAATGAATCTGGCTTCCTCGTTGACTTTGCTTATCCAAATATAGCAAAATGTGATCACATGACCCCAGGACATAGGTGAGTTTCAGCAGGTTCTGACCAGTTCTGGAGAACTGGTTGCAGAAATTTTAAGCAGTTCAGAGAGCCAGTAGTATAAATTCTGACTGGCCCTGCCCCCATCTATTCTCTGCCTCCCAAGTCCCAGCTGATTGGGACGAAATGGGGATTTTGCAGTAACCTTCCCCTGGATTGGGGAGGGAATGGAGATTTTACAGTATCCTTCCCTGGAGTGGGATGGGAATGGAGATTTTACAGTATTCTTCCTCTGCCATGCCCACCATGCCACGCCCACCAAGCCATACCCACAGAACTGGTAGTAAAAAAATTTGAAACCCACCACTGCCCCCAGGACACTGCAACCGTCATAAGCATGAGTTGGTTACCAAGAGTCTGAATTTTGATCACACTACCACGGGGATGCTACAACAGTGTGTGAAAAGTAGTCATAAATAACTTTTTCAGTCACTTAAAAAATTGTAATTCTATGGTCTACCTGTAAGACAAACCATGTGGCACAACCACCCTTACATGAAACAATATTCATTCTCTCTCTCTCTCTCTCTCTCTCTCTCTCTCTCTCTCTCTCCCTCCCTCCCTCCCTCCCTCCCTCTCTCTCTCTCTCTCTCTCTCTCTGTGTGTGTGTGTGTGTGTGCTTGCATATGCATTCGGGCCAGAAACTGCACCCGTATGATTTCTTCCAGTCTCATTCAATTTTATGAAAAGCATTTTCTTTTCTTTCTTTTTTTTTTTTTGAGGAAAATAAATGTCAGGTGAAATTCCCATGGGTAGTTTATGAGGTTCTTATATTTACCATAGTTGCTGTGAAACGAAAAGAAAACCAAAACTTCATGATTTCTTGACACCTTTCATCACAATCTAAATTAAAAGTTTAAAAGCACTCTGAAAATAAAAATTTTAAAAAAGGAAAGCTTTTCTGCAAAAGGTTTTCTTAGTTTGGTACAGGTTTTGGTTCACCTTCAATACATTTCTAATATTTTTTGTCATGACAATGCGTCATTTTAAAATATGTGTCCTTGTGTGTAGAGAGCTTTACACTAGTGGATTAAAAAGAGGAACATGAAACAGTTGTCAAACATGAAACACTTCTCAATCTTCTGTAGGCGTTCACTGGATAAATAACATTCCTGTAGTTCTACATGGGTGGAATTGATCTCCTGTACTCTTCAAAACCAAGTTGTTCACACCAAGCTATAAAGAGATATTGTTGGCTTTTATTGGATCAGTTTAATTTAGGGCCATAATGATCAGTGTCAGACATATCAATTGCTAGATTTATCAGTGATCTACAGTTTGGAGAGGTTTTGCCTCAGAAGCATGCTTTGCAAATAACTTGGGACTAACCTCTTAAGCACTACAATTTGCTTTGGGAGGACATTGATCTCAGAACTGGTTACAATGACTGGGGGAGAGAGGGGGGAAAGCATTTTAAATTGCAGCAGTTTTTCTCAAGCTTTCCCATGTATACTTGAGACTGAGCCTGGAGCATAGTATGAACTATAAAAACATAAAACTACATTTTCCATAATAGTATATATAGACTTAGAGGGGGTATACATTTTAGGGCAATATAGTTGTCTAATTCACACTTAAATCATTGTGATGCTTCTAACCAACTTTTAAAAAATTATTCTTCTATTGCAGCTCTGGAAGGAACGTAGAAATCATCATGGGCAATCAAGTTCGAAAACAAGATCAAATTACTGAGAAGGCAAAGGTAAGGGAAAGCATTATCCTTGCAAGTAGGTCAGTGTTTGGAAATACAGCTCTTTCATTACACGTTACGACATGATTTGTAGGTGAAGCTTTATCATTATGACACCGTGAAGATTGTATTTCCCCAAATCAAATAATAGCTACAAGCTCGAGGATCTCCTTGGATTTCAGGTCATCACAATTTTTTTTTCTATTTTTTAGTATTAAACCATCTGCAAACAAATATACACAAAATTACAAATTTCACCTTAGATGAAGAAAGGTAAAAAGCATAATGCATAAACAAAGTAAAAAGACAAAATCAATAGCAATTACACACATAGTCCAAGTTTGCCTGATTTTATAGATGTATTGAAAGCGTCAAAGCCAATCTTGGGGATTATGGTGTTCCAGGGGGCAGGCACTGCAACATAAAAGACATGCTTCTGGGATTCCATGATTCCACCCCCAAAAGTGTGATCCTACTGGAAGACTCAATGAGATAGGCACAAACAACTGCAAATAACCTGACTCCATGAAATAGAGGATTTAATAAATGATAACCATTGCCTTGAATTCCACCTGGAAGCATGCTGGGAGACAGTACAGCTCACAGAGCAGAGGTATGACATGGGAGTTCTGAGGTTCCCATAACTTCCTGTGCTGCTGCATTCTGGACCAGCTGCATCATCTGAATAGTTTTCAGTGGTGGCTCCAGGTAGATTACATTGCAGCAATCCACTTGGGAGTGACTAAAGTATTACAGTGCTGTGGCCTTCTAAAGGCTCTGCACAGGTACCTGTGCACACTTATGTGTGAATCACAGACAAAGCAATCTGCAGGAAATAGGTGTTAAAACATGCTTTATGACACAAGCTCTGCTCTTTAAGTACTTGCATGCAATGTTGCAATGAAAATATAAAGGACAGCACTTTTGTCATGTCAACATAACACGTTTAGTCATTTTGGCATCATTATAGTTAGGAACAGTTACCTATGACTACAGAAATCAAGATGAGGATAAAAGCAGGGTCAGGGTCAACTTCAGCAGATCTTTCTGTAGATTGCAGAGTTTACAAAACCCTAGAAACCTTGTGAAACTCTACCAGGATGAGGTGAACCATTAAGCCAATACATATATACGAGAAAAGAAAAAAAAAAATTTGTCCAAAATACTTGCATTTCAAAGACCATTAAAAAGATGAGTTCCAGGAGCTAATGCGATTCTATCTGAATCACAATCTAACCAACAACAGATCCAATCTATTTAATAAGAAATTTATGAATCTATGGATTTAACTGATGCATCACATAAGATTCCCACAAAAGCAACAAGGGCTTCTAAAAAGCCTGCCTACTTAAACCCAGTTTAAAACGAAGGAGGAGATGAGGAATAAGGGCTTGTGACCACCCCAAAACTACTTCCAGCAATTTTGAGTTATTTTTTTGTAATCAGTCTTCTTCAACTCCACTATTGTCAGTTCCACTGTTGCTGAATTCACCAAAACAGTTCAGTATCCTTTGGGTACTCTTAAATCCCAGGATTAAATTTTACAGGGAGAATTCATGACAGGATTCTTTTCTCCGAGTTCTCTTTTTACTTGTCCAGATCAGGTGAATCAAGACACATACACCAATCTTGAAATTGTCAATTTGAAGCTGGTAATCTTGTGACTACCCTGTTTCTAAAGGAGCACTCATTCTCAATTCCGATTAATTCCATTGAGTTCACTCAATGCCTTCACTGTCTTTCCGGTTTGATTATTGGACCTCACTGCATTAATATTACTCAGTATTAGTTTCTGATATTGTAGTATTCATGTCAGGAATGAAAGGGTTCGGTGAAAAACTATACTAAGTGATATGTACATATATACAGTGGGTCTCATGCTGAGAATTATTTAAGATGTGGAAGGGTGATTTATGCCAATTACAATTCTTTAAATCCTTAAAAAACTATCAAGCAAAATGCTTTAGGGATTTTTACAGCCATATGAAAGTAGTCAAGTTATTTTTGAAGTTAAGTTCAAGAGTTAGTGCCCTATATAGATGCATCCATGCTTTTTTTGGCATAATGTAGAAATGGTTTGTAGTTACCTTCTGGAGGACATTATCAGACTTTCTAGACTAATCTACATCCTTATCCAATACTAACCACTGTAGATTTGTCTCTGCTATAATCACACACACACACACACACACACACACACACACACACGTTCTGCCTCCCATCTGAACTGATTATAAGTAGCCATGGTGTGATTTTTATTTTAGAATTTTAAATTGTGTAATCATATAAATACTTTGAATGAGGTGAATATTCCTTCCAATTTTCATTACTGAAGTTTGATTTGAAGTCCTATCAAAATGTCATTAATCTAGACTGTTGTTGTTTTTAAAGTTTCTTCACAAAGTCTTTATAAAGTCTTCTTCAATCACTTCTTTGTTTCTGAGAGAGTAAAGAAATATTTTGAAGTACTTTGTACTCTTGATAATCAGTCAGTGATTAATAATTGTAGTGAAAAATGTAATGACAGGAAGTAACAGCTTCTTTGTGGTTTCAGGTGACAAAACTGGTGGGGAAGAACTAGGAAGGTTGAGTTATTGTTGTTTTCTGTATTCAGCTGGCTTCAATATGCCCTAGGTGCTCTTTTTTCCCTCCACATTACCATCATACCCAACACAAAAAAATAGAATAAACTCTTCAAAAAGAAATAAATTTCAACTGACTGAAGCTGATTTAAACTATTGTTCATACAAATAGAAAGACAGAGTGTAAAATCGATCACAAAATAGAAAAAAATAACCATTTGGTTCTTTTAGATTATTTTTAACATTGATTTTGCTTGTGAGCTCCCATGTTATTTAGCAGGCCTTCTGACCCAAGGAGACCATCTCAATACAATAGAATTTTCTTGCTTTTGATATTTTACCAGGAATTATATGAAAAAGAGTTACTGCAAAACAGTAATATTTATGTGATATAGCTTGTTAGGTTTTAGGATATCTCAGCAATAAATTACAGCTCTCCTATAATTCTTTATTCAATTCTTGTCTGGGCTATATTAGAAGTTTCTCAGAAAAGTTTCACGGGGTTTAGAATCTTTACTTGATAAAGTATTCTGAGTAAATCAGGGGAAAACCACAAACATAGTGTGGCTATTCCTCAGCAAAGCCTTCAACAGAGTCTCTTATAACATTCTTCTTAATAAAAGGGTGAAACTCGGCTAAACTGGATTACTGTTGGATGGATTCATAGTTGGCTAAATCACCACACCCAAGGAGTACACATCAATGGTTCCACTTCAACTAAATCTTAAGAATTTTGCCCAACAATGTAAAATGTGAATGGAAAACAAACTAGATTTGTGCCAACAGCTCCCTTCTCCTAAATAAAACCTATATTTTCTTTGGGGTTAGGCAAGAAATGGAGATATCATTTCCTTTTAATAATGAAGTTTTCATCCATATATCAAATGAAACAAATTTATAAAATAAAGCCATTTATGGGAATAAGCAATGAAAACAACATTTAAAATTATGCTTTTCATGGAAAGGATGAACTCAACTATTTTTGTCTAAGGCCAGAATTCTGGTTTCATTGTGTTTCACAAAACAGCTTGTCTCATTCAGTAAAGTCAGGGAGAAAAAAAAACTGTGTTTTTTTTTACCTTAAATCAGATTTTCTCAAATTATTCTTAAAATACTATAACTTAAAAAACATTGGCAAATAGTAAATTGTTTTTGATGCCTCCTTCACAATCCTTCTCCTTTTTTGATCTAGCCTCCCTTTTGGTACTTGTAAATCAGAGGTTGTTTTCAGCAGGTTCTGACCAGTTCTGGAGAACCGGTAGTGGAAATTTTGAGTAGTTTGGAGAACCGGTAGTAAAAATTCTGTCTGGCCCTGCCCCCATCTATTGTCTGCTTCCCGAGTCCCAGCTGATTAGGAGGAAATGGGGATTTTGCAGTATCCTTCCCCTGCCATGCCCACCAAACCACACCTACCAAGCCATGCCAAGCCCACCAAGCCACACCCACAGAACCGTTGGTAAAAAATTTTGAAACCCACCACTGTTGTAAATCCTTTTCCACATTCTTTTATTCTATCACCATCCTCCCTTCCCCTCCATGGTAATTCTCTCTACAGACCAAGGGTTTGTCAGATATTAGAGCAGTGCATAAGCCTCCTGACCTCTAGCATGATTATACCTCCTTCATAGAAAGTTCTGGAACCAATCAATTGCTTTGAGTACAGTGTACTATTGCATCAGAAGAAAGACATACTCTGGCAAACTCCATGCACTGTTTCATGACCCTCTTAGGGGTTACTACTCACACTTAGTGAAATTATGTACTACATATTCATGCTGATGTGAGAAGAACAATACTCCTGTGAATCCAACAACACTTTTTCCATGTACACAAGAGAAGCGAATTTAATTATAGGGGATCTTAAAGATTGCCTGCTTTACAGAGGAATCCTGTTTTAGGTGTGCGGACAGAGGGAGAGTCTGGGGGTTCATGAATTGGTACTGATAGTGGGGTTAAAGAAATGGAAAGTAAGAGAGGTTGACTGAATTTTCTGCAGAATAAGGAACTAGCATGGTTGTTTTAAGAATAAAGTGAGTTAGAAAACTTCTGTCTCATGGAAAAATGCAGTCAAGTAAGCAGACTGAATAATGTTTGTGCTGGTCTGTTTTTTTCCACAAGGTAAAATGGCTTGACCTCATACAGCCTTGATTCAAAGCTTGTAACTTGTGCAGTACTGAAAATTGTCTAAAGCATTTTTTTAAAAAAATCAAGGCACATCTCACGAAATAACAATGAAACATCCATTACACTGAACAACCTAAGTGGTTAAGAAGCACATTGCAAAGCTTGACCTCCATTAGAGTCCACTGTTAGTCTAATTATCTGAGAGGGCATCTGAAAGAAAAAGAAAAGGAAGGAAGGAAGGAAGGAAGGAAGGAAGGAAGGAAGGAAGGAAGGAAGGAAGGAAGGAGCTGCTAATGTCTTCCTGGTTTACCTTATAAAGTGAAAACTCTTGAATTTTGTACACTCACTTCTTAATTTAAGTAGAATTAAACTTGTTTTAAATATATATTCCTATAGCTATGTTATCTAGAATTTTCTTAAACAGCAGATAAGATCAGAGTCCCGTTCTGATTCAGATTATAAACCTATTTGTTTATTTCTTAGATGTATACCCCACTTTTCATTCAAAAGCTTAAGGCAACATACAATAGGAATCCATTCTACTATTCCCACACTCACAACAACAATCCTGTGAGGTGAGTTCAAGGCAGATGTATAATATATTCTAAAAAGAAAAAAGAAATATAGAAAATTCACATTCTGAACCAAGAAAAAGCTAATTCTGCCATCTATAATGCTTACTTTATGCAACTCAGCAACTTATGAACATTTATTCAAAGTGTTTTCATTAACATTTTTCTGTTGCTGTGGTTGTCTTTTTGTAGCTCTAAGGTCAACCTTATTGACATCTGACATTTTCATCATCAGAAAATGAAAAAGAGTCTTGGTGCTATCTTCTTCTTGTGTGCTATACAGATTAGACAAGTACATGAAATGGAAAATGGAAAATCAGGCTAAATTTTGATGGAACAAATCTCCTTGGTTTGGCAGCATCTTTTGAGTTGAATAAAGGAATGATGGTATTTTTTATCTGTCTTTCTCCACCTCCTCTTCTTAGCACTTTCTTTCCCTATTCCAAAGACATTGGCAGTTAAGAGGAGGCACAGAAAAGAAGACACTGATACAGATAAAGCTATTACCATTGTATCATTCATTTAACAACCATTGCATTCTAAGTTGGTGCTATATAAAGTTATTTATGACCTGTCCTTGAACTCACAACCGTCAGAGCTTCCTGGCAGTCATATGATCAAAATTCAGATTCTTCGTAACTAACATGTATTTACCTTGGTTTCAGCATCCTGGATTGGTCACATGATCACCACTTGTGACCTTCTTAGTGGGTTTTGGACAAGCAAAATCAATGGGGGAAACCACATTCACTTAAAGAGTTTGTGATTTATTTAACATCTGCAGCAAAAAGTTCACAAATCAGGCACCATTTATTTAACGACTGAATCGCTTAGCAATGGAAGTTCCGGTTGCCATTGTGGTCACACGTCAAGAACTAACTGCAATATGAGAGGCTGAAGATGCCACATTCAAAGGCAGGGACAGTATTTGATATTTTCCACCCAAACATTTTAGCATTGACTCAAATCCAGTGACACTGATGTTTAAAATGTGTTTTGGAATATTTTAAAATTTTTGGATGAAGCAGAAATGACAGGATTTAGGAAAGTTTCTGGTCTGCATTTATTGAATTCCCAGGATAGCCAATCTGCCAAACTGCCTACCTTCCTTGTTTGACCATATATCAGATGGGAAGATATCAAGTACATGGGGGAAAATCAGTGGCAAGGGGCTCATAGAAAAATGTATTTCATAACAAACACACGTCCCCAGCGACTGACATATTTATTTTTCCTGTCCTGGGATGGAGGAGAAGTAAGGAAGGAGAAAAATCTAAACCATTACTATGGCCAAAGTAGAGGAAAGGATTCTCAAACTGACTTCCTATCCCACTGGTTCATGCACAAAAACCAAGCAGTTTAAGGCTGCGGTGTATGAAATCCCTACGAACAGGGAAACTGAAGAAGTAATCAGACCGTAACATGAACTGCCAGTATTTGTTCAAAGCAAAAATGAACACTCACACCAGGAGTATCCCTCACTGAATGAAGTGAGAGGACCTTTTCAAATAGATGTGCTCGAGATTGCTCAAGATGTCTTCTCATATAGTCATGGAAAAAAATAAGTAATCAATACTCGAGATTTTTGCCAAAGGGAAGCAGATATGATTTTCCTTCATTTTCAAAAAAATAAACACAGATCGAGCTGTAAAAATAGTCTTCGTGCCATACTAATCACATATTTCCATTAGGTACAGCAAGCCATCACTGATATGTTAAATACTGTTTAAAAGCCATTTTGTGCATGCTTATTACTTCTCATAGCATTTTGCAATCAATTCCCTATTTGTTAGTTTGTTCAATTTCCAGGGACATTAAGGGCTTCATGGTAATTAAAATATCACATTATTTTTGGTAGAGGGGGTTTATGGGAGATTTTGTAAAACAAATGCGTTAGATCTAATGGAGGCTTAATTTGTTTAATTACTTTTTTTAAAAAAAATAATAGTCCACTAATTTTTTTGAGGGGGGGTTAACCTCTAAATTCCAGTGATATAGTCTTAGAAAATTCCATGTTGCAGAAAAAAGAGACCAGGAGATACAAGTCCAGAGTATCCCCCTAAGGTGATTTCTCTTATTGCTTTTTGAGCAATCACATGTTCCATTTGAAGTGTTAGAGAAACACTTTTTAAGTAGTGTAGACATATACCTTATCTTTTCCTTTTCCAAAATGATTTCTAGCAGAAGAGGAATGTTTATTTGGAGATGAATCAGGTGTCACCTGGGAGTGGAAGGCACTCCTTGGTATGGTATTTGAGTGAATCATTTCCTTGTGATTTCAGCGTGCTCATAGGAACTTATAATTGATCTGTCAGAGGAGGACTGTAATGGCTTTCTACTTAGTTTCATAGTTGAGGTTCACCAACATTTTGCAAATCTATTGTTATTGCACCATTATACATAGCAAGTATCATTTTTTAGTAGTTGTGACTCTTACTACTTTTAAACTATTTGATTATTAAGCAATATTGCACTTGCATATAAATACACACACATTTAAATGTCTATGGGTGGTACCTCCTAAATATGGAATAATCTCTACTTTTTTTTCTGACCTGTCTGATCAGTTAAAACTAAAGTGAGGAATCTGTTGACAAATTATTTATGATAAAGAGATTCTTACGGAAGATATTTGAGAAAAGTTTTAAAGCAGAGGTGTCAAACTCTATTTCATTGATGGCCACATCAGGGTTGTTAAGGATATTGTTGTTGTGTAACAACTAGCAGAGTAAAGTGCACAGAGAAACGTTGCTGAGAGCAATGAGATAGAGGTACATACAAACTGGTGTTATCAAAAGTTTTCTTTATAATGGGAAATAAACATTCTCGTAGTCTTCTAAACAGTCCAAGTCTTTACCGGTTAACTCCAAACAAACTCTTACCAAACAAACAGTAGTTGGTTCACAAATCCCGGATGGTAGCAGATCCACCCACACACGCAAGCGATGATAGCAGCTTATCATCAACTGAATACCTTACAGTACCTTTCTTAAATACGTTGTTAAATTACAATTAATTATAGCATGACTCAGCATTACAGCATGATGCAGCATTAAAACTTAAAGTCACAGAATACATATATTGCCTGGACAACTGTTAGGCCCGAATCATATCCTAACAAGGGTTGTGTTTGACCTGGGGGGGGGAATGGTGGGCATGGCCAGGGTGGGCGTGGCCAGCTCAACATCACTAGTGTCGGGGGCATCTGTAGTAGCCCGAGCACTCTGCCAGCAAAATCAGGCACCTCTATTTTCACCTTGACGGCCTCTTGCAACCCTCTGCCAGTGAAAATGGAGCTCAAGAGGGCTACCCGTGGCCACATGAGCTCCATTTTCACTGGCAGAGGCACCATTATTATTATTATTATTATTATTATTATTATTATTATTATTATTATTATTATTATTATTATTTTATTTATTTATTTATTTATTTATTTATTTATTTGATTTATATGCCGCCATTCTCCCTGAGGACTCAGGGCGGCTTACAAAAAACAGTCACCAATACAAATCACAATAAATATAATTAAAATAAGATTAAAATCCACAATAACAACCATTAAAATTATAAAAACTATACAATCCCACGATCAGAGAATTGTTGGAACAACCACGTCTTCAGTCTGCGGCGAAAGAAGAGGAGATCGGGGGCCGTCCTGAGGTCTGTAGGCAAACTATTCCAGGGGGTCGGGGCTCGGTCAGAGAAAGCCCTCCCCCTGGGGGGCACCAGCCGACATTCTTTGGCTGACGGCACCCGGAGGAGGCCTGCTCTCTGGACGCGCCTTCACTGTTTTCAGGGTGGACCCATGGGCCAGATCTAAAAACCCTGTGGGCCAGATCTGGCACCCCGGCCTTGAGTTTGACACCCCTGTTATAAAGAGAAAAAATATCTACGACTTTTTCAGCTAAATGCAAATTTTGTTTCTTACATAAGCTGTTAATACAGTGGCACTGATGTTTCCTTAAACCTTGCAAAATGTTCTTCCATTATAATATGGCAATGGCTATTACTGAAAGGAAGACAAAAAATAATAGTGATAATAATGAAATCCTTAATGTCTGTATAGGTAAGAAAAGCAGAGATGCCATTAGCTTGTTCACTGTTTAACCAGGGAGAAAAAGGAAACCATCTTTTTAAAGATCCAACATCTTTTCAGATGATAGGTAATGTTCTGTCAAGTGACTATGTCAGTTGATAACGGCTTAGAATATCATGTGTGACTAGAAAGGGAAAGATTAAAACTCCTAAGACATCATGTGGCAGGAGAGCAGAAAGACAGTCCAAGCAAATTTGTAGCCCAAAGTCTTGTGAATTTGTTTCAGAAGTAAATGTAATATTATGGGAAAATTTCAATTAGACGAAACATATATATTTATTTAACAGCTTAACTGCCAAACTACTGGTAGTATACTCATATCCAATGTTTGCTGCATCTGCAAGGTTTTCATCAAAGGAGGAGTCAAGGTGGTAGGATATGCTGTGTGTCTTACTTCTGAGAAACTCTCAGGAAACAGAAAGCTTTATCTAGTGTTAATCTAGCTCAGTCTTCTGCCATCTGTTGACATATTACATTCAGTAAATCTGCTGTTCCCTTTCTTCTTTCAAAATATAAGTCTCCATGTAGAAGCTGCAGTCCTGTGTACATTATGCCAGTGACTAAGTCTTTTTCACCCTAGCAAATAAAAGCTGCTTTTTAGAATTAGATACGGCACAATAGTGATATGTACATGAGCCTTACTATTCCTGTTATTAGTATAATAACAGGTCCTGATATTGATCCATTATTTTATAGAATAAACATCTTTTCAGGGTGAATATGGTTTTAATAAACAGCTTGAAGAAATTATACAGATAGTCAACTTATGAACGTTCATTTAATCATAGTTCAAAGCTACAATGACCTTGGAAAAAGTGATGTATGACCTAATCGGCAAAGTTGCGACCATCGCACCAACTCCATGATTGTGGGATTGCAATTCAGGTATCTGACAACTGGCTTGCATTCGTGACCAGTGAAACATCCATATGATCTTGATTTGTGACCTCCCCAGTCAATTTCTGACTCAGGGCAAGTGCTGAAATCTTGCAGTATTTCAAACATTCTTGACTTATGGCTTGAGGGTGATTTTAGGGGAGGAAATAAAAATAAAGCTGAAATTCCTTTTCATAAGGAATAAAGATTCCCTTCCAATCGTCTTTATTAGTTGCCTCAATCTAATTAATGGGTTATTAGTGGTAATGATAGAAAACCTCATGCAATATATGCTGTTAATTAATTAATTTGTACCTTTTATTTTTCGTGATACCTCTAGTGTTTAATGTGAGAGGTTTCTTCCACAGCAGTTTAAGCTACTTCTGATGTTTGGAAAATGGGGACAAACCCATTAAAAAAACCCTTAGAAACTCTGATTCTCCAAATTCAGAGAAACCATCTATCACACATACAACTTTATAATACTAGTTTTTCCTTACTACAGTCTATATCACAGCTATACCAGTGCCAGATAATCATATAAAGAGAGCACCAGTGGAGCGACTATTGTGTTGTAGTAACTAATTCTGTCAGTGAAAGAACAGTCTCATTCTGGAACACTATTATTTTGTAGGTTGTATCTGTGAGAAATTGAGAAAGGAGCAGGAGGTAAGAGGAAAATAGCTGTGATATTTTGCTTGTATCTTCATCTGTAGGCCTGTTTCCCTTGCAAGGTTCCTATTTTTCTTCACTTGTTACAGTCTGATTCAATTTCTTTTCTAAGCATGTTTTTTTTAAAAAAAAAAATTGAGATAGCCATGATTAGTCTTTATTCTTGATAAACATTCATTTATTTTAAGGTTTAGATTTGCTTCCTAGGATCATTTGTCATTTTTATACTATTTATTATTCTGGCTATTTTAAACCTTACTGCTTCTTTATATATTTTTAATTGTTGTTGGTTTTTTTGTATTGTTAAAGCTGCCCAGAGTCTAATGGAGTAAGTAGCCATAACAAATTTAATACACTGAACTGAATTGAATTAGGTAGTATACAGTGCCACTGGATGAGTAAACCATATTATACAAAATTTATTTTCTCTGCTGACATGATGAATTAAGCATGTCTTAAGATTCATATGCTGTCTCCAGTCCTTTTGTTTTGACTAAAACAAAGTTCAAAAACATATATAATGTCAAAGGTTGCTTAACCCTTTTCCTTTAAAATTCTTCTCTCCTTGCGCTTTAAAGGTCAGATATCTGTTGCAACAATGTCAAGGTTATTTATTAATTATAATTCATATCACATAATAAAAACAGCCACACTACAGAACAATTTATACGAGTCATATAAGAGTTAACAGGATGCATTTAAACAGGTAATGCTCAAATTATATTATTTGTTTTTACTCCCATATTCCAGCCATAGTGTCACAGGTGATTGTCATACAAGAACTCAGATACTCCTAAAGAATAAAGTTGCTCTTTTGAAAAAAGAATGCATAAAACAATTGAAAATTCATCTAATTCATCTTTGTCATTGAAAAAGTAATTCCACTCACTTTGACAGCGAATCATTTGGAAGGATTGCATTATTATTATTATTATTATTATTATTATTATTATTATTATTATTATTATTATTTAAATTTATATACCGCCCTACTCCCGAAGGACTCAGGGCGGTGAACAGCCTTAGATAAAATACATCATACAAAAGTTCAAAGACTATTAAAAATACATTAAATAATTTAGGCTAAGTCAAATTTAAAACACCCAATTTATATAAAACTTAAAAGCCAATTTAAAAGGGAGAGGCCAGGCCAGACCAGCCTTCTGGAATAAAAATGTTTTGAGGGCGTGGCGGAAAGTGCATAAATCTGGGATCCTCCGTATCTCCGGGGGGAGCTCATTCCAAATGGCAGGTGCCCCCACAGAGAAGGCTCTCTCCCTGGGGGCCGCCAGTCGACATTGTTTGGCCAACGGCACCCTGAGGAGCCCCTCTCTATGGGAGCGTATGGGTCAGTGAGAGGCTACTGGTGGCAGAAGGCGGTCTTTTATTTTTATGCTGGAAAATTGCAAATTCTGAATAAGCAAAAGGAGCATTTGAACATCTGAGAACCATCAGAGATAAGACTGGTTCTTGCCAAAGGCTTTCTGTAGCAAAATTATTCTTTCTTACAGTATTATTATTATTATTATTATTATTATTATTATTATTATTATTATTATTATTATTATTATTATTATATATTCCACCCTTCCACATATATACAGAGATAGGAGTTTCCTTGCAATATTTCTGATACAGTTTTGATTCACCAAACACCAATGTCTCTTATGTCTGATTTCATGAAAAGAAATTTAAGTCAGGATGTCAGCCTTTATTTCCAGACAATATCTGACCCAATTTGTGATTTGGCTTTCAAAACAGATTAATGAGATACTCTGTTTTATATATATATATATATATATTTCCTTTTTAAAATGTTTCTGTTCACAAGAATGGCAATTTTTAAGATGTTAGGATTTCGACCTGCATAAAAGCTTAGGGTGGATCCCGTGGTACATGTGTGGAAGCAGCTGATGAAAGAATGATTATCCTTGTTTCTCCTACATCTACCCTCATCTCCACCCAGATCACATAGAGGATTGTGGAATTTTTGGTGCCCTCTGGGCTCGGTTGGTTGCTTGGAGACATTTCATCACCCAACTAATAAAAATCATCAGTGTGAGCAAGTGTTTATGTATAATAGCTTGCTCTGCAAGTTTAGGCAGGGGTGTGCTTTCCTTCTTGGCGGTTCATTCTTGATAAAAGTATTGTATTCTCCCTGATTGTTTGCCTGGAGTTGATTCCTGCTTATTGGCATGTTGGTGCTGTGTTCTAGTCTTGTTTTCTTCCTAGTTTTTTTATTATCTCTTTTGAATGGTATGTAAATGGAGATCTATTGAGAACTGAAAGAGAGAAAAAGCAGAAAATCCCATTCATAAGCACTGGATTTTGCTCTTTCTTTCAAAAGGTAAATTGAAATATAATGACAGTACTGATAGTAATATAATTGTAAGGAGAACTTACTTTGCATTGGGGGCTAACTGCATTTGTGAAATCTTAAGTTAAATTTTGCTGGTGTAGGAATTAGTCCAAAAGTTTGCTCATTTATACATTCTTTTGCATCGCCTTTCTTTGGTGTGGCTATGTAACTTTTCTATCCTCTGGCCTGCAAATTTTTATTCCACATTACTCTATATCTGTATTTTGGCTTTCTTATTTAATAGATGGTGGCATGCTGAACTGATCACTGCACACAGCTAACGCATAATCAAAATTGGAAATGTGCCTAAACTAACTGTTGTAATATCTGCAATTTATGGGAATCAATTTCCAATTTAATTTGGATTAGAATAAAAACCATGTTAATTAAATTTTAGTGGAAATCTCGTCCTCATGATATTTAAGATTCTCATTAAAGTGCACCATAAGCTTGTCATGAGCCTCTCCAGCCCATTGAGTGAGTATGAAGTGAATATTATTTTCTTGCTCTTTTCATTAATTACAAGCAGTGGCAAGTAGTACATCTTAGGGCACCAATAAAGAAAATTAAACATCTGGGTTAAAGTTCTGTTCAATTCATTCTCCATAGCTGAAAACATTCAAAGTATCTGCCCAACTCCAGTCCATCTAATATGCCTATAATGAGCATCCCAATTTATTGCAAATCAGGGACTGAATTGAAATGCAAAATGAAGCACATCAAAATTGCCTGCCAGCGGCACAATCTTACAAATAACATAGGCAATTAAATAGCTCCACTTCATCTTTAGAAAGCCAGCAGATTGCCAGTATAAATGCTTCATATTAATATCTTTTTTGTTTTCCACACATCAGAAAATCAGAAAATATCACTAAAGAAAGAGTTTTAACTGTAATAGCTTGTATGTTGAATTTCCAAAACTTGGAGACTAAGTGGTTGTTTTTCTTTTCTTCTCAACAACCTTGATGAAACGTAGCATCCTTTCCATAGCTGACATAATTTGCTAATGGTTGCAACTTGGTGCAAACATTGGTGAATCACCAGTCTCAAATCACATGCACACATACACCCTGTTATTGCTCCTTGAATTTTAACTGCGTACCGGTCAACATTTGGACACTTGAAAGTGTTTAGAATGTTGTACATTTTCAGGTAGTTTGAAGTGGTCTTAGTATGGAACTTGGGCTGTTTTGACTTTTTATCAGTTAAGTGATACAATGCAGGTAAAGATATATCAATATTATATAGGCAACAGAATTCTGTTCAATTCCATTCTATTTTTCAATGGTTATTCAGTGATAGATGGCAGTCAGCATGGAATTTATCTCAGGATGTCTGTGGCTTGCAGAGATACAATGCACAAAGCATCCAAAACTAAGAGGTTATCCACAGCTAAGCAATAGTGTGTAACTTTTTTTTAATGTGATATGTGAACCCATGCCTTATGACTTCTTGGCTTTGTTGCCTCGTGCCATCACCTTTTCCCATCTCTCAGAATATAACATACTAGCAAATACCACCTAATTCAGTCCATCTCTTTTAAAATTGCAAAGAAAACATCTGATTATTTAAAATGCTTTTAAGAGAAATAATCCATCAACAGTCCTTCCATACAGGGGCAGGTTTCAAAACCCGTCGCTACCAGTTCGCTTGTGGGCACGCATGCGCTTGCGTGTGCATGCGAAGCTTCTGTGCAGAAGCATCCAGGCAGGTAGGTGGAGCCTCCCACCGCTGTTGCTACAGGTTCGTCCGATCCAGGGTGAACTGGTAGCAAACCGCCACTGCTTACATATAAATGTACATTGCTCTGAATAACTCTTACTAGTTATTTTGCCACTGATATAGTTCTAAATTTTTAAATCTAGGAGTTGCTTTGAAAAAAAAAATCTTTAAAACAATCAATTGTCAAATAATGTTCTTTGAGTGCATGCTTTTTATTGGCATTGTTTAAGAATTGCACATTATTATTTTTAAAAGATAAAAAATTGAAGTACGACAAAATGAGGTGAATCAGTTTTAATTATACCAAGGTGGAGTTGGTCTTGAAATCTGCTTCGTCCAGTCCTCTGATAGCTACTGAACTTGCCTGTTGGCCAATTCAAATTGGCTTATCAGTGATAGAATATAATATCCCAAAACAGCTTGAGATTGAATTAGGATATCATTTTTACAAGACCTACATGCTAGTTCCTGGGTCATGCTGTCCCTTAGTGGGGTCAGCTCCAATTCACAATAGGATAAAGAAATATTCAAGAGCATGTGAATAGATATGGCTTTGCTCATCACCTTAAAAGCAAAAAAATAAAATAAAATAACCCCCCCCCTTTTCCTATATTTATTTGTAATAATTTGATAGCATCAACTTTATAGCTATGTCCCAGATCCCCGTCTGTATTGAAGTTCAAGCAGCCTTCTTCAGCTGAATCATGAAAATCAGGGAGAGGAAGGAATAAGACCAGTATTTACACCTCATTCTCTGTCCAAATTGAAGCTGAAAGCCTAAAAAAGAATATGCTTATTACTCCCCTTGAAGAGAAGAAATGCAATTTTTTTCATCTCAACTTACTTGAGATCAAGGATCAAACGTGAACCTTGATATCCTCCTTAGTGGACAATAAATATTGCCTAAGTCAAGGGCCAAAGCCTCAATATTCTTCTATTCAGGGTTACCATCTTCGTCTGATCGCAACCAATTCCCCCCCCCCCCAAATCTAAGCACAGCACAAACATTTTCGAACCATCTTTGAGACCAGATTCACTTTGTAACCACAAGGTCTGTGAGTTAATTTAGCTTGATACCTGATTTTGAAAGAGGGAGCAACCTGAATAACAAGGATGGAGATTCCAATATCACTGTGCAAACTCTCAACCTGATCAGCAGGTAGATAGTTATGTTTAAACATGGGTTTAGTGCATATCATGGGAGAAAGAGAGACTTCCATTCATGGTGTAGCTCTACTACCCAGTTAGCTGAATAAGCATTAACTAAATTATAATTTGATGTATTTTCCTGGCCCTTCCAGTTTTTGGAATGTGGTCCAAAGATGTCAGAAAAGGCCAAATAGGGCCATCATCTGAAAAAGTGTGCACAATTTGGATTTGCTAAATATACAGTTTTTCTTATGGATATCTTTTTAACATCCTTACAATATATCTTTTCAGAATACTAATGCAAATGCTGAGGAGGCTGAACATAAAGATAGCTCCAAAGCAATCCCGTTAACCCAGGAGCCTTCAGAAGACAATGAAGTTTTTGGTAAGTCTCCCCTTGACATTATTTTTTACACCTAAAAAATAATTTAGTATAATAAACACGAGATCCTGTTGCAAGTTAAATAAAGTATAAATCAAGAGCCTAGATAGCTCTGCAGACAAAGCACCCTAATTAAACATCCAGCTGTCTGCAATTACTCATGTTCGAATATCGCCAGGCTCAAGGTTGACTCAGCCTTCCATCCTTTCTAAGGTAGGTAAATTGAGGACCCAGTTTGTGGGGGCAATAAGCTGACTTTGTATAATATACAAAAGTGTGAAGGCTATTGCTTAACACATTGTAAGCCGCCCTGAGTCTTCGAAGAAGGGCGGCATATAAATCAATTTTTTTTAAAAAAAGTCTCTTTGTAGAGATGTACAAAACATGGTAAGCTCACCTCTTGCAAAGAAAACTCGGTTCGAACTAGGAATGGGTAATATTTTGAAAGCTGTAGGGTGGCAAGGTTTTTGTTTTGTTTTTTTAAATAATGTAGGATTGCTTTATGACTATGGGCAGCATGTTTTCTTCTGGCTTCTGATTTGGCATGGATTTTTTCCCCTTTATTTTATTTTAAACCAAGTTAAGCTGATGGTTGACTGTCCCACAATTTTTCATATTTTCAAAATGAAGTGAAATCAAAATACAGTAGTTTATTCTGAGGGGGTTGTGAAAAGCTAGGAAAGGAGATTATTTTAAACTTGCTTGCAGACTCTTTCTTGTAAGGGTTTTTATGTAAAATAACAAGAAGTACAACTCTTCCGACGCATCTACCTGTTTGAGGAGTTCTTGTTCTTTCTTCCAATGACTTCTCCCTTCAGCTGTAAGAAAACAGAATTTAAATATTTGGTATTTTTACTTTAACAAAACAACTGCCAATCATGAAACACAAGAGTAGCTAGGAAATTGTGATTTATTTATCATTTATTTGATGTGGCATTGCCCAAATCTAGGATAACCCTGGACAGCTCATAATACAATGAACAGAATAAAAATCATAACAAGAATAAAACCAAACCACTATAAAAGAGGAAATAGAATAAGATGTCAAATCTGTCAGGGCACACAGTATGTATACCTCACGATATCAGCAAACTGCTCCAACAACCATAGTTCAAGGCCTGAAAGAACACATGGGGGAAATTTTCATAAGACGTTGACTTATAAAGTCAACAAAGCCAAATTTCCAGATACAATAAGGAATTTATTGGGAAAACTGAAAATAAAGCATATATAGGAAAATAAGGGGAGACCACAGACGGAACTTAGTTAAATTAGTTATGTAGCACCTCCTTGAATAAGGTTTTGGGTTTCATCACAGATTCACTGTAGAGAAAATGGCTCAAGGCAGATCTTTTGGGCCTCCTGCTTAGATGTTCCTATGAAGTCTAATTCCTACTCCCATTTACTGTCTTCTTACTTTTTATTCTTATCACATATCTTCATTGTTACAGAGAGTGGGAAATAATTAAAAGTCAGCCTCTTTTGAAGAGAAGAATTGCTGCTTTCTCCAATCAATGAAAATGCTGTATCTCTAATGTTCTGGATTCAGTCAGAAAAACAGAAATTAGTGGTTAAACCCTAACAATTCTTGAGGGAATTATGAAGGTCATCCTGGCTTTGTATAAATGGTATTAAACAGGAGAGGCTATTCTGAGGGGAAAATACCTGCTAAATTTTGTTTAATCAGGCCTTCCAGCTTTTCATTTAGGTTTCTGACCAAAGCCCAGTCCAAGTATTTTCCTTGATTGTTTGGCTGTTAATCTGGAAGGAAAATACACATTTCTAACCGGGTAAATAAAATAATAAAGAAAGCTAAAATATTCCACCATTTGAGATACAGATGCTGTCTATGTAAATAAAGAAGGATTTTTTTTAGGAAGCCACCGAGCTGTGTTAATGAAGAGTAAGTCAGGAACTAGTCAGAAGGGGGAGTCCTATGTTTATATTTTCTCAAGATCATTTGTGTGTGTCCAGTCGCTTGTTTAAAATAATTCCCACGCTAAAATTGATGGAATTTATTCTGAAGGGAATATATACCACTTCACCACACAGTTATTTTGTGGTAGACACCTATTTTGTAACTAGGCAAATCGAAAGAGTTATAAAATTTGGGCAATTTAACATTTATTTAGAAGATAACATTTAACATTTGCACTCATGAAATGTGATAACCTATCTGTGTTATCAGCTGTTATCTACATGATACATTTTCTACTAAAGTAATCTCACCTGGCCTGGGATATTTTTGTTATGAAAGACTGATAACCCTGAGGGCAAATGTAATAGTAGGAGAGCTGGTTTAGTCCATGGTGGCAAAAGATCAGAAAGCTAATAACACCTTTTTCAACTTCCAAATTTGTTAAAAGAGTTAAGCTCTTGATTTTTTTATACCCCAGAGAACAAAGAACACCTGCCACTCAAGAACTGGGATGTTAGGCTAGTTATGTTTGTAGGTGGCTTCATTTATTATGTGATAATTGTTTTCCCAGTTCCTACTTTGGGTATGTTTTTATCCTGCCTTTCTTTTAGGAGCTACAAGGTACAAAATTCTCCCCTCTCCCAATTTATTCTCACAGAAATTCTGAGAGATTTTGCTGAGCTAGTGATTATCCCATTTCATCCATTATAATATATCACTGAATTTTTTAAAGTTATTGAGTAATTGAGTGTGGTTGAAGGGAGGGAAAAACTCACGATTGTTAATTGAAAAGAAAAAACAAAAAAAAATTGCTGTTATTTTGTTATTTGTCTTATCGTCACCTGTTGAAGTTATGTAGGCAGCAGGAGCATCAGCAGGCTTGATGCTCCACACTGAATCCTTGGCAAAGGAATAGATGTCTAAATACTGGATAGTAATTTTTGATACAAGGAACCAAGTTGGTATGAGTTGATCTCTGGTGACCCCAAATTTATCTTATCATCCTGAAATATTATATGCTAGGAGTGTGAGAATAGCTTTATATATTTATTAAAATCATAAGCTCTTTGAATTAAAGTTGAAATGGTGATTCATATGTCCGTCTGAGTACTTGATTTTAGCTTGATGAGAGTCTTCCTGTCTGATATATTTCCATCTCTAGATTAGATTCTGAAAATTGATTTTTTTTTCCTGCTAGCACTAACAAGGCTTCCTGTTAATGACTGGAATCAAACAATAAAAAGATCCATCTTTTCTTTCTACTTTAAAAGCTCCCTAACACATTAATAATCTGTAAAAAGCCCAACTTCATGGGAAATAATTGTGTTCAAAAGGTATTTTATACATGTATTAGAAGAATCACTTGAGAGAGGAACATAAATGGCAAAGAATATACCAGAAGGGTAGTTTTCCCCACATGGCATTTTCCAGATGTGTTCTGACTTTGGAGAAATCAGACTGGAAAAAATTATATGGCACAGACATTCCTTTCTGAATTGGACTACAGGTAGTGTAATAGAAGACTTAAGTATAGTGCAGGAAATCTTATTATGTAGAAAATCACTCGGTATTTAAGGATATTTTACATCTTGCAATACTTTTATTTCAGTTGTACTTCTTTTCAGCAGTGATAGAGGAATAAGATTCAAGAACTGAAATTCAAAAAGAAGACACCAGCTAGTTCTGATGAAATCTCTACCTATTAGTCAGTTATTCTATTATGAGGTAAATGACAAAACCATTTCATAAGACTGATGTCTGAGAATATAAGGAGGGCAGAAAACCTATACATTGACCTATCTGACTATCTCTGATAGGCAACAAGTAAGAGAAAATAATCTTTTGCCCCTTCACATACATTGTTCATTGGGATATTTTGCAAGACTATGTATGGGCAATGACTACAGTAAAGTTTTAAAAGGTTTACTGAGTTTTTAACTACGTTCTGGCTACTACCAAGCATTTGATGGTTTAAAAAAAACCCCTCTTTGTCCTAATTTTCCATAATCAAGTATTTATTACCAACCAAGGCATTATTACAAACTCAAAGAAAGATCAAAGACTTTTTTTTTGTTTTGCTTTCATTTCAGATAATTAAGTAATATTTCTAAAGCAATGCAGGAATGAAAATGCTTCCTGACTATTTTATAAAAAGGAATATTTGTAATCATTTGAAAAACTTTAAATATAAGGACATCCTTCTTCCTCTGGCCTATGCTGTGTTCCCCAAATTGTATATAATTATATATAGTCGTTAATGAATCTTAGGAAATGTTGAATAAATGAAGCCTCACAGATTAAGGCAAAGATTCAATGCTTCACCTCCTGCTGTTAACAATGTTTTTCATACCAAAAGGACATTTTGCCAAGCTCTATCCAAAATGGGCAATATATGTGAACAGTCTGCTTGCAGGAGTTTTGCTGATGCTTCTTTGTTCCTCTCTCAGCATTCAGACAGATGAGCAAATTACAATGCATAATCATTATGCAAATTATAGTGAAAAGCTATGCATGTAAGCATAACTCTTCATTATAATTGTTCTGAATTAGAAGTTGGGGGTCAGTTGCTTTCAAGCAAGCCAGGATCGGAAGCCAACTTAATTATAAAATCTATATTGTGATAGAAGAATTCTAAATTAGCGCAAACGAAAATTGGGAGAGGTGAATGAAGTCTACCACCAGAGCCTCTGTTTTGATGAGGCAAGTACAGCATCATTTATTTAAAGAATGAATTAAGCATTAGATGTCAAATTTTCACCTCTTGATTTCTTTGTGTTTGCATGTGCGTGCGTGTGAAAGTAAGACAGAAATAAGATACAAGAAAAAAAATAATTCCAATAAGAGCTGGGTATGGTATGATCCAAGCCCATACAACATATGTACATTCCAACAACAACTGCTGAAAAATGGGACATTATCATAATGTTAAAAACTAATCACTAATTAAAAATCTACTTTGCATCTCAGACCTATCAGCTATGTAGGTAATCAAGCAGTCAAACACATCAAAAATCAAAGCCAAGGATACTATCAAGCCATCATTGCAAACAAAATGTTTGTTAACATTAGCAAGCTACATAGGCAGATGAATACAGGAAAATGAATAGAATAGACAACAATTATCTGCTACACACATTATTTATTTGTTTATTTAAAAGATGTATATGGGTACCCATCCTAGTGGTGAAGATGTTCATCTCCCACACAGACAGTTATGAATTCAATCCTAGTGGCAGATGTTTCTTTCCTAGAGTGCAAAAACAAAAAAAAATCTGCTGAGAACTCCACATGGTTTCAGGAAGAGCATCTAGCCAGTAAATGCTCAGCTCCATCCAGTCATCCCAACTCTTCCCTGTATTAAGAGATTATAGGAACGTAAAAAGGGGGGGTCTTGGTCCAGGCAAAGCTCACAGTTGGTGCATGAGACAAAACTGTGGAAAGCCCCCACCTCCAGCCACCTACTTATCAGGCAGAAGCTGTGAGTCCAGAAGGACCTCCAAATTGCATACCACCATTGTCCAGCAGCATGCAACCCTATCTAATGTAAAAGATGACAAGCACCAGACCCTAGGGATCCAAGACCCCAAAACCACTCCATCTTACCAGGGTTGAGCCAAAATCAATTCATCCCCATCCAGACCTTTTGAGCCTTCGGGTACTTGGAAGCACCACATCGACATCACTTACCTGTCCAGGGGTAGAGTTGTATAACTGGGTATCTGTGGTGTACTGGGGATCCTATATCACATGCCATCAAATGACATAACTCAGCAATTTCATGTTGATGTTAAAGAGGAAAGGAGACAGACCCCACATTGAAGCATTTTACAGTGCAGGGACCTAGGACTTGATTGCTTCTCACCCACCAATGCCATCTGAAATCAGCCATGGAGAAAGGAGAAGAACGACTCAAAACCGTGCTTCCCACTCCCATCCCTTGAAGCTGGTCCAGAAAGATACTGATCCTGAAAGCTACTGAAAGATCCAGAAGAGCCAAGGCAGTTGCATCAACCCCATCCTCAATCCTCCAGTGTTCATCAGCAAACTCAACCAATGGCATCTCAATGCTCTATGTTAAACTACCTAACTTATTGAGGTGTTCCTAGTTTTATATCTTGTGTTGTTTTTAGAAGACACTGGTTTTTCTCAAGGAGGAGACTTTTTGTAAATCTATACAGATTTAGATTTTAAAAAGTGAGCACCACAACACCAATGGTGAAAAACTAATTAAAGTTCTTTATGTAGCATTAGTGCATGCTGAGTTTTGAAGTATATCATGTGTATTATGCATTCAGTGCATTCTCAGGCAACAACTAACAAGATGAGACAACCAAGCACAAATGAAAGGAAGAGAGAACAAGAAGAGTTTACCTGGGTAGCCTAATTGGCAAACTCGGTGGACTTGCTGTGCAGTGGATGTTGGCAGTGAGGTTATTGCAGTTCCTGGCAATCTACTTGCCGGGTAGCTTCTATTGTCAATTAGAAACATAATTGTTCCTTGAAAACAAGCCATAGCATTAATGCCAAGTGGTGACAGACTCACACAAAGCTCATTCTGGTTGGAGAGCAGAGAGGGGCTGTTGCCAGATTGTGTCATGATCACAGAACAATCCTTCTCTGTATTTATTCATTTTAAAGATTTTAATGGTACTATTGCATACATTGTCTAAATGTATAATAATCGTTACACAGAATACAGTAGAGTTGAATATATTTACTTGGGAGAAAGTCCCATTGAATTCATTGAAATAATTGTGTATTTAATGATTTAGCTTTGGCTGTACAGTGCTTATTCATTTTACTCTTATTACTAGTACTAGTAATATTTTTTTTTTACAAAACATACAAATTGGAGAGAGAAAATGTTACAAAATTCACAGTGTATCCGTTTACTAATCAACTCATCCAATTTAAGTAAATATTTGTAAATGTATGTTTTGTATGTGTGTGTGTGTGTGTGTGTACAAAAATATGTGGGAATCTCTTATTCTTCTCATAGCTTGTTACTTAATATTTTCTTCCATGAATTGAAGATATTTCTGTTGAAGAAAACAGAGCTTTTCTTAAAGAAGAACCTCTCCCACATATTAAAACTTAAAATTCAAGGGAATTATATAGATCTTATATGCATCATCTGAAAGAAAGAAATTTTGAATGAAGGAATGGTTTTCCATCTTTGCCAGCTGAAAAGTTTCTTTAGAAAGTTAGGAATCACTCCTGATTAGTGTAGGAATGGGAAATGGAACAACAGAAAACAGAATTTTATCCCACTAACATCTGCCAGTTGCAGAATTCAAACCCTTTTATTTTCCTGATGCAATGATTTGACACCTCATCCTAATCTTCCAAAAAGGCTTTTAGATTACAAATGTATGTCTTTTCTTATTTATACTATAATTTCCTCAATGATTTATGGAAATACCCAAATATTTCATTCCACTTTTTGCAGTTCATCTGACTCTTATAAAGTCCAATACTATTTGGTAGTCCATGGAGTTTATTCTATCAAATTTTTTTAAAACCAGGAAATTTTCTGATTTGAGATTTGTTATACCTAGTTTTCAGTGTAATGCTTCCCATTCCATTCCAGCCAACAATAAGCATCTATACATACAGTAGTGGCCAAAATTGTGGAAATCTTTTGGGAAAAGTGTATTTTATAAAACTAGTTAATAACACCATTTTTATGGAGTAGTACCATAAAATTACATATCAATGGAAAGATAATGTAATCAAGAATGTAATGCAATAACTTTTATGAAGGATTTGCTATTAGGATAGCAGTTACAATATAAAGAAGAAAAGTGAAACATGTAGAAAAAAACCAGATATACAGAAATTATCACCATAGAAAAAACGAGATAGACAAAAATTATCACCATGTAAGTTAATACTTAGTTGAGTAACCTTTAGCATGAATTACAGCTTTACAATGTCTTCCAATGGACTGAACCAAGTCTTTTAGTTCTGCAGCTGTTATAATGTGAAACCAAGATTGAATGATTGCTTCTATTAAATAGGTTTTATTGCTGGGTTGCTTCTGACTAACAAGTTTCTTTAGTCGGCTCCATAGATTTTCAATTGGGTTAAGATCTGGGCTATTCCCAGGCCATTCCAGCAGTTTATCTTGAAACTCCCCCCAAAATTGGTGTTATTAGCTATCAAACCTCAAAAACACAACTTTTCCCAAAAGGTTTCCACAATTTTACTAAAGGCATTACACCAGTTCGAAACTCCCCAGGCTCAAGGTCGACTCAGCCTTCCATCCTTTCTAAGGTGGATAAATTGAGGACCCAGTTGTGGGGGCAATAAGCTGACTTTGTATAAATATATACAAAAGTATGAAGGCTATTGCTTAACGCATTGTAAGGAGCCCTGAGTCTCCGGAGAAGGGCGGCATATAAATCAAAAAATTTTTTTAAAAAAAATTGGCCACTACTGTAGGCGCAAAAATAAAACAAAAATCTTTCATTGGACCCAAAACAAATGGAATTAAACCCATTCCTGTGACTGATATGAACTCTAAATAAAGAAGACCTTCTCATGCAGATTGGATCCTATCTGCTGTCACAGAGATCTTAAATAAGTAATTAAAGAAACTTGGGATCCTTTACACTTGATACCTAATTATGAGGATTTCAGCTGAGAAGGGCACTGCAGTACATTGGAAAAAATGAATGAGAGACCTTTCACTCAGGCTCCAGGAAACATTTGTTAATGAGAAGAAGAAAAAGTCAGCTAGCTTGTATTCTTCTCAAGTAGGGAACATTTTCACTGTGCTGTACTTTGTACAACTGTACATTCAGGGCAAAACTCAGCATGTTGAATATCCAGGGTTTCACTCAGCATGTTGAACAGCTCCAAAATGCAGCTGGGTTGTCCTAGAATGTATTGAAGAATATCACCACCTAAAAAGAGAAGCACATCTGACCATTAAATCCAGATAGATGAATAGAACTCTGTATTCAATGGTATTATTGGTGAGAATAAATCTAAGTTGCTTCTTTACCATTGGTATGTCAGGGGTCAGCAACCTGAAGCTCTGGAGCCGCATGTGGGTCTTTCACCCCTCTGCTGCGGCTCCCTGACACTCAGAATATGTGTCACAACCACCAATGTGCGACACCTGCCAGCACATGATTTATTGAGCTTTTCAATCTCTGGTAGGCCAACCATGGATAAATCCAAGAAAAGAAAAGTTTCAAAAGAAAACAGAACATTTAATTCAACTATATATGCTAGTTTTGTGGCTGCTCAAGAAATAGGCAGGCACAGGAAGGGTTTTGTGGCTCCCGGTGTTTTCTTTTCTGTGGGAAAAGGGTCCAAATGGCGCTTTGAGTGTTTCAGGTTGCAGACCCCTGGTATATGTGATTATTATCCATTCATTTTATTAACAGTGATGTTTAAAATGGTAGTTCATTCATTCTGAATCTCTTGTTTTTTCCCAAAAAATAAATCCTCATGCAGCATCACAGATCCTACTTCCTCCTATAAACAGAAGAGAAAAAGCATGCTATGGTTTAAAGCATTTTCTATCAGCCAAGATGCTTAAAGTTTAACAATAATAATTTGTAATAGCAGGATTCCCAAAGTTACAGTTAAGGATCCCCAGGGGTCACAAACAACTTAGACAGGAGTCATTAATTATTTTTCAGCATGCTCAATCTTACATAGGGAATATGGCCAAAACTCTTCCCAGATTTTATTGCTCTCTTTGCTTGTGCAAATACAGCAGTAGTAGTAGTGCCATGAAATTTTAAGATCTCTTGTGATATATTGGTCAATGTTTCATTATTAAAAGTAAGTGATACTTTTATCTCTTGTTCAATCATAATTCAAGTGACATAAGTTATTTATTTATTTATTTTATCGCATTTCTATGCTGCCCCACTTCCAAGGGACATGAACACTCCCTCCCTTCATGTTGGAGGGAGAAATGTCACACAAATTATTTTGGGAAGGACTAGGGGTTTACATTGTGATGTCTGCTTCCTATCCACATCTTAAACATGCATATAACCAACCAGGGAATGGCAAAATGGCAGCTTTATACAAAGATAGTGGTAAAGCAGAGCTCCTTACTCCCCCCCTCCTCCAAAGGAGAAGGAGGAGGACCATTCTGGTAGATATAGCCTTTTATAGTATAACAAAATAATAGTTTGAAGGGATCTTGGACGTCATCTAGTCCAACCTCCTACTCAAACATACCATTTCAGACAAGTGGTTGTCCAATCTCTTCTTAAAACCCTCCAATGCTGGAGCGCTCATAATTTATGAAGGCAAGCTGTTCCACTAATTAATTGTTCAACTGTCAAGAAATTTCTTCTTATTTCTAGTTTGTCTCTCTCCTTGATTAGT